>LQNS02278070.1:29703163-29722699 GCA_001587735.2 Parhyale hawaiensis
AGATAATAAAGGTATAAGGATTTCACTGTAGCCTTCTTCTGTCAGCTCGTCATCGATCTCTTCAATAAAAAAAACTTGATTACGAAATCCGCATCATAGCGGAATTCCCACGGTAACGGCAAACAATGATACAGACTCTATCTAACTCGCTGTCACAGAACAGCTCAGGTGCATAAAAATAATTATTATTAGAAAAACCTTGCTCTGTTGCATCCGATTAAAGATTCCCACCGTATCATAGATAGCTACGTTAGCTTCATAATGCTGCCTGATTCACATTATTTTGAAGATTCTTCGGGCTTTCTGCCAGGGTATTTTATCGATGACAGCTGCTAAGCCTTAAAACTATTCGCTCCAATTTTCTTCTATCTATTATTGAAGAGCGTAACACACGAAGGAAGGAACGAAGGAACAACGCTATTAATATTATAGATAGATGCTCCTACGTTCACAATCTAATAATATTTACATAATGTTTACTTAGTCAGCATGGTCACCTTGCTTAACAATTTACTGATCAGTTCTCCCCTATATATCGCGAAAATTTTAACCTTTGCAGATTCTTGTGTACAGAGCCTTTCTTCACAAATGAAACCTCGACTCATATTATATTAAAAGAAATACTAAATTAAATAAGGACTTTAGATAAATGACGAAAGTTTTTGAGGTGATTTCGGCCCTGCGGCCTTTTTTTTGATGTTGCTGGACCAAAGGGACGCAAGTAGGGGCGCAACCCAAACAGATTCTTCAGCCGCCCAGAAGCTGATTTACAACTTTAGCAACTGGGGCGGCCAAGAATTCCTTTAGCGAAGTCCACCCCTGCCACACGCTGAATTTTCTTTCCATTACCTAAAACAATGACTAATTCACCTACGAGAATGATCTTTAGAGCGTAATTGTATTTACTACACAAATACATCTCTAATTTTCGATCAACACTCTTCTTAACAGAAGAATAGACACGATTTGTTCTCTTTTACACCGAAAACAATCGCTGTAATGAAACTCTCGAGGCAAACGAAGCTGACTCAGGGGAAAACTAAAAAAACGTGGTTCTTCGAGGCTCACCGTTTTTAGACTGAAAAATGGATCCTGTTGAAAGGAAAGAAAACAAGCAACTAAAAAATAGGGCCTTTACATTTGTGAGTTGCAACTTTTTGACTTGTACCCCGAGACTCAAACTTTAGAGCCGAGAAAGAAGTGAAAAAGCCTTGTCAGCTTCGTGCGCGAAGAAGTTTAATAGGAAGCAACGGTATACACTTAGACCTGAGAAGTGTAAATAATTTTATGCAGGTAATGTGCAGTTCACTGGTAATTTTGCAGCGTAAAATAGTTTGTGAAGTGATAAAATTAACTAAAAATAGATTAGGGATTGATTTACACACAGATGTGAATCACGATACTGCAGAGTTTCTGATAGCAATACACATACAGTAATAAATTAGCATAACCCATAGAAATGTTGTGAAACTTGTTGGGCAACAAGTAATAATTAGACTTGTACAATTGCATAGCATAATATTTATTCCGCTTTTTAAATGAGTCATTAGATATAGGATCAAATAGGTGCTTTGGAATTTTATTAACAAGAGATACCGTTTCAAAATAGTTGACCGTTTCTCTACATCAACACGCACATATGATATATTGAAAATGAAGCGTCTCATCTCGTAGTTTTGTTGGGGTATGAGTGATCTGTAATATTGTTGGAAGATAAGAGGATGGTTATGTATGAGCGAACGGAAAAATAAAAGAGTAGCAAATATGTAGTTATACACATCTTCAAATTGCAACATTTGTAAATCGAGGTACATATCACCACGATTCGTCAAAGGGACATATGTTATTTCGGTCTCGTTTAACACGAAGCATTCGCCTAAGTATAATATTTTGCATAACTTCTAGTTCACGAATGTAACATCGAGGGGCTGCACCCTAGATGATAATATTTTGAATTAACAAGGAATCAGCTAATGAATAATAAATTTGATTCAACAAACCACGATTGACATAATTAGACACTGCATATATTATACCATGAACTCTACAGAGCTTTCGGCCTAACTTTTCTATGTGGGCTTTCAAGCTCAGTTTATCATCAAGAACCAAACCACAATATCGAAACTGAGACACCCATTCCAATTCTTTATCGTTGAAATAAATCGTCGGGAATTCAGGATGAGAACATTAGCTTAGTTCTATCCTCATGGGCAATCAATCTATTTTGAGTAAACCATTCTGATTATTTACTTTAAAACTTTTGAGTATCAGTTATGGCTGAGAGAAAATTGCATCTATTTGTGAAGAACACTGCATCATCTGCAAACAAAACACACTTCATACCAAGAGTAGTTATATTCATTAATAAAAATATTGAAGAGCAACGGCCCTAGCACGCTTCCTTGAGGGACTCCAATTTTAATGGGTAAAATTGAGATTTAACAGCATTACATAGTACACATAGATCACGATTCGATAAGTAGCTTGTCAATAATGCATTCGCTGTCCCACGAATACCATAGTGTTAGAGTTTTTTTTTTAAACAACAACGTACGGTTTATCAACCGCATCAAAAGGTTTCCTCGTGTCTAAAAAGAGGCAACTTCATATGATTTATCGTGAAAACACTTTAATAAATCAGTCACTAGATGAAATATCGCTAATGTAGTATTAGATTTTGCTCGAAAGCTAAATTGTCGGCTGGAAATTACATTACGAGTCGCGAGGAACTCGGTTAATCTGGAGTGTATTAATTTTCAAGTAATTTGTTGAACGCTGACAGCGCTGATATCGGTCTGAAATTAGCTACATCATTTGGATTGCCAGATTGGAATATTGGTATAACACAGCATGCTTCAGTACATTGGGGGTAAATACCAGTAGCAAAACACAAGTTGAAAAAATAACAAAGTGAATTAACTATGCAATTAATGACTCTCATGAGAAAAAAAGTTTGGATTTCGTCACGGTTACAACGTTTACCGCTGAATGATTTTTAATACTTGTATTATTTCATGGGCATCAGTCGACCTCAAGACACAAGTATCAATAACATAATTAGCACCAATGGAAAAATACGCAGCTGGTTGGGGTAGGTCTTGTACCAGAGTCGTTGCAACAGAAGTTAAATAATTATTGATGAGATTAGCTAATTCAGCATCTGCAAGCGCATTCCCATTTAAGCCGAGTGAGACGTTTTTAGAGGCAACCTGCCTACCTAAAAAATATCTCATTTAGAATTTTCCACGATTTCCACAAATCCTCATTTTGTAATAATATTCTTTCAATTTACGTATAAGTTGATTCAGCACATTTCTATATACTGCATATGATTTTTTTTTTGTTATTACATCTCGTATGAATAAATTATCCAATAGATACTTCTTTTTGACGATAAATTTGAAGTCCCTAGATAACCATTTCGGCTTGCTAATTTTGACTTTATTCTTAGTCTTTGTTTATAGGAAACATTAAAAATAAATAGAGCAAATGAGATCATGCAATACACTCATTGAAAGGTCAGTATCGGACTAACTGGGAGGAGGAACTTTTTAAAATACTTTGAAGTATAAATAAATACAGTTTGTTCTTTCTATATCACTGACAGTAATGAACCTGTCACAGAAATAGTTTGGCAAAAATGTTAAATTTATCAAATTATTTTTCATACCTAAAAACTTTCTTCGGTAAAACTATTTTTCACAGCTGCACATTATCTTCGGCAAAAACAAAAGTTGTGATTATTTTTTTTAAATAAGAATGCCATCAATACTGACTATTACTTTCCTTTCTATCATCTTACTTTATTTCAAGTGGCCCTTGCCTTCAAAAACTGACGGCGAAAAATTTTCATACTTCAAGGAAACCCCTGTTCATTTCCCTCTTCTCGTAGTTCTGTTCTCAGCAATATGATCATTATGAACTTACAAAAAAGATATTCGACATATGAAATATTTAGTATTTAGCTTCCATGCTACTTCTCGCGAGTACTTCAGAATGCATTCAAATCTTGGATTTAAAAAAAAAAAAAGGCACAGCGGCCACCTTGCTCTTCAGCAGGTGAATTTTCTTTCATCTAATCCTTTATATCGGCACGGAGATACTAAACAATCAATCAAGGAACGATCAAAATGTTTGTTATATTATAATGAGATTGCTGTAGCTCAGATTATAAAAAAAAAAGATCGCGAGTAATGGCCACTGCCATGGGGGTAGAAATTGAGAAACTTACAACACACTGTCCAGTAATTTTTTATGCTAGCACTGCTTCTTCTTTTCCTTTATTACATTATTACACTGACCGAAAAATGATTAACCCTCTCTGCAGCAGGCTGTACTATATCACTGCAAAGGTATTTTTGGCCGTAGGAATTTAATGGGACAGAAAACCCTTGTAGGATAAACATTGTCTGGAGTGAATAGGGTTGAAGCATCAACCAAGCTGACAATTTTTACAGGATAACAAGAAAAAGTGATAAAGGTCCCAAAATCTCTTTTCATCTGAGTGAGTTTAAATTCACAAAGTCGTTTTTTGGAGTTTATGCAAACACGAGAAGTTACGACCACTGACACATTCGTTCCAAGATCCTGGAACGTTTCGCCTTTACGTTCTCATGCGCAACAGCCTTACCGGAGCTGCAGCAGGTTGGAATAAAGTAATGAACCTTTTTGCAAAAAATCAGCAGAGTTTCGTCTTTGGCTCGTAAGCATGCTCTAGGCACTCATCAACTAACTAATGCAGTTAGAGGTCTGCTGAAATCATAACCCAGTTGGGCTACCACAACCTGAATAATGTTAACCGTAACCCTAAATGCAGTTGTGAGAGCACAATGTATCGACGAGCGGCATGTGCTAAACAATAACAAAATACCGTGCTAAATGTTATATATCGTCTATGGTGCTCGGCATAAGTACGCATACTTATTTTCACATAGCTACGGAGTTCAGTTGCATATTTTCTGCGTTCTTTTTATTTAAATTGGATATTCGCTAAGCGGTAAGCTGCGTCACCGTAACCCGTGTAGCAAACGTTGTTACTGTTTTACAGTTGCGACTGGGACACGATTTGGGAGTGGGAGGGGCACTGGTAACCCTGAAATTGCTATTACAACACGCCTTGGGTAACCCAAAAAGGTCTTGGGTTTTTTCACTGAGGTAATTCAGTATGAAAACTGCGCGAAATTTATTGGTCACCTGATATATTTTTGAAATGGTTCTATATTTAAAAAAGTAAAAACGGCAAATATTTGTCGGTAGAATGGGAGCTTTAATTATCTTGCCTAGAGCCCGTTAACTTTCGTTAAGAGGGTATTTCATGTTTCACGATATTGCTTGATGATCGTTGCAATGCAATAAAAAATTCTTATTCTACTCACCTTACACTGGATATTCACAGATATATATGTTTATATATATCTGTGTTTATATATATCTGGATATTCACTGATATATATGTTTTTATATATCTGTGAATATGTTTATATATATATATATGTTTACTCTAGTGTTGAAAAATATTCCTAGGATGCTCATTGCCTATGGCTATGCAATATAAGTGTACAACAGATAATATTCACAACAGCACTGAAAAACATTCTTAGGATACTCACCTGTCAATGGAGATGCACAGAGATGCAAAACGGATAATATCCAATACAGCACCGATAAATATTCGTATGATATTCACCTGTCAATAGACATGCAGCAGAGATACACAATAGATATTATTCTCATGCAACGGTACTGAAAAATATTCCTCAAGTATACTCACCTGTCTGTGGAAATGCAGCAGATATGCACAATGCATAATATTCATTACAACACCGACAGATATTCCGAAGACAACTACTCACCTGACAATAGTTAAGCAGCAGAAGTGTACAACACATAAGATTCACAACAGTTCTGAAAACCATTTCTAGAATACTCACCTGTCTATGGATATGCAGCAGAGATGCAGAATGGACACTGTCGAAAAATAAACGTCCATGGAGTTCCACAGGTCGCACATGACGGGGCCGAAGAGCCAAGTGTTTGTGAGCTGCACTGACGCGTTGAAAGCCATCGCCATGAGTGCCACCAACATGTCTGCGAGGGCCATCGATACGACGAAGTAGTTTGTGATAACACGCAGTCGGTGGTAGCTGTGGGAAAAGAACGGGGGAGTTAGGTACATGCGCTGTGGACTATAGTGCGGCGTGCCTAGCTGATTATACTGTAAAGAAAGCAGCAGTCGTTGGTAAGTGGCAGAAAAAGGGCAAGAAATTTTGGTATTTGCGATATGGATGTCAATACGGCGTGAAGAATTGATTAAAGAAAGGAAGTAGCAGGTGGTGCATTTAGGGAAAGTACTAGAAAGTTAGGTGTGTGAGTAGTACCTTTAAGTAGAGTGCAGGTAACGTGATGAAAGAAAGACATAACAGAAACCAATAGTAACTGTGAGCCAAAAGTACGAGAGAGTTCGATGCATGGGCAATAGTCGTTCTTTTACTGTGTAAATAAGCGATGGAAGTGAGATAAAACGTAGGGGGTATTTCAAGAGGAGGGAAGGAGAGGGCAGTGATGGATGTGGTTTTAGTAATACATGTATGTATGTAGAGGTGCCGCCGTTGGTACCTGCAGGGATACGGTACAGGAGAGATTTAGATTGGTACGTGGGTAGAAAACTTTGGTACAGAGAGAGTAGTTGTGGGAAGAAAAGCAAAAGAGAGAAAGCGCAGAAAATAGTGGCGGTACCCCCCCGNCAGTGAAAGGTACGTGTTAGGTACAAGAGTGAAAGGTACGTGTTAGGTACAAGAGTGAAAGGTACGTGTTAGGTACAGGAGTGATAGATGTTGGTACAATATAGAAGGTCGCTTAGAAGTAGTCAATGCCAGGCAGTGAGGCGTAAGACCGCGTTAAATATTCAAGTGGAAGGTCTGAAAGGAATCTAAAGAGAGTGAAATTAGCTTTAGAAAATATCAACGACGCTAGGAGGTTCTACAATATGCAACACTGGCTGCCTGCCCTGCACGCAGTGGCGGCAGAAAATAAGAAGTTACTGCAACAAAATATGCGTCTTCTTCGCTCCTTTTTGTCTTATAAATATTTCTTGCCTTTTCCGTCGCTGATCTTCCATGCAATTTGTGCATCATATGCTCATGGAACACAGAATCTTCCATGCGAAGAAAATGAAATTCAGTATTTATATATGTACCGTTCGAACGTGCTGCAGACGACTTTCAGTGTTCGATCTTCATCAACTTGAAATCCAAAGAAGAGAAAATAGTCTTTGATCCAAAGAATTTTTCTCGCGCAATGTTTCATATCGAAACAGGTGCAAAAAACCAATGAACTACCTATGTGTTTTAAAATAAAAATAACTATATACCGGAATCTTTAAAGCCCACTTCTACAGTTGATGAACACCGTATGAGCTGAACAGTGTACATTCAAAGTAGTGAAACACTGCTGTAGCTCTACCTGCAAGTAATTACATAATGAATGCTTGAAGCTCGTTAGTTACCTGATGTTATCACGCACTCTATTAGCGATACAAGTTCACAGATGAGCAACAGCGAACTTTCTGTGTCAATACCGTAGCTCAGTAACTGGAAGGTTGTATTAAGTGCTACAGATACTGGTACCTACCGACTATTGTGCGAAGTATCTGTTGTATCCGGCCATGTCATGTACCATTATAGGAAGTATTGAGGGTAGAACGTACCGATAATAATATGTATCAATCTACACTATATGTTGATAATCAACTTGTGTTTGTTTCTGGATAGGTAATATACATATAGAAAGATGTACTTGTACGAATGGGCATTATTCTTCGTTTTGCATGTAATTTACTCTGAGCTTTTAGAAAGAAGTATATAATTTGCGATAGAAACGCATTCACTTTGAACTTCAGCTCACTGAAATTAGTATCTCCAGTATAGCAGTGTAAAAGCCAAATTTATGCCGCGTAGATGGTACAGACTTTTATCATTTCAACTCATTTCGCATTGAGTTGATTATTGCTTAAAAGAATACTAAATACTGAAACGAGTAAGCGCTGGTAAACATTATTTCAATTCTGATGCAGCGGCCAAGTAATGCTTGCACTAATAGTGATCTAGTTGCAATTTCAACACTGATTGATGAACAGAAATAGCAAGCTGAATAGATATATTCTAATACCAAGCAATAGTTGCAATTAACATCGGGCGCTGCCTTTTCATAGTTTCAATTTTCCAGCTATACCTTCCTTTTTTGAACGCTTTCATCTATAAACGGTTGGGCTGCAAATTTCCTTCATTATTTTTGTAATCATGAGGATTTTTTTTTGCAAATAGGGTCGTAGTTCATAACTTAAGGCTTTCGGCCTCGATTTGGCAGAAAATCTTCCAAAAAGTCTTAAAAGACCGAGATCGAAGGAAATTGCGTTTTTTATGCACACTTAGCCTCAGCAACATCAGTGTCCGCTGCCTCAATCACTCACCAGGTTTACCAGTTTTTTTTTTTGTTATCAACAATGTCGCGTGCTTTGCAGGGGACGTCACTTCGATCACCGATACCATAGCCCTTACCCTTCGTTTTATCGGCTGACGTGCTCAGCTGACTGATGGCGTATTCCTGTATGGATTATTTGATTTGATATTTATGGTTTTAGATATTTTTTGTGTCAAGGACGCCTCTCAGACTCGATTGGGTGAACACACAATCCTTCGGAGCCGTCTAGAGCAATCTAACTGTGATATACGCTAGATATGATAAGAAAACTGTGGGTAATACGAAGGCACTAGCATTAGATTCTCTACATCAAAGAGAGCGAATACAATAAACCCTTCTATGTTTTTGTGTGTATTCATATATAATATATAGTTCAGAGATGAAAAACATAAAGATATTTGCAATCAAATTTAATTTTTGAAGTGGATGAAACTTCGTTTCAGCTGAAGCTGCAAACGACTATGCTTATCTCAAGTTAAGTTAGCTTTAAGTTTCTTGGAACAGAAAACAAAATCCTAGCTCTGCGACAGCCGATTTGCACTTGCTGAATAAAAAACTAAATTATCAATTACAAATAAACTAATTGATAACCTTTATTGACTCTTGGATTTCGAAAAAAAGTACGAATACTTTAACCTTCCCGTTGCGCGGAACCGATCCCCACAGTCATTACTACAGACATCAATTTAGACAAAATGCACCACACACTAGTCGATGAAAAGGTTAATCCTTTCTTTCATGATTTAATCTACCTTTCTCGTAGAATAGTACAGAACTGCTTAAAATGTTGTACATAGACCACGTAACTAGAAAAGAGGTTAAGAAGGTGATCGTTTCTTTTTAATTCTAGAACAATTATCACCAGAGGAGCTGCCGCCTCTCTTGGTAGGAATTCTACCTTCCCCCTCTCTTCCGTTTTTGGCTTTACGGCTGATGGTTTTAACTCATTACGGCAGTGCGGCCCTTAGAGTTATATTGCAGGGCCCAGCACTGTTTTGTTTAGTTAATAATAAGCTTTTTATCTGAAAGAGGTGCAGGTTGCGGCTGATTTTACTTTTTATAACCTGAAGAGATCGAAGTAATTCAGGCCTCAGAACTGCAAAACGGGAGCTGCGACCGCTGGATATGAAAATTCACGCCATATGCAGGGCCATGCTAAGGTTTGATTATCACTTTAAAAGAGTAAATTGCAGGAGAAATAGCCAGAACCGAAAGCAAATTGAATAATTTTATTATTTTTGTTGTACTTGCAACGACTCCACCCTGCCTGAGTCATTTGGTGACAAATCTGCGTTTTTCTTAAAATTGGAATTCGCTGTCGCCGCACTTGCTCGAAGTTAAAACCCTTGACCATTCAACTTCCAAGAGGTTCCAGCAACTTACACTGCATTGCTATAATAGTCTTTTGGTTAACGAATCTAAAGTTATATTTGAATTTTCTAAGACCCATGAACACGCTATCTCTCCATGAAGAACCAGAGCCACTTCAACAAATTCCATTAGCGAGAGTGTGCTGTCTTATGGAGCATTGATTTCTCTTGTTGTTTGATGTGAGTACCCAAGAGTGAAGTAGCAAGAGTAGTGCAATATTGGTACTATCGGTATTGCAGAAGGTTGATACCACCCAGTGTGTGGCGATTAAAGTTCAAGTATCGTAATTCTTCGTGGCAGAATCTATAACCATTTTATGTCCCAATTGGAAAGGAATTTTCAGAGTAATAGCACTATTTCAAATGTGATCAAATGGTCTCCGTCGGTGTGAAATGCTTAACCCTCTCCAGACGCAGTGACATTTTTCTTTAAATGTGCCCGCGACAGGGTTAGGAGAAAGTTCTAAATTTTTTTTTTCTGGACCATCTCCATTAAACATATCCTGGGCCCACCTGATGAGCTGCGGTACAGCGAAACGCCCGTCGTGGGTAACTGATTTCTACTGGTGCTTCTGATCGTACGAATTCTTCAGTATCATATATAATGTCATCTCAAAACAATAAATATAATTGCTCAAAGTAATTAAATAAAAACTGTGAGACTTATTGCAAAAAAAATGTCAAATGTTATTCTACTTCTAGTAGAGGAGATGGCTGCCACGGGTAGCTCATTTAGATGTACAGTGTTTAAATATACTGCCATTTCAATGAATTGAAGCAACAGTATAGTCAGTTCAATGATACATATGTATTGCAATGCTAAGGAAAGGTCTATCAAGAGGTTTACAGTACACAAAACATGAGAAACGCTTAGTGCCATTACAAACAATGCTATTTGTCAGTTGTAGGAAAATAAATTCCTAATGTAAATGGCGAAGCGTATCGACAACAAGTGTCATCGATTAGGGCCTCGAAACGAAGTTAAAATGAGCTCACTGGGCTTAACTTGTTTGGAATTTCAGTAGGGAGTATACATTGCTCTCCTTGGGACCGTGTCAGTTTCAATCGCATTATAACTGAAACAGTAAAAATCTTCATTCTGCGGAGAAGGATTGCATTTTCGGCGTGTGAAAGGTAATCGGTTTGGGTTTTATGCATGAAAATCGATTGAAAGTATCGAAGCCAACGCTTCTACCTGGAGCAGCGGACAAGTTAGGCCAAGTGAGAATAAGTGAATTTGCTAATCGATGAAGCCTTCAGCTTGTTATTAGCGCGCAATTGCATCAAGCAGCTTCTTTCCATGGCCAGTAGAGGGCACCACAAACGACCACAGTTCATTAACTAACGATCTTCAGTAAATGACCTGTGAAGCGACCAACATCTTTCCAAGGCCAGTTAAGGCCGCATTCACACAATCAATCGCTACATCAATCACAAACACAATAATCGAGGAGCAAAAGCACAAGCACTTCTTTTCTCTGTCCAGGTAGCACAGGCGTCAAAGTCGCCACGCGCTATGTACGTTTGTGACTATTCCGTGTAAGTGCATCGGTGTGCGTGCGGGCGGCGTTCAAGTTCGTGTGCTGTGCTGCTCGCTGTATCGCGAAATTAGGTTAATTTAGGTAAGGTTAAGTTAGGTTAGGTAAGGTTAGGTTAGGTAGTGCTTATTGTAATGCTTATGGTGGATGTGACGCTGCAAGAAAGCTTACTTGAACCAACGTACAGCGATGAACGCACACACCTTGGCGAGTTTGACGCCAGTGCGTCTATAGTCTGACCAACCTACGAAGGCATCTTGGGCGTGGTCAAATTCCTCTACGGCTTTGCCAATTCTACTGGCATTTCTTATAGCTCCGCCCAGTACCTGCATCTAAAGCCAAGCACTTACCGATTTTAAGAGGATTGTGATGGTCGGAACTAATGAAGCGCAAATTATTCTGAAACTTTCTCGAGTATTAAATACCAATCTGCATGGGTAAATAAGAATGCCGCTTGGTGAACTTTAATGAGGTATACAGTTACGTTAGAAATGGAAAGTCTAAAGGGATTTAGAGGAAAAATGTAATAAAAAAAAGTATTCAGCATAATCATGTGCGAACAGCTATAGAAAAATAGCTTCATTTGGGCGGTAATGGAGGCTTATATATTACAATCTTATATACGAAACCTTAAGCCTCCCTGCCCAGCATAAAAAAATAAGCTGTTCTAAGCTAAAAAAAAGGAAGGGGCATGAGGTATGCCAAGAAAAAATGTGGATCCCATGCACGAAGGTGTACCCACGCAGGATCAACTCGCATGTTGGAATATCTCATCTCTCATAGAAGGAGAGCAAAGTTATTTGCAGGACTCTTAGATCAAAATTATTCGAATTGGTGACTGTCGCAGGTCTATTTCTTGCAGGAGATAAGAATATTGGCTCTGCAGTTCCCTTTGCTTGCGAACAAATTCGACGAACTGTTCTGATGCCGAGTTTCCTTGACTTTGCAGTTCAGCAGATGCTTTTGAAAGATCAAATAAGGGGAACTGATTCGCTTTTTTTTCAAAAAATATGAAGTAACGTTGATATGAGCTCTTTCGCTTGACTGTGTAAAACGCCTGAGCTGGAAGCTGAAGTTTTCATGACGCATTTTCATCCTAAAATAAGGTAACCCAAATGCTGTGCTCCCCAAGTTTATCCCAAGATCCTGCCCCAAAATTTTCCAAGATCTGAGAAAAAAATAAAAAATAACAAATCCCAAGCAGTGGGAGCCCTGCCCAAATGATCAATAGGGAGTTCGGTATACTTGGCATAGCAGCAAATGCTGCAATGCCAATTCCAGAAATATTACTATATTTTATTATATTCAAAGAATTTATTGCTATTATTCAATGCTTAATTACAACTGTGACTTCCAAAACAGTCCAATATAACTATATTTATTGGAAGAGTGAAATATAAAAAGATCAATTTTATCTAAGTACAAACTATGACACATGCGCAATTTCTTATGCCCCGCCCAAGTCGCCTTACTAGGTTTGTTAGACTATAGGCAGGATCAAACAGAAACCACGAATTCAGCATTCCATTACTATTAATCAATATTTCACCCTCACTTTATCGGTCAGATATTTATTTTAGCTGTAGATGCTGATTGGCTGGTAAAACTTTATATATACTAGCGAAAAGTATAGCAAAAAATTCACTTACTGGCATCCCCAGAAATGCAGACGATAGAACAAGAATTTCTCATTTTTTGTTTAGAAATTTTTTTAATTTCTATTTGAATTCACACTGTGTATACATCCGTTTCTTCCATTAAAACGTAACTCTTGCTCCATTGCAGCTTTTACTAATGAAAAAAAAAAAAAAAAAAACAAAGGTACAGATGTAACTTGAGGAATATGCTACAGTTATTACTAATTGGCACCATATAGTTGCCAAATGCTTCCCGCTGTACAGAAGTTCGAATCAAACATTAACAAAATTCGTTATGCGGGTAAATTTGAATAAAAAATGATGCTTTAATTACTAAATAATATATATAAAACAGGTACATCTATTTACAGAGCGAAGCATAATTTGCAAACTTTCTGTGATTGTGATCGTGCTCAAAGATTTCCAGCACTGCTGGCGATCAAAAATCATAAACTTCGAAGGCTTGCCGCGTGTGTTTGTCGATCAAAATCGTTCCGCGATTACAAACTTCGACGAAAAGATGGATCATGTAGACGAAGCATTAATCTGTGCAAATGCAGGCAGTTTTTCAACTTAGGGCGAAACGCGTCATTTTAGGGCGTTTTTGCCTCTCCTAGGGCAAAATTTAGGGTGGTCAAAATATTCGTATATTTTAGGGCGTCAGTCACAAATTTTAGGGCGATCCAGCAAGAACAAATGGTTAGTCAGTCATGGTGTTTCTCTCTTTACATGCCGAAGGAGTTTGCAAAAGATTCTTTGAAATCACCTCAGAGTTGAGCAGACTTCGTAGCAAGCTGCTTCCAAATCCGTCTCACTTGTTTTGACTCGGTCACACAAAGAGTTGAGAATACCGTTAGAGCGGAAAGCCCGTGCAAATTTTTCGTCTCAATTTCCGACGCCCTCGGGTAGCGACAAACTCTATTTCAGTATGCAGCGCCTGAAAAAGTTAACGTAAACGGCAAAATTGTTAAGTGTGACTCTAAGTCAAAATAGGGAAACATAACATGTTTGCATTTAACTTTGCAATGCTCAACGAATTGCATCATGACAAAATAACTATGAAAAATGAAAGAGATGCGCATCAGAGACGGTGCGGTACTCACTAATTGAAGTCTTTCAAATTTATTATAGTATAGAAATTACTAATACATCACAGAAACAATTCCTTTAACTTCCGAGAAAGCAATATGAAAACGCAAGAACGAATAAAATAAACTCATCAGAGATGGTAAATAGGTCGCGTGGTAGCGGCGGTACACGATATTGTTGATGTAGCGTTGCGTCGGATGCGCTATATCTAACTCGCAAGTAATTGGCTCAGACCGTTATAAGCTTGTAACCTATTATAAGAAAAAACATGGGTGAGCTACCGACTGATAAATCCACAAGTATATGCGTTACAAAGCCTCCTTTCTAAGGTTAGGCATCCCTAACCTTAGGAACAGGTTCTGCTAATGACGCCAGAGCTTTTGGAGGTAAATAGTTTAACGGCAAACAGTTCACAACCAGCGAGTGCTTGCAACTGGAAGAACGTGAATAATAATTGAAATTAACATAACTTCATCAATAATATCACTTTCCCACACAAAAAAATGAAAGGGTAATAAGAGATCATGTACTGTAACGCCTTAATAATACTGACAGAGTGACGTTACTGCAATACAGGCAGGTGTAGGCATGTTAGCCCACCAAATGCGTATATGCACCTTTTTTCATGGTTTTCTATCAAAAAAATTACCTCGAAGGGCTTATTTAAGACGTACCCATGAAACAAATCTCTATTTGCATAATATTAAAGCATGTGAAAATAGTTTCCGCGTATAGTAACTAATATGTAATTGAGAGTCTGCAATATATAGCACCTAATACTCCATACTCTCACAATCGCTCTCAAGCGATCACGGGGCTCATGATCTCAGTGATTCTGAACACGAATGTAGACACAAAAAGACGCCCTAAATATAAATTACATAAAGTAAAGCTTATGATGTACAATGTAATATCACCGGTGAAATATATAGTGCCAATCAACCGCTCTGACGAAGGAGTGCGAATGGACGTTGCAAATCGCAGGTTACTCGAATCGTCACCACCACAAAATCCTATCACCGCATGAGCAAAAAAAGTGCCAGGTGCATTACGCTCTTCATATAGAAAAATAAAACTGTTTAATAGGTAATTTCTATCCTAATTCGCGGCCTATCTTGCTATAAATTAAATTAGTTTCGAAGTAAATGGTACCGTTCAACGTTTAAAACCACATGAACCTCTTTTCTATGGTACCTACATTTAAACTTCAGCTCTAAAGCAGAGCGTCATTCCACTCATGCGGCCATTCTGTAAACCAAAGCGACTTGCCAGACTGTCAAAAGAGTTTCCTCTCTTGTATATGTAAGTTCTTTGGTCACACTGCGGTTGATAGGAAGACTAGTTCTTAACTGAAATCACCCCCATTCTCTTACTTGTAGATTGCAAGCACTACTAGAATATGGAGAAAATTATTGTAAACTCTAGACTTGAAAACTTACATATCTAGGGACTAGGGATTCTAGGCTTAAATAGCTAGGTTAAATTGAAGTGGGAAGTTCCTATACTGTACTTCATGAACGTGCTTGCTTGTCACTTGTGTTAACGCGCTTGTAAGCAATAAATCCACTCTATCGCTTTCTTGCTTAACATAAAGCTTACATACAATTTAGGGCGTAATGGACCATTTTAGGGTGGTTTTCGTTTTGGATTTGGGCGAAAAAAATTGCAGCCGTGGAAACCTTCAACTGCAAGTCTGCAACCTGCATTCTTGCAAGTTGCAAGCGACCAACCGCAGTTACCCTCAGGCTGTGGTCGGGGTTGGTGTATTGGTGTGCGGCGCGTCTGTGCAATGTTTTCGGCAGTTTAATTTTTCAAGTTTTTGAAAAGCGATTAACTTATTGTAATGCGTGCAGTAGTAAGACCTTCATGTATAAATTTATAGTATAAGTGTAGTGGCAAAGCTGTGAAATTTGTGAATTCAGAGAATTTGTTAAGTAACTATTGTAACTTTTACATTTAAAACATTTCGATTCGTTCAAATCACATCACCACCTCCGGCAGATGTCTTGTGAGCGCAAAGAATATCTCCATTCAAATTTTAATAATCGTTAAATACACAAACTGGAAAAAATAAATAAAAAGAAAACATGGTTGTCAGTGATTTTTGCATCATTCTAGACGGTAGACAGCTGTTTATTTGCGTAGGATGCTTGTTTTTTTTTTTTTTTTTTTCAAATACAGTATATATGTTGTGAATAATCTACATTTCCTTCTACATTTCCAAGGTGGATTTAGAGGTGAATCAATTGATCCCATTCGTATTACTTAGCGTCCGTTTAGGTTGTTGTGTCCGCTTAAATTTGCCGTAAACGGTTAAAAATTGAACAACTTTCCATTTTTTATTTCGCTTCAAATTTTAAACAACTCTCCTAATGGCAGCTGGTCTAACATTATGATAATAATTCTTTTTGTAGACTCAAAAGTGTGTTAACGAGAATGCACACACACATACAGAAAAAGAGCAATCGGACTCGGAATAGTACGTACAAGAACCATATACTATCTTATGAACCTTCCTTTAGACAAACTAGCTACTGCTGTACGCACTTACCCTACCAAAAACCCGGGCCGCTGCAGAAGCTTGAACCATAATTCAGTTTTTTCACGGTTTAGCGCCGCCCCAAATTTTGTTTGGGCAGTGACATCACTGCATTCGCCAGCAGTCCCGACACTGGCCAGCAGTTCATGTTTACGGCCCTCATGACGTCACCAACATAGGCCAGTCGTGACGCAGCGCCACCGACTGTACGGCAGGCAGCGTCAGACTGATCTAATTATCATATATTCGAAATTTGAGAGATGTTCGATTCGCAGCGTGTATAAGAGCTAGATAATGTAATTCAGTTAAGTATAATTGATCCGGAACTTCAATTTTGAGCGCTGGATGCGGTAGTGTAGATTGAGATTCAGGAAAAATCGGTTTGAAATTACCACCACAGCAAGACTAGTAGCGCTAGATTATTTCCATCTCACTATGCGACTGGAGGACAGCCTAACTAAGCCGACACAAGAGGAACGTCTTAGATCTCATGTTACTGGTAGTTTACTTCTCTACAAAAGATGCGGTGCTTCGTTCGTGTTAGAAAATCATAGGCGTTCATCTGCTGTTTATAGGTGCAGCATCGGATAATCGCCTAAGATCTTCTGATTGAAAAGAGAGGAAGATTAAGCGAATATGCAATATGTGGGTATAAACCGGAATCCATCCATGGACTGTAGCAAATGGGAACAGCAGGACCGGTAATAAAGAAGTGGAAGAAGACAGTAATGTTTATTTAGTAGAAGTAAGGAAGAAACCAGGAAGCAGATTGGGCAGGCATTGCTGGCTGAGCATCTCACGATGTTATGGTGGCTATTACCTACTGCTTACATTTCTGTGTTATTCCATTATATTTTACGGCTCTGGAAGCCGAACGTGTTTCCTTTGCTTTTGTGGAAGGAATTCCATGCTGAAATTGCCCTCTGCAACGAACATCGTTAGAGTGATGCTGAAATGCTGCAGTTTGGGTTCTTGAGTTATGGAAACCTTGCCCTTTTAGTTCACAACTTAGTAGTATCGTTTTCTCAAGATTAGCACTATTTATAGTGTTGCATAGATGAAGCATCGCGAAAGAAAAAGTTAACTATTTACGCCCTCGTCTGACGAATTTATCACCCTGAAGCTTCATCCAGGAGCATTTTTTGAGGTGAGACATGCAAAATATTGCTAATATTGTCGATTTTAGGCGGAAAATTCATTGTTCGGTTGAAATCGTTGGTATTTGCTACTGCCATGCGACTAGTGCGTGCGTTCTAAAATAGCCATGAACTTTTTTTTACCAGTTTAATAACGCTTGGCAGAGCTCATACGAGAATACAACGTTTCTCACACAGCGATTATAAATAAGTTCTTGCCGAGATCAAAGCGAGAATTAGCTGACACTGTGTTGAAGCTGGGAAATAGATTTAGTCTTTGAAGCATCACTTCTTGATGCGCAGACTTAACGTAAAATGTTATATTTTCTAAGAAAGTGAACACTCTTTGATCGTAACTCATGAACAATTTTTTTAATAAACTTTTCTATTCGCATTTTTAAGTTGTATTAAGAGTAAATTAGGTTAAAGTTTGAGAAAGAAGTTTGTGCATAAACAGTAGAGGAATCTTTGATTTTCCTGCTTTGAGCAAGAGAATTCCGCTTATCTAGAACTTTTCTGGAACTTCTGCTCTCCGTTGATCACATTGGATCAAATCCCAGCAGTTAATTACACGCCAGTTACGATTGATACGTCTAAACGCTTAATCCTGCTGCTCTGATAACGCTATCTCCCTAAACGCGGTCAAATCAAAGATGCTTGTAAACTTTTACCGAGGAAGTGACCATTTTTGATCATTTCCGTAATGTAATTTTTTAGGACAGAGTTTTCAACTGCCCAAGAAAGGGCTAATACATAGAAGCGGGTCAATCTTATACAAACCGCACTTCAGTATGTTCATGTCGCACGGCTTCGCTGATAGCTCGCATCAATAACTAATGTTCACCTCATGAACTTGACCTTGCTTCTGCTTTGTCTCAGTTAAGTCTACACATGCAACCTTCCTACTGTATTTCATTCATAGTTCCACCTACAATCAGTCTTGAGTGACAAAAACACTCATGACGATAACTCATCATGGGTGACAACAATGTAATCTCCTCTCCATATTTCTGTACCATATTATCCCTCTGGAATCGTACTGTAATTCGTTAGGATATTTCTAGATCAAACCAGCACCCAAATGGTGTTTGCCATTATAGCAACCTTGTATTATTTTCTTACAGCAATTCGCTGCCCGAAATGAACCATCTCCGTTAATTAGTCACGAAGTGCCGCAAGCTTTTATTTTCTCCTGCAAAAGTGGCTGAACTTAACCTTGACTTCCCTTTTATGGACTATATCCAGTGCGGCAGCTATTTTTAGACCTGCAGCATGGGCACCGTAAAGCTCACCTTATGGAAACATTACAGGACACGGTCCTGAGGCCTTCAATTAGCAAAACCTTCCACACTACAAAGCCTTGGCAGGCAGAAACCTTCAAATCTGCCATTATAGTCGTACTTCTTCGTCCACCCCCTTGACCTTTCTGCCATGGCCGTAGCACATCAGATATTCAGAGTCGGCCCGAGTTATTCTCAACATCGCGTGACTCAGACGACCCACATTCTGAGGTAGAGAGTGCAACTACCCTTGAGGCTGACGAGCTCCTGGCCAATTCGGTTACCCTTGCCTAATCTCATTAAGAAAGAGTCTCGTAAACGGCCCACTTCTTTGAGCTTGGGCCATGAATGGCCAAGCAAGAGTGTCCTGGAACAGGCTTTTCCATTGTCAGAATTCTGCTCGTTTAAATTGGGTTCTCTTATGCCCCGGGTTGCATGAATGCTCCAGTATCGATCCTGATTGTTTTTA
>LQNS02278070.1:29724852-29756434 GCA_001587735.2 Parhyale hawaiensis
GCAGGCCAATACGACCAAAAGCCGATGCCGGCAACAAATTCCAAATCCTAGCCGACCAGGGCACGAAGCACCGACAGAACTGATTAGTTCGACATCTGACAGCCTCTAAAGTGAAAGAGTGCGCTCCACAGGCAGCACGAGTCTCTCTCCCAAAAACCTTGAGGGCAGGGAGAGAAGAATACAACCAATGCCTCTCATTATTGTACACCTTATAAAATATGCATAGCTCTGCGACTCTTCTCCTGTGGGATACGTTCACTAGATCATTATCAGCAAACAGCCTGCTGGCTGAACAAACAAGTCGGTCTAACAGACGCAAGTGAGTGTCAGCAGCTGAATTTTCCGACCGGTGAGCAATACTCCTACACAGGCAGCAAAAACGCATAAAAACATCTACGGGCAACCTGACTATCACCAAACACAGAATTCACCCTACGCAGGAGTCCAATCTTAGTAGAAGCGCGTGACACCAACCACCGAATATGCGGCTCAAAAGTAAGCTTCTCATCAAAGACAACGCCAAGAATCTCCAAGGAGTTAGACTCGTGAAGCAAAGTGTCATCAATCTCCAGTTGGGGATGCCGCGGTACTAGTGTCCGAGACCGACTGATAATCATCGAGTTGGTCTTACTATCATTCAGCTTCATACTCCAGGCCGAGCACCATGCACTAATGCGTAACAAATCCCTATTCAGAGACTGAGCTACAGCATCACGCAGTCGAAGAGCTGGTATCACCGCCATCAAAGTGGAATCGTCGGCATAGTTGATCAACGTGTCTTCAAGCGAAGAGAACATGTCACTAGTATAGAGAAGGAACAACAGCGGGCCAAGCACACTACACTGAGGAACGCCAGACACCACCCCAACTGAGGCGTTCAAAACGCCGTCAGCAGACACACTCTGCGTCCGCTCAGAAACGAAATCGCGAATGATTGCCAAAACCCTACCACCCACACCAAAGAACTCCAGCTTGTATAATAGACCCTTGTGGTTAACCCTGTCAAACGCAGCGCTAAGTCCAACTGGACAAGGCGTGCCTCTGACCCACAATCCAGTGTAGACTGTAAATGGTGTGACACCGACAAGAGAGCGTCACAACAACTCAAGCCAATTCTGTACGCAAACTGACCAGCAGGCAGCAACCCCATAACCTCAGCGAAACGACCAAGCTTACCAGCGATCAACTTCTCGAACACCTTCGACAAAATGGGCGTCAGTGCGATGGGTCGATAGTTGGAAACGTAGGGCGACACCTGACCCTTGGGAATAGGAGTTATATTCCCAGTTCGCCAACAGCGAGGAAAATTTCCTAATCGTATTAGGCGCCGGAAGATCACTGCAAGCTTGGGGGCAAGAAGATCAGCCAGCTGCTTATAAAACCAAGGAAACATGCCCACCGGATCCACACCTCCATACCAATCAAGGCCCTCAATTGAACTAGGATAGGTCTGATTAGACGTGGAAGAGGTTAAGTTAGGAAAAGCTAAAGTAAATGAATGAAAAATTACTGTATATTCATGACTCTTCGTAATTCGGAATTTTTTGAAATTACTGGTTTAGAAACTTACAGTAACGTAATCTGTGAGTATGAATATAATATAAAGCATAAACTGCGCAAAAATAATGTGATAGGCTTTTAGTAAATAAACCGGTTAGCGGTTGCAACAATATCAAACACATCTAATTACATTTCAAAAATATCCATGTACATCTTGCTGTAATTTCAAAGTAACCATGAGAAGGTCTAAGAGTTTTCAGAGCTAGAAACATTCCGGTTTGCTTGTGAATGGCATTTTATTTGTTAAAACTTGTGTCTATGATACAGTTAAAGGATAACAAAAGCTATAAATATGTACTTATTTTCAGCTTGTAGTAAGGACTGGCACAAAAATGTGTAAGTACAGTATGCCATTTGCTCACTTTTCTCATGTTTTGTAATTTCACACGTTAATGAACATATGATGTGTGACTTAGCGGCTCCAAGTCACAGAAGGGCAAGAAAATATCCAAAACTATTTCATCCCTAAAAAAGCTTTGGGATGAATTCATGGCAACAGCTGCTCGTATTATTCGCTGATTTATAAACAATTGCGTTTAGAGTCTGGAAGCGAATGGCTTCGTGATTTCGTCTGTGTGCTCTGTCAAACATAGTGCAGCACAAAGGGCCCACTGAGAACGCAGTTTATCCAGCACTTTTTTCCTCCAGAAAAGCAGCACTTGCTTGTCGAACTTGGAAGCTTTGTTTGCACTGCTTTAGGGCGCCCCGCTTGCAACTCACAGTCTGCTTCGAATTAGCAGCAAAACTTCCCAACTTTGCACCAACATTTGGAATCAAGCGCGCCAATATTGGCCTAAATTTGGCGGGCTGCGCTTGCCTTTAATCTTTAAGTCCAAGATTCTTGCTTGTGTTCTTAATGAGGTGCCTAATTGGGGTGTAATTAACGTTAGAACGAATTCTCGAACAGCCGTGACTGCGGGGCCGCACGGCCGGCCAAACGAGAGGCAGATGAAGGGAGGCATTGTTCTTTGATGTGCCATGAGTCTGGAATTCGAAANTTGGTGTTGATTTTTTCTATCTTCCCTTTTCTTTCCTGCTTTCCTCTTCTTTCCTGACGTACTATTACGGTGAGCAAACGTTCTGTTGACTCGTGCTGAGCATGGGTCTCACAGTTCTCCTGATGTGCAGTGTGCACTGTGTCGCTTCTTTCTCCTTTGAACTTTTTTCAGTCATTTCTGTGGCTGGTACCAATCACTTTAATACCATACGTTATGTTTTAGTCAGCCGGAGTTGTGTACTTGTACGTACGCAATTGTTGCCCCAAATAGTCATACGACTAATTTAGTGGGTTTGAAACATTTTACATGCTCTACGTGTGTAGTGATTTGCTTTTATCATTTTATCAGCCTTCTGTAAAGAAATGATTTCAATAAACATTATTATTATTATTATTATATTGTGAAACTAGAACGCCTCGTGGCGTAAAACCATCATCGGCGGTGGATGTAATTTAACGCCATAATTTTTTATGGCCAGCTAGGCCTAGTTTTTAGGCATGTGTCACATCTAGGTCAACCCACCAAACTCCCTGGAAGAAATTATGAACATTGCTCAACTACTTCTACCTTTTTTTGGGTGAACAGACAAACTCATATACATATATATCTATATTATACTAAAAGTCTGTGAACCTTGCTAGTGTCTTGTTTGAAACAGCTTCTTCGATTTTAGATGGGAAGAAATTCGAGGTATTGGGGGGGGGGGTAGTCGGATGCACTTCATGGATTAGCTCTTTAATTCGATTGTATCTTGTGATACGAAAGTTAAACTGAGCTAAGCCCCAAGAACGGGCAAGATCAATTCATCGGTTCCACGGGCAATACAACTAAAATACGTAACATATAATAATTTGACTTTGATTACAACCTATGTGTTGAATATTCGTTAGAGAAGCAAAGACGGGCTAAAGAGGATGGCCGAATAGCGGGTGGTCTGTGCCCAGCTAAATAACACCTGCTTTTTTTGCGAAAGCGATGACGATCGCAATGACGACCCAACAGGTTACGGGTCGTCTAGTATATACTCAAATGTTCAACGAAAACATTATCACCTCTCTCACTTCGTTCGCGGGTGAAAACCAGTCATTTCACGAAGTACCTAAAACTTCACAGATTTCGTGTAACTGAACTAGGTGTTTGTTAGACAGGATGTGTTAGGGTAGACTAGGTATTGTGAATCAAATAGAGCGCATTAGGTTATACGAGGTCTTTCAATTGAACTAGGATAGGCTTTTAGTAAATAAACTGGTTAGCGGTTGCAACAACATCAAACACATCTAATTAAATTTCAAAAGTATCCATGTACATCTTGCTGTAATTTCAAAGTAACCCTGAGATAGTCTTAAGAGTTTGCAGAGCTAGAAACATTCCAGTTTTCTTGAGAATGGTATTTTCTTTATTAAAACTTGTGTCTATGATACAGTTCAAGGATAACAAAAGCTATACATATGTTTTTATTTTCAGCTAGTAGTAAGGACTTGCACAAAAATGTGTAAGTACAGTATTCCATTTGCTCACTTTTCTCGTGTTTTGTAATTTCACACGTTAATGAACATATAATGAGTGACTTAGCGGCTCCAAGTCACAGAAGGGCAAGAAAATATCCAAAACTATTTCGTCCCTAAAAAAGCTTTGGGATGAATTCATAACAACTGCTGCTGGTATTATTCGCTGATTTATAAACAATTGCGTTTAGAGTCAGGAAGCGAATGGCTTCGTGACTTCGTATGTATGCTCTGTCCAACATAGTGCAGCACAAAGGGCCCTCTGAGAACGCAGTTTATCCAACACTTTTTTCCTCCAGAACAGCAGCACTTGCTTGTCGAACTTGGAAGCTTTGTTTGCACTGCTTTAGGGCGCCCGGCTTGCAACTCACAGTCTGCTTGGAATTAGCAGCAAAACTTCCCAACTTTGCACCAACATTTGGAATCGAGCGCGCCAATATTGGCCTAAATTTGGGCGGGCAGCGCTTGCCTTTAATCTTTAAGTCCAAGATTCTTGCTTGTGTTCAATTACTCCACGGATTAACCCCACATTAATTGCAATCTTGCTTAAGAGCTTGTCGGCACTGACGCCCGCCGCACGGCCGGCCAAACGAGAGGCAGATGAAGGGAGGCATTGTTCTTTGATGTGCCATGAGTCTGGAATTCGAAAATTTGGACAGACGGGCTGTCCCTTTGGAGTACTTGAAGTAAAAGAAATTGAAAACTGTTCACAGAAACATTTTTGTTGAGAGGGTAAATCGTTTTGAGGAACATACACACTAGTTCTTTATTCTTTACATAATGACTCAATTAAATCTTACTCATTAAACGCGACACATCTTGGTTCCTTATTATCACCCGCGATCGAAGTGAGAGAGGTGATAATGTTTTCGTTGAAGATTTAAGTTTGTAAATATAACTATATCTTTGTCTGTCCACCTAATAAGTGGTCGAAGAAGTAAAGCAATGTTTATATTTATTTTCCAGGGAGTCTGGCAGGTTATCCTCACTGCGACCCATGCCAAAAAACTAGGATTAGCTGGTCATAAAAATGACGGCGATGAAACTTGCTCTCCACCCAAAAACAGGTTGAAGAAGTTGAGCTATGTTCATGATTTTTTTGCAGAGAATCTTGTGGGCTGTCCTCAATGTGACCCACACAAAAAAACTAGGATTACCTGGTCATCAAAAATGACGGCGATGAAGTTTTCTCCAGTCTTATGCCACGAGGCGTTGTACATAGTTCTCTATATGTTTTTTCTTTATACTTAAGTACGCTTAGCCGAATTTTCTTAGCACGAAACCGCAAATAAATTCTATTTGTGACTGAAGGCACACATCGATTACATATTTTAGTATCTGCGGTTCTCAAATTTTCAAGCTGACATGTATTAAAAGATTTAAAGGAGTCTAAAGTATATTTACATCCGTTTTGATAAAACTTTTTTATGCAGTGTGGACTCAACAGTCTTACTAGCCTTCTACACCGTATTATCGTCTGACTCTAAGAGACCTGTAAATAATATTCTCTGGACACAAATTGCAAGTAGTTGATCTTTCGAGCCGAGACGTTTTGTCTATAATTATTGTTACTAACATAGAATATTTCAGAATAATTTCAACAGCATAGTTCTCTGTCTTTAAGTAGCTCATAACACCATCCTTAATCTCCCTCTATCAAGCCATTACGTTCTAAAGCTCCATGCATTCTTAATTAATTGCTTTGGAAAACACTTAGAGGGATGATCTGAGCTTCATTAAACCTCCACCTCATTACGTGGAGTAGACTATCATTCCTATGGAAGAGACCTGTGCCTCGCGTTGAAAAGTACCGTAAAATGAAGCCAGAGTTTTACTTAAAAAAAAAACTCGCACACCCACAGAACTATTAGTCTAGCAAGATTCAATTTTGATAGTTCTGACTCGGTCGGTGAGTTGGTGCCAGGAAGGATTTGTATATAGTAGTAAATAGTTTTACACCTTTCAGTGTAATATTGGTTGCTTTCTGTATTCATTCTCGGAAAATTTTAGGGACTATATTTTTTACTTTTGCGATTCTCTGGTGCTAATCTCGTCTGTTGAGTCCAGTTGCATTTATCGTGCCACCTTTGCATTTAACATACACGTTTACGCAGCCAAGCTCAGACGGACCCCGCCTTTTATCTCCCCGATTACCTATATAGTGTCCTTAAATTTTCAACATTCGAATTTCCTCCTATCTAATGGCTAATGTTGATATTCCTTTTCGCCATAAGAATATTAAAACTGATGCTATTCATCAATAGTGTTAGCTCCTGATACTTGTCAGGTGGGGAAAATTTTAAATTTCACTTGACGTAAATAGCAAGCGGTATCCAGGTTACGCCGATCCTTAAATGTCCGTCTGGCCCTGACTCCTGAACGGTAACGTAGATTGAGTGGCGGACTCAATACGTCATCAAAAGGCGGACCCCAGCATTGACTCTCGAATTTCTTCCTATCTTAACGTGAAGAACCTGGGGGCAAACAAGCAAGCAAGTACATCAAACACTCCTAATCCACGTCAGTAACAAATTTACTGTCGCGATCTGTGTTTGGCCCTGTGGGTACGTAGACTTTCAACAGTGAGTGGCTTCTGACTGGTTTCCCAGCAGTGCTTTGGACGGCCCAAGGTTTGTCAGTGCTTTACTTGGACTTGTCTGTACGTATACGCCCAGGTCTGTAGTGTTAATATTAATAAAGCTAATACCAACAACTGCCCAAAATTCTAGCTCATAAAATACAAGAAACGACTACTATCATTGCAAGAACGGATGGGGTGAGAAATCATAAATTTAACATACCATACAATGTACACAAACAGTTGCAAGCGGAGGGGGGGGGAATTGGTCTTTTCCAATGACCAAATGAAACATTTTCTCCCCCAAAGTCCGGCATGCTCCCCTTATTTTTTTTTATTCTCATAACGTCGGTGCCATCGTTTGCCAATTAATTATTCAGCGAGCCTATTATCGGCCTCGCGCTGCGAATTCCGATGACAGTTTTCTCTACTCGGAAGAGAAAACAAATATTTGTCATGTGTGTATCGACAGTATGCTGGCGTTTCGTAAACAGGTGCCATTGCGAGCGGTGTGTCCAATGATAATTTAGTCAGATGTTTATTGATTTCCGACTGTTTTATATGGAAATGGCTCATATTAATGTTGTCACGACAAGAGAATGCAATCAACAGAGCTGGCCAAGGGAGACTCTGTCACTCGAGCAATGCTTTCCTAATTTATCAAGCTCATTATTCGCTCAGTTGTATGAGGCAGTAAAGCAATTAATTTAATTTCATTTTGCTTAAAATAATAGTCGGAGTTAATGTAGTGAAATACAGTCACTGTGCCTTGTAGGTTTGATAGATTTTATACGGTTGAAACATTCATAATTGCAACAGAAATATGCTGCTAATTTTGAATACTTAAGAATTTTTAGTGGATCTCTAAGCTGCTTTAAATTGGGCCCAAACCTTGTGCAAAACCAATGATTCCTCTTTCGTTTGCAACGATTTGTGTCCTGTGCCCTCCATTGTCTCCTGATCGAAAAAAAGTAGACTTTTTATTGTGGACCATCCTTCAAACACAGCTCCGAATAAAGCACACAAAAATTCCGTTGTGCTAAAGAGGGTACTGATTTGTCATAGAATAAAATAAATCAATGTTCTGTCCTTCGGATGTCTCGATTACTTCTTTTTTGAAACGTCTGCAGGCCATGGTAATGTACAGCTGAGTGAAAACACAGTGAATACGATGCCAGTGCTTTATAGATTAATTAGTTCGAAAAGGACGGCATTTTTCACATCTAGGTCAATCCACCTGACTCCTTGCAGAATATTATGCGCATTTCTCGACTCCTTTTCCTCTTTTTGGGTGGACAAACAAACAAATATACATATATATACTTAAATCTTCAACGAAAACATTATCACCTCTCTCACTTCGTTCGCGGTTGATAAATATATATTGATAGAGTTAAAGCTGAAGATCACTGCAATGAATATGCAGCACATGGGCAATTGGAGGGATTCGGTTTGAGAAGAATGGGTTAAACGCCACAAAATAATAGGAGAAGCCTTTTGAGCAATAAATTATCATGAACCAGTTAGAAGCTTTTAAACGTACTAGAGGTATTACCAGTGAATGTCAAAGGATGCATAAATTTTTCTGAGTATTTTAGTTTTGTACGTGTTAGTTAATACATTTTAATGGAACAATATTTTCAAAGCTTTTAAAATGCATAGGCATGCACTCGTAACTTCACATGATTCATCGTATTCATTAATATAATTAAATAATTATATCGTCTTACTGCATGACTGGCGAAACATTATACTTGCATGTATCCAATAATACCCATATATTTCCGGACGTACAAATATACACTAAACTCTGTACACACAGGTTGTACATATACATTGAAATTACAGAACAGGCTGAGAGTAAATTACTCACTCTCAACTGCATCATTATGAGCACGCCATGCCATTGCTGAACATCATAATGATGAGCTGTTCACTACTGTGACAAATGTCACCGTTCATCAGGTCAATATATCAGGAAGTGGTCTCATGATATATGCCTGCACAGTATACAAGGGTTTCTATAGGTGGTGACTCTGGCCTTCAATAGAAGCGAAAGAGATAGGGCGAACCAGTGGATTGATTTTCAATGTTAACCGCATTTAATATTCTGATAATGATTCATGTATGCGATATTTGATGTGGTTGGTCTAATACAAGATGGCTGTGATTTTTGTTTTATAGTTTGGCCAATTCCCGCAAGCGATATCTTTTGTGATTTGACCAACAGGTAATGTCAGTTTACATTGCCATAATTTGATAAATACGTTGGATTTCCACAGTGATATCTGTTTTCATTTGCCTAACTTGTAGAGTGATTACCGTTTTTCTTAATGATTATTAGGCATCAAACATGTTTCCATGTAATTAATAATCACATTAAGGGTCATCTCATTACTTGAGGCACTGTTATAGCTAGAACCCGGATTTCTAGTCCTAAAACAGTGGTCAAAATAGCGCTAAGAATCTAGATCTAGTCAAAATAGTACTTAAAAGAAAGTCCGTATTGCAGGTATCACAGCAAAATAGTTTTTATTTCTAGCAAAGTAGTTTTTATTTCTAGGAATATAGTTTCTATTTCTAGCAAAATAGTTCTTATTAGCAGCAAAATAGCACGTATTACTTTGCTAGTTTTGGCTAAATTTCAGCAGTTTCCTTTCATATTGCATAAAAAGGAACTTATGTATATAGGAATGAAATAAAACAAATTTATTTACATGTAACAACTAACGTAACCCTAGCTTACCTGGAGTCAGGGTTATGTCAGGTTAATCACTAAAAGAACTCTCCTGCCCCTGTGTAAGCTCATATCCTGGGTACCGCTCAAATGCAAATAATAACCAGACTGAAGGTTTGAATCCTATATGAGACTCCAGTATAAACAATGCTCTATTATAATAGGAACCTGACTCAATGCTCGGTCTCTAGATAACTCCAGCGCTGGACTGTTCTAGGAGCTTACCAAATAATTTAGTGTTTTACATGAAATAAAAAATATTTTATAGTGACATTATGTCTCATAAATACAATCCTTCTACAGATAACATGAACTGATAGCATAATGCATATTTGTCCTACTTTCACGGCTGTAAAATGTCTAGCATACTATAATGTTTCGGTTATCTATGTACCCCATCTCGTTACAATAGGCTGTGGGGGAAGGGGCACGTCAGGAGTCTTCTCTCCGAAGAGTTCGCAGCTACTTGGAGCATTCATGAATATATATTTTTTTTCGTTTGATATTAGTTTATCACCGTCCTGAAAGTGCGTCTCTTCTGTAACTCTGTGAAAACCGCGTGTGAAGCAAGTTAGGTGCTGCATATTACGGTATAGAATTTGTAGAGAAGCAGCGGTTTTCTTCATTTGTGCTGCAGCGTCTGTCACCAGCAACAATATTTTTGCTATACCTAATGGATTCTGGCCAAAGAAGCGATGAAGATGACGCAATGAACTGCGTTATTGTTGTATTATTAGTGCATTATAATTGAGTGGAATTTAACAGAAACGTGTCAGATTCTTTGTTTAATTCAAGTGTGCCTGCCTATTATTACTGTCGAAATCTGCCAACCCGTTTTTTCACTACATTCGTCCACTGCCAGCACTTGTGTAACTGGTAATGTCGTGACCAGAATGACAGTGACTCGCACAATTCCTTACGTTTTCTTTCATAGGAAATGTAAAGAAAGTTGAAACATGGCCAACTTAATTCTATGATACATATTTATTGAGTGTTTCCTAATAATTAAATGATTTTATGTTTAATGGTACAAATACGTGCTACGTACTTTGTGCAGGCTTTATAGTTATTTATTGCATAGGGACTAGTTTTTGGCTTTGTGTCTGGTCGAAATTTTGTTTATGCTATAGCACCATATTATGCAATAAATGTAAATTTTTATTTGCTTTTATAGTCGTAATAGCAACAATCGAAGATAGGTAAGCAAGAAATCCGGCCTCTAGTTATAACCACCACAACCTAAATAGTTACTATAATTTCGCTTGCCAGAAAATTTGATCAAATTTATGTTTCTGTTCACTCATCCTATTATTTTGAATTTGCTTCTAAGATGTTCTTTTATTTATTTCAATTTGAAAACTTTAAAAGTAATATATTTACGTTACATTTATGCTTACTTATACTATGCTAATCCCATAACGTAATCGTCTTTCAGAAAAGATTTTTCGAACAGAGTTATTTCTACTAAAGACCAAATTCTTATTCGATGTTTGGTTATGAGTGGCCTTGTTCAATAAGATTGCCGAGCATTATTGTTTGACATGTTGCTCTTCATGGGCGGTGAAATAATATCCGCAATCTTCACCTTCCTGTTTCTATTGATGACTTTGTTAATCCAGATTAGCGGGGGTGTTGCTGATGCTTCTGTATCGGCTTAGCGTCCGAGCTTGAGCTGACTGCTATACGATGATACTGTATATTGAACAGCACTAAATTGTGCTTAGATTACGATAATTTGCATTTACTTTGTTTGATAATCATGAGGCTATTTCGAAATGCCATACCATGCCAAAGATATCCAGTAAAAATTGGAATTATACTTTTGAAGTTTTACAGCCTATGACCGCATTAAATAGAGGATAATTGGACAAGAACATGTAACTTTTTTGAGAATTATCTTAATTACTTCAGGGGTATTATACGAGTTATACCACTTTCTGTGTTAAGCTTTCCAACGTTCTATTTTATAAAAAAATAATAGTGAAGGCAATATTGATAATAAGAATCATCACCGAGTACACCATGAGGAAATGCATACTTTAACTTGTATCGTGCGCAGTTTTCAATATTCAGATTCAGATCAATGCTAAAATTTTTTCGATATTTTCTGAAGTAATTCTTTAAATTATCGTTTTAGCATCTCACTTTCTAACGAAAATGTCAACTAAGTTTGAATAACTTAATTCCTTAAAGTTAACGCAGGAGCAGCACTACAGCTTTGAAAAGTCGGTAAATGCTCAACTAAGCAAATATTTCTCACTATTCACTACATATCTTCCAAATATCGTGTTGTGAATTGTTTGAATATGGATGCAGCATTCAAACCGTACAGGCACACAGTATTGCAATTATGCGATACCCTCGTCAGTTCAGTAGAGCGAGGTTCTATAATAATTAGAGCACTATGAGAGCGCATATCTCCTCCAAGCAAGGACAAGTAACGAAAAATTTAAACTGGTTCTGATACCGAGTTTTTCTTTGTATCAACACTAAAATCTAATTATTTGTGCTTTTTCACATTAATAAACAATTCCAGTAATTTTCTGGAAGATCCGTACGTAAATTTTCGAGTTATGCTTCTAACCAACATTCTGACAAATATTAGTCAAACACACAAAGAGATAAACTGATCATCAACAAAATTTAATCAATTATGTGTTTTAACATTATGAATAATTCCTGTAAATTTTATAAAGATTCATTTATAGCTTTTTGAGTTGTAGCGCTAACAATTATAAAATCAAACACAACGATAGAAAAACGAACGAACAAACAAATCATTACAAAAGTTTGGTCATTGGCTCTTCGTAATATACCTCACAGTTCATGTAAATTTCATAACATTCTCCATAAGTCTTCAGTTGATATTAGGAAAAATAAGGTAGACAAACAAAAAAACAAACAGATGGACGGATCTTCACCAAAAGTTAATCACCTGTTCGTCCCAACGTACATAACAATCTCTGTAAATTTCGTTAGAATCCGTGCATAACTTTTTGAGTTATCTTGGTGACAGACAGACAAACGTAACAGTCAAACTCGACGAAAACGTAGCCTCCTTACCGGAGGTGACAACAATTGTTGGATGGCTAATATTTATGCCTAGTACAGTGACGCCTTAAGTAAGATCTAATGCGTTACTGTACTTCTCTTATTAGGCCTCCAATTATTAAACAACATGCAGTTGACCTATATCAGCAGTAGTGAAGGCGGTTTGTTCTTTGAACCAATTAAATGGTACTTGTAGAATTTCTATAAACACAAGAAAAATATTCTTGCTGATCCTATAGAAGTAACAGTTTATTGATGGAAAATGATAAATTCTACGGAAATTACACCCAGTATTTAAGTATCATTATGGTCGTTCCATGTTCATGATGATATCATGAATGAGGGCTGATGGTAAACTAAGAACTAAAGAAACACTCTGAGAGCGCATACCTCCGTCAAGTAAGGCATTCTGAATGAAGATTTTAATTGGTCCTTGAAATTAGGATTTCTTTTTTATAATTACCAAAATTAGGTCAAATGTGCCTCTTGACGTTAGTAAAATTTTTTGTACCTTTCTTGCAGATCCGTCCGTAACTTTTTCAGTTAAATTCTGACGTTCCCTGGATATCATATAGTCAAACATACAAAGAGAGGAGCCAATCATCACCAAAATTTGATTATCTGTGCCTATTAACATTTCTACCATTTATTTTGCAAATTATATGAAATTCTGTCCATAACTTTTTGAGTTATGTTTTGATAAATACTAAGACATGCCTATGCTAAAACACACAAACGGACCAACATATCATATAAAAATTTGCTTATGTGCGTCTTTTAACACGTCTAAAAGTTCCTGCAAATTTCATGATTATACGTTTAAAACGTTTTGGGTATTGTTCTGACAAATTAAAAAAAATAGAGACCAACTGACAAATTAACTGATAGAGCATTTCAAAAATTTGTGTACATAGTTCCTCTTCGTAACATTCCCAATAATTCCTGCAAATTTCATGAAGATCCGTTCATATGTGCTTGACTTAATCTACCGAGAAAAACAGACAGACAGGCAAGCAAACAAATGGTTGAACGGATCTTCACCATACGGTAATCATCTGTTCCTCTTAACAGATCTAACATTCTCTGTAGATTTCATAAAGATCCGTCCATAAATTTTTTAGTTATCTTGGTGACAGACGGTCATAGAGACCTCGAGACAGACTAACTGCGACAAAAATATAACCTTCTTGGCTGAAGTAATGAACGATGAATGAGTGCTTTGGTAGAAACTACAATCGACGAATCACGAGCACTGAGGGCGAAATCTAAAACAGACTATCAACCCTCGAATCAAAGCAGAACGATAATACTCTTTTCGATTAAAATGTTTAACTATCCGTAAATCTCCAGCATCCAAAAGAGTTAAAGCTCTAATGTGGTCAGTGTTGCGACAAATCAGCTTTTGCGTGTCGCAGTTGGACCATTTTTCAAAGTAACCTCGGCATTTATGCGTTCCATGATGCGCTCCCCGGCCACCTAAAGACCAAGGGCGTGGTTTCCACAGCTGAGTTATGCCATGCTAGAGCGGCCCTGCATAGCCCGTACGCCCTGTAATGGTCTAATCTCCATATGAAACTAGATGAAACTAATATTAGCTTTGTTGGTGATGCTTCCGAATGCAGGTTGCTTGCTTTTGGAGAAAAGAATGTGTTTATTTTATTGTATTAACTCCTCAGCAGGACTAATATAATCTTTGTTGTTGCTTACGAAGGTGTGGTGTTGGAGTTATGAGAAATGGTTATTGATTAGTGTTATTTCCTCCTCAATGAAACAGGTTTTAGCTGTTTCGGTCTTGTTTCCAAATGCATGGTGTTTAAAATTTAGGGAAACGAATATTCATTCATGATTTATTGTTATCGATGAAATTGATAGAAGTATCGAAGGTACTAATTCCATAAGCTTCTTATTGATTCCTGGAGAAAAAGGTATGTTTATCATGTGTAATTACCCCAATTTCGATCTATAAATTTTGTTTTCCCAAAGCACCATCTTATTGCAGATTGACAAACAGATATAATTTCGGCACAACGCCAATAATAGTTTTACGCGCTGGCCTACTCATCCTGGTATATTGTTACCGATTGAAGAAAGGATTTTTTAATGATATTACCTACTTTATCTCTCAAAGCTCTCGTTATGTTTCCTATATATAAAGATGCTTGCACCGACATTATCAGAATTTGGGGACAGAAATACATGGGCTAGACGAATACTTGATGATTTTCCACATCTTACCCTACGTCACTATAAGTAATTTTCTATTTAAGTTGTAAAATGCACCAAGACATTCTTGATTTCAGTTAAATTTTTCTTACAAATGTATCAGTAATAAAAACAGTTTTGTAAAGGAGTTCGAACGCGTCACTTTCCTACTCTGGAAGATAGTTTCTTTTGTTTAAAGAGAATTGTAAGGTGGCCTGGACCGCACACATCTAATGGGAAACCAACACGCACTGGTTCATGCTGCAGATATTTGTCCAATGATCTCCAAAGAGTGCACGGCTGCAGTTGACCATAGACTGTCAAGAGCTCGGTATGGCGCCAGAGTCGGAATAAGAGAGCTTTTTCAAAATAATTAAGATAAAGTTAATCGTTTATTTTGTCACGTATCATACATGCACGTCCAAAGTATCGTTTTTTTTTAGAACGAAGAAGGCCTGACTAAATTAAATTATCATAGAAAAACTTGAAAGCTTAAACTGCTAAATTCATCACGAGAACATACAACTCTAATCATACAATTTTCTCAACAATGGTTTGAGAGGCACTGAGCGTAGAACAGGCATTGCTTGCCCATAAAAAGCCCGCAGCACTCAACGGCCAAACAAATTTCCAGTTGGACCCCAAGAGCAGAATGTCAGGCACACTGAACTTCAAACAACGGACAGGTTGACAAGCGACGCAAACTAACCCACTGGCCAAATGCAAAGGACCCCGAGGGACCAAAGGCCATTCTACTTCGTTCAAAATCATTGGAAATATTTCGGAACAGATCTCATCGCCCGACTTACCTTCCCTGAAATACTGGAAATAGGTTTCGAATAAGAGGACCGTGCTCAAGAAACGAAAATAAAACGCAGTCTTGTGAATGCGGAACAACTAGCCCTTCTCGGTGTCGGATCAACCAAATGAAAGTCTGTCTCGTAAGACTTTGATGTCCTCCGGCCAAGTTTTGAACCTTATGAGAGGAACAGCGCTCTTCATAAATCACGTTTCAAGGAGTGCTACTTCTGTAGGAGTGCTACTTATTCTTTATAGCGTTACGTCCAAAGGACATTGTTTTTTTTTTTTTTTTTTGCGAAAGAACTCAAGCTATTTCATCGTGACTTTGATTTACTCGACTCCACAGTTGGCAGTCGAGATCCGAATAAAGAATCTTGCCAACATTTATTTGATCAGGGCCTGTATGACAAAGTAACTTTCTACCTTCTAAAACTTCGATCTACACCAAAGAGAGCCGGAAATCGAGAGTTGTCTTAAGCAGCGATCAAGCTGGCTGGCATTTTTAGGCAGCAAGGCCGACGAAAGTTTATAATCCATCCATATTAGTTCAGAATTTTTAAGGTGCAGTTGTGAGTAAAACACGAGATACAATTGCCTTTTTATTGCTAGTGTGACATGTCTATTGAGCTAGAGTAGTGAATTGTGACGGAAGTCATAACGCCACGCGGCATCAAAAATTATCTGCGCTGCAAGCAGCCGTTTGTGTCCGCTGTGACACTTGCATAAATTGGTACATCCTTTGGTGGGTACTCGATTACTAGCTAATTTATGGCCTCGCGGTGTCTATGTCCAGTGGCAAGGCTTTGTGTATGCTGAAATACCAGTTTTGATTATCTGGTAAAAGTTTTTACAATAATCAATACATTTTTGAATTTTTTTCTGAAAAGTTGCACAGGCAGTTCTGGTGAGCGTTTGTTCAAGTAATTGTTTTTCAAAGTTTTAAAAATAATAACAATCAGATTCTAGGATGTTTTTTTTTCTGCAAAGAAGCACGTACAGTATTTCTGGCATTAATTATGCTTTAAAATTTATAAAAAAATTCATTCATGTTTTTACAATGACTCATTCTACAAAAAAAAAAAACAGTCTTGGGCAAGACTCTGGATTTTCAACGAAGAATGTATAGTTCGGTGCAGACTGTGCGATGTAACGACTTAGTTTTTTCCCTTTGTTACATCGTTCTTTATCAAATTACGATCACAAGTGTGTATCAACTGTGAATGAGCCTAAGTGGTAAAATTAAAAAAGAAAGGAAATTTTCAGCGTTATGTCAACTGTAATCGTGACCATAGCCGTACTCCCGCCATTCCCTTAACTTCAGGAACTGTTTAAAATCCACACTCTGGGTAGCAGCCATTCACACCTAACGTTACCTCCGTTTCACGAAACTTGCGCCTACTTCGCTTGAAAAATCTCAGAGCTCGGAAATCCAAGTAAGAACGCGTGCTTGGATCTTTTTCATAGCACTTGTGCAAGTCTCCGAGGAATTTTTCAAACTTCGCAATTAAGTCGGCTTAGGCCTCAACGTGTCTGGACTTTTCCGGGCTTCCGGCTTTAGGTGTGAGTCAACAACGAGTTCTTGCCTTGGAGTGGGTTGCGGCTTCCTCTTNCGAGGAATTTTTCAAACTTCGCAATTAAGTCGGCTTAGGCCTCAACGTGTCTGGACTTTTCCGGGCTTCCGGCTTTAGGTGTGAGTCAACAACGAGTTCTTGCCTTGGAGTGGGTTGCGGCTTCCTCTTATAGAAGAAGAGAATATTTATCTGGGGGAAAATTAGCATTTGAAGTCATTCCTTGACTTTTAGCTCATTTATATCAGCGTTTGTAAAATTAACCTAGAACGCCTCAGTGGCGTAAGACCATCACCTGTAGTAGGGGGCAAATTCAACGAAGTCACTTTAGATGAACGAGGCTAGTGCACAGCCGCATTCTTTCCGTGGATTAGCTCTTCAATAATAAAATAGGAAAAAATAGAACGCCCCATTCTCCAGACGACCTGCCGCGCTGAAGGAAAATTCGCTCCGGTGGAGGAAAATGCAACGCCGTCATTTCTTATCGTAAACTAGGTTTGGTTTCTTGGCATGGATCACATCTAGGTCAACCCACCAAACTCCCTACAAAAAATTCTGAAGATTGCTCAACTCCTTCGACCACTTATTGGGTGGACAAATAAATATACAAATATGTACCGTAAATATACACAATTATAGATACTTAAATATTCTTCAAAAACATTATCACCTCTCTCACTTTGTTCGCGGGTGATAATCAGCTGTGAATGGCAGGTAAAGCATGAGAATTCACTTATTTTATGTAACGTTATCAGGAGTATAGGGCAGGTATCAGCCCCATTAACCTTTTATAATGGTGCTAATAACGATGGCCCCTTCTGGCAGCAGGTCTGTGACTGCTCTTCATGAAAGAGAAAGGTCACCACGTTCATAAGCACCAGGACCTAGGTACCGCCTATTTTCTTTGAGAAATGTGTTGTGCGAGGCATATAATTTCCTTCTAACTCTCGAAAGCCTAAGCTGCGAAACGATTCACTTTCGTGGAACTAGAATTTTGGGAACCAGCTTTGCAGCTTGACGGGCTTGAACATCGCTTTCTAAAATTATTCGTTCTTGTGAATGTTACCTCATTTAAAATTAGGTGAGTTCTTCAAAAATGTACAACTTGAATATGTCATCATAAAAAAACTGCAGTGGCTGCTGAGATTTTGAGAACTTATCTGGATAATGTTATCAAGAGGGACAGGAAAAAAACGAACGTTCCATTGTTTGGGCTCTCGTAGACAGCGGGGCGAGTATATGCCAATGTTTAAGTTACTGAGCTAAATGATCATGTGCTTCTATAAGCACTTTGTAAAAAAATATGTTTCCTTTTCTGAAGCAATTCCTGTAATGCCTTCAACTTGTTTCACCACTGTACCGTTTTCTATTTCTAGTCTCCTTTCAGTGTGTTTCATATAAGGTAGTCAAAATTTCTAGGTGTTCACCTGCTGTTTTACGAAATTCGTCATCATTGTGGATCTAAGAATTAATTACCTCCGCCAAGGAGGATATGTTTTGGTCGTTTTTGTCTGTCACCAAGATAACTCAAAAAGTTCTGAACCGATTTGAACGAAATTCACGGGGATTGTTCGGTATGTTAGGAGGAACAGTTGATTTCCTTTTGATGAAGATATGTTCATCAGTTTGTTTGTTTGCTTGTCTGCCTCATTTTACTCAATGCCATAACTCAAAAAGGTATGGATAGAATTTTATAAAATTAACACGAGTTATTATGTATATAACAAACAGTAAATGACCAAATTTTGCTAATGATCCGTTTGTTCGTTCGTTCGTTTGTCACAGTTTTTAATTTTGTGTTTGTTAGCACAATAACTCAAAAAATAATGAATGGATCTTTATCAAATTATATGGGTTGTAGTTAATGGCAGAAGACATAAATAATTAAATTTTGGAGCAGATCGGTTTGTTCGTTTGTATGTTTGACTCGTGTTTGTCATAACGTTTGCTAGAAGTATAACTCAAAAAGTTATGAACGGATCTTCACGAAAATTGCACAAACTGTTATTACTATCAGAAGACTCAAATGATTAGATTTTGCAGTTTATACCAATAAAATTATGGTTTCAGAGCTAATTTGAATTTTTTGCTACTATTGCCTCGCTTGGCGGAGGTATGCGCTCTCAGAGTGCTATAGTTGAGAATAGTTTCATACATTGACTAATCATAAACGGTTAAAATTGTATTTAAATATATAGTCGTTTCTATCCATTCACCAATCAGACCTTCGTGCAGGAAGATTTCACCCATTCATTACAAATGTACGTTAGGTTGTAATACCGGGACCTCACAGCTGCAAACACAAATAGTAATAACTAGAGCACTCTGAGAGAGCATACTTCCGCCAAGCAAGGCAAATGTAACGGAAAATTCAAATTGATTCTGAAACTATGATTTCCTTTGTATCAGCATCAAAAGCTAATGCCTGTTGACAGTAATACCAGCTTCTATACTTTTTTTGACGATCCGTTCTTAACTTTTTTAGTTGCTAACAAACATTTGGACAAACATTAGTCAAAAACACAAACGGACTAACCGATTATCACAAAATTTGATCGTGTGTGTCTTTTAACATTTCCCATAATATTTGTAAATTTCATAAAGATCTGTTCATAACTTTTTGAGTTATTCTACTTCAAATCCTAAAATCAAACAGAGAGATAAATAGACAAACGGACAAGTTGATCATCACAGAATTTGATCGTTTGCTCTTCGTAATACATATAACAGCTGCTGTGAATGTCATAAAAATCCATCCATATTTATTTGTTGAGTTATAGCATTAACAAAAAAGAGGCAGACAAACGAACAGATCAGCAGATAATCACCAAATGTTACCATCCGTGAATTGTAACATGTCTAACAATCCCTGCAAATTTCGTGAAGATCCGTTCATAACTGTTTGAGTTATATTGGTGAGAGACACACAAAGAGACAGCCAGACAAACAAATAGACAGACAGACACAGAGACAAACACGATGGAAAGCTAACCTCCTTGGCCGAGGTAATTATTAGGAGTAATGTTAGGGAAGATATACGAAAGTGAGCTCATGCAGAACATTCACGTAATGCAGTCACTGACATAGCAGATAATTGAGACAGAACTCGATGTCTTCCAGAGTGAATGACAAATGTTTTAATGAATTTAATGAATAATAGATAGACGGTTAGTTTAGTTAGGATTGCCCATCCTATGTTATGGGGAGCGGCTTCAGGGCGTCCTTAGAGAGTCGTGAGTAAACTTCCAGAATATTTTTTTCTTGCCAACTATTTTCTTTTCAAACTTTACGGTTGATGTTTATTCAACTCTTTTTCGTCTTTTCCGTTTCAGTGTGCAGAGTTTTTGCTTTGGATCCACGTATTTGTTTCACACGCACATTCCATTTTTCGTTACCTGTTTGGACATAAGGTCGTATCTGAGCTAGGGAGACGTAGACTAATGGGCTAACTAACTGAGGCTTAGCAGAATCTGCAAATGTCTTTGCTCAGGTTTCCCTTCTTTCAAAGCTTCAGCTGTTTGGCATCTCATAGCTTTCATATCCATAATGAGAACTGGAAATAAATTCATGTTTTCTTATGAATATTGCGACACAGTACTTCATCATTAAGAGATTCTATTACTGTTCACGCGCAAAGAGCAGCAGTGTCATTCAGTTATTGTGACAAGAAATTATTATTGACGCATCACAGAGTGTCTCCTTTATTATTCTCTCTGTGCTATACAATACTTTTACGCCTTTTCATAAGGCATCAAAGGAGTTGCAATCTATGCAAGTTTTTTCAATAATTCAATGAAGCCATCAATGCGCTTTCTGTAAGATCCTTCGGAACTTGATGCGAAAGTTCATTAGAGATGAATAAAATTTCTCATTCTTCGTTACGGGCATACAGCACTTGAACCGTCCCTTATTTGAGGAACATTCACCAGTTTTCAAAATAGTTTTATATAATGACTTCGTCTGGATTTGTCATTTTTCAATTATTTCTGAAGAGGTCGAAAATAAAAAGAAAAACTTTTTTCCCCAAAAGCGCTTAAATGGTTAAAAATAAGCAGACTAGATTTATGTTTCTGTTGCATAACAAGAGAGGAAATTATGCTTTGAACTCAACCATTACTACAATAGAAGTAGATGAGGTACTTTCGCTTTTAAGGAGAAAATTACCCTCTAAGCTAACCAATAGGAGCGCTTCATATCAGCAGTGCTCTTGGTGTCCTTTTGTTTGTGACAAGCTGCGGCCGTGATTGGATACACACTCCATGCCATATGATCACGTGATCAATCTCAGCCTTGTTAATGGTTTGTGATGAGATCATCATTCGTGACGTCATACGGATGAAATTGATAAAAAACACGAGTTACTAGAGAGTACGTCAATTTGCTATATTCTTAACCATTGCTCACTTGCTGAAAAACACGTGACCCAACACATGCAACAATGCCTCCATTTACCTGCCTTAATTTCATTCATAGAACGCCTCCATCTACAGTTTTACATCGATCATAAATGTTTGTCTGGTTCTCATCAATTTTTTTGCCTTTATACATTCGTTTTGTGATCTCTTGCAGTTGTATGCAATTGTGCACTGCACGCATGAAAAAAGGTTCTAAAGCTACCTTCAGCAGTGAAAAAAATAGAGATACCATTAATTTGATGCGAGACTGGATTACATCAGACTGTATGGCATCTTCAGTACATGTATGAAGTGGAGTGGCTATGAGCTCATAATCCTAAGCAGAATAGTTTGCAAAATGTAATAGGAAATAGAATTCTCGTATCATAAATGTAAAATGAAGTTTGAAAAGCTTCACCAAGAATTTGAATTCTGATGCAGGTTTTATGCTTTGCACTTTGTGCTATTATAAATATATGATTCACGAACACATAGTCAGAACTCACATAATAGCCATTTGAAGAAGCCCTCTGGAAGTGCACACGTATACAAAGCAAGGCAGTGTTATCAAAACATTTAAATTGTTTCTGAATCCAAGATTTCCCTTTGATCAGCACAAAAATTTGATCAAATGTTCCTCTTGGCATCCTTATTTGGTTCATATTTCATGAAGATCGGATTATAATTAAATTTTGTATCAGTTATGTTTCAGAAAAAAAAAAAAACAGAGAGACAAACACCCAAGCGGACGGGCAGATCAAGATTAAAATTGGTCGTTTGTATCTCTTAAAATTCCCGACAATTCCATAAAATTCTATAAAGATTCGTTCATTACTTTTTACACTCTCTGGGTTATGTTACTGACGCAGAGAAAAACTAGAATGCCCAAGGGCGTAAGACAATCACCTGCGGTTGGGGGGAAATTTCAACGCCATCATTTACGATGGTCAGCTTACTCTAGAGTTTTGGCATTTTTCACATCATGGTCAACACACCTGACTCCTTACAAAAAATTTATGAACGTTTCTCTACTCCTCCTCCCTTTCTTGGGGGATAGACAATTATCCCTATATACTTAAATCTTCAACGAAAACATTATCACCTCTCTCACTTCGTTCGCAGGTGAACATAGAAACAAACGAGTAAATAGATCATTGAAAAAATTTGGCTATTTGTTTCTCGGAACATTCAAACATTTCCTACGAATTTCAGGAAGCCCTGTTTATAACTTTTTAAGTTATGTTGCCAAGAAAAAACAACCAGACCATAAATATACAAACGGTTGTACGAATTTTCCCCTGAAGTTAATCATCTGTTTTTCCTAATAGCTGACAATCACTGCAAATTTTATGAAGATTCGTCCATAACCTTGAAAATATCTAGGTGACTGACAGAAAAAGGCACACAAACTCCAACAAAAACATAACCTCAATCGGGAAGTTAATTAGATTGGGTTTAATGTTTTGGAAATTTCACTATGTATATGGAGCCGAAGGCTATTGTTCTAAACGATGTTCATACCTAAATTTAAATGCTTTGGCTCTTCACCTGCGTGTATGTTTCGTGTTTTCATCTGCTGACGAGAGCAGCCGAAAAGGTCAGTTTTTAATAAAATTAGCAATATTAGTCTTACCTTGAAACATATAAATGTATCTTATGGTATAGATTACTAGCAATAACTCAATGAACGAATGAAATTTGCACAAGCAGTACATTAAAAGCTTTGCATGGTCTGGACTGCGGACCTATATATCAAGGGCAGCACCTAATCAGATTTACTGACTTGTGCTGGTATCATTTTCTCTAATAGTAAAGAGACAATGGGAGAATAATTTTAGAAAGTGCGACAATGTTTTAAAAAACAGTAATTAAATAGCTACAATAAACGGAGAAAAGTTACTTTAAGGGAAATCGTATTTGTACTTCACCAGTGACAACAATATTAAAGTTATATGAATATGATCAATCTTGAATATGTTACTCTCCTAATTTTAGAAGTCAATAATTCTGCACAGTGAAATAAGCATAACTGTCATTGAACTATATACCGTAGCATGTCCTGACTAACTCTTCAAAAAGTAAAAAAAAACAAATAAATAAATAGCGCAAGAATGTAATCTCCTGACAAACTAACTGAATAAAAGAAAAAAAGGTATAAAATGAGCGTGATATATAACGAATGCTACCAGTATTTTATGTACGTCATTTTGTGGAGGTGTGTGTGTGTGTGTGTGTGTGTGTACGTATGTTTATGTGTGCGTGAACTTCCCGTATAGAGACGTGTATACCTAGTTATAAAGCGGCAGCATCTTGTAATGTCAAGTTCTAAATGTCGAGCTAACGTGACATTTTTAAATGTAGGATTCTTCCTCCTCCTGCTGGCCCGCTGACGAACTTATTTCTTATTCTTTGTGAGCTTCCCTGATATTCGTTTTGTGCCTCTTCACGTGGTCAAATATATGTTGTTGCATCGACACCCTGACGCCATTTACCTAGTGCTTCTCTGAGATACTCTTGTACCGATGCAGAATATTATTCTAGTATTCTATGAGGCCCTATGTTGCCTATGAGAACATTGTATCTTTTTTCATTGCTCCCTGAGTTGACATATAGTGCCTAACTAATGCACTGTTCTATACTGACAGAGAATATTGTTCTGTTAAACAAGGTTCACTAATTATATTCTATATTGTCCTTGCATCCTACGTCCATATACCGCTTATCTGATAGGCTATTTCATCGATATCTATAGTACAAGGTTCCTTAAGCTGCAAATGTAATATTAAATATGTAATATTTAATTAGATTGACGAACAATGACGGATCATTAATCAGTGTGCAAATAGCCTCTTCATATGCATTCTTTTTACTTTAATTAGTTGCAAGGGGAGTTCATAAAAATGAGCTCCCTTTAATTATGCATTTTTAGCTATTTATCAATACCCAGTACGAGGCGGAACCCATATCATTTCCCGTGTTTCTGCATCCGAGCGGTTTTTTCTTTCAGTAGAAATACAAATTTTATTGAGAATCATTCGCATTTGTGCTCTACTGTTTGAATGATTTTTTCTTCCGTGGAAATTGCAGTACTTATACTTGATAATAACGTCTTCTATTTTTCCTGCATTTATTTTTTACCATAGCAACCTTAATCATGATTGGCGCAGTATGTTGCCCCTACAGTCTGAAGAACTTTCCTTTAGATCTCAAATGGGTACGTCGCTGCAGCGGAACAAAAGAAAAGTTTTTTTTGACAACTTTAGGTTTCAAATGCCGAGGCCATACCATGTATGCACACAGACAACTTTGAGAATCGCAGGTCACTTTTTCTACCGTATCTATGCTACCGGCTTAGAATATATTTCAAAACGACGAGTGAACTCCTCATCCTCGTGTCCAGTTGTTCGTGCGAATGTATATGTGACCTCTGCAAACCTGTGTGTCCACGCTCAGCGGGCAATGTCTGTTCTGAGCTCAGTGCCCGCCTGACTGATCTTACAGATGGATGCGCTCTGCGATGGGCTGTGAGTTTCCGAGAAGACTTTAATTTTTTATAAGTGGCATGCACGCCGTAATAGATTAGCAGTACAGTACGATCCTGTTCTTTGTGAAGATCTTATTTAAGATAAGCCTCTATGTCCAATACATATATATCTTTTCCACCGGTCTGTAGCATTGATGGCTCTTAGTTTGCGGAAGCGGAGAAAGTTTCTATTAGTTTTCTATTCGCAACTACAGCAACCCACTCATAAGCAATGAAATATAAGATACAGCGTAGCTCCTATTCTTATTACATATTTATTCCCAACCTGTAATAACCTGATATTATTGTCGGCATTGTGTACGCCGACCTAAGGCGTCTATTGTACCATAAGCCGCTTTTTTCTCCTCCCCTCTCTACAGAGCAAATTGAGATTCTTCCCGTTTAACCTACGAAAAAAAAGGGTCTCGATACTACAGGTAGCACTTTTGCTTCATGAATTTTGTTGATAGTAAACCAAATGACTATTCGTTTGCCTTTCTTCTTTAACATAGTAGATTATAATTATTTTCGTTTGCTAGGAACTATACTCACAGGTCAGACAACACACTTGCGCTTCCTGCTTTTTTCTTTCATTATGAAAATAAGAAAACATGTTCTATCGGACTTTTCCTTACTGTTCTGCTACAAATCAAGGTCAAGTGACAGGCAAAACGTTTGTGTAATAGCTGCGTGCTGTGTTTATTCGTTAAAAGGGCGCCTACTTTTTCGCCTGTATTTTCAATAGAACCTGGAGCTCATTCGAGTACGCAACTCAGAACGTAGGTTTAGATGTGTTTTATGTGCAAGATTTATAATTCCTTTCTTCTTGCTAATCAAGCCACGCTGCTGGAAGTATGTGAACGAAAAAACTTAATCTCTAGTATTCGAAATTTCAAAATTACTTTTTATTTTTTATCTGGTCTCGTTACTTATTGCAGGCCAAAAAGTTACGATTTACCATTTTAGAAATTAAAAATTGTCCTTTAAATCTGCTCTGCTAGAGCATTGCAAATTAACAGGTTAGCGGTTAATACTCTGGAACAATTTTTTTCTTCTTTCTGTGCACCACGAATCGAACGGTTCCGATTAGCATCTCATCGTACAAAACACCCAAATTTTCTTTCTGATCGTGCTGGTGAGAAGTTGCGATTCGAAAATTCTAGTGAGCGTCTAATTTTCCAGAACCGTAAAATTTCCTTTCAGTACGCGTCGCTGGAACACTACGAATCGAAAATTCCAGTTTGCGTCTAATTCTCCAGAACCCCGAAATTTTCTTTCTGTTCCCGTTGCCGGAACATTGCGAATCAAAAGGTTTCATATCGCCGACACCGCCTGCAATATGCTGCACTTCACGGCCTACAAAGCTTCAACAAATCCCCTCTATATTGCACCTCCTATGCCGGCCGACGGGGATGCCCAATAATCAGGGGGCATCGCGCACTAATGAAAGTCAGTTATTTACTTCCTGAGGGAAGGCCCAAAATAGCTTGAGCTTCCGCATGTGATGTAATAAGTGCAGCTGTGGCACTAAACAGCCTGTGCCTTTTGGTCCCTAGATAAAATACGCTGAACTATTATTGTTGTTTCGGATAACGTTGTGCAGTGTCCAACTTAGCTAGTTTTTACTATAGAAAACAGCCGTTCATTCAGTTCTGTGAATGGAGCCCGCACTATAATTAGAGATCTGTCTGTTTCTCCGTCTATCTGCAGCCTTCCAAAATTGTTTGGATATGATAGCTGTTGTAGCTCTATTGGACTCTATGGATTCAATGGACTTTGTGAACTTTGTGGAATTGACAGTTTTTGGATGGGGTGATATGCTATGGTAAAATAAATATTTTCAAAACTACGTTGTCGCAAGGGTCATGTAGGTACCCCCCTCTCTCTTTGACCTCGATACAAGGACTTTTTACCCCGTAGGATTGCAATGGAGCAAAGAACCTTTGCTACAAAATTGTACAGCTGCTAGCGAATAAGGATAAACTAGGCCTTCACGTACGAATAACACTATTTTGGTGAGGGTCATGTTGATGTTTTCTGCATTTAAGAGGTCAATCAACTGATAATCAGCGGCCATACTTTGATGCTGCTTTGCTCTCCATTACACTTTCCATTATTGCAAAAAAAAAGAGTGATTAGAAAAGCATATTTACTAAGCACGGAATATCATTATCGGATTGAAGAGTTAGATATTATGATCTGTAATTAACTTTACGGTAATTGTAAACGATGAGTACTTATATTCTTAAACCTGTGCAGCTTACAATTGAATTGTAGCCCTGCAAACAAGTGTTAGAAAGGCAAACTACAGGTGATTTCTTGTTTATCAATTGTACTAAGACCTCGTACGTAGCCAGTCTTTATATATATACACCCCTATTAGATTGCTATATGAGGAGCCGAAAACTAACAGTCCATTGGTAAAGTGGACTTTATCTTACAAGAGGACATGTTTTCATACTATATCTTCCTTGTGGAACTTTAGCTATCAGTTTAGGTACGAGGACGACACGCACAGTCTACAGATGTTGAGTAGGGATATATATATATATATATATATATATATATATTGCTATTCAACACTTACTGCACCTTCCCTTAATTTTTCAGGGTAATAATATCGATATATATACATTTATCTTAATTATGAGGTTTCGTCTGGCTTAAGCGTGATCAGTTTGAATTTATCCGTCGCCTCAGATTCATCCATCGTCGCAAATTGAACGTTCAGAATAAACATTCGGGCAAGTTCATTCCAATCGAAAAAGACTCTGTTGATAGAAATGAATGAATTGAAGACATCTAGCAATAAAATGCTTTATGACCAAACCTTCTTATTTAATAAGGTATTGATTTCCTTTTATGCATTGCAGAATAAAATATTATAATTATGTAACACGATGGAATGGTTTATCGTCAGTTACGTCTTAAATTCGCATTGACTAATGATTATAATTAGTTATTCATAACGACATTTTCACAAAAAGGGGGTAATACTATAGCACTTTACTCTCTTACACTTAGCACACTTACTGAAGAACAAAAAAGTAATATTGTTGCATTTTGCTCTTATACATTTAGTACACTTAAAAATAGAACAGTACACTTAATAATAGAACAATGTATTATACGATGACACCCCAGGTGTCCCGCGTCTGCTGCTTGACGTCAACTCCTTATCTGTAATCCTCAACTGTTATTCACACATCTGCTGCAGAGTGTGATGGCTTCTTCCCAATTGACATAAGGCAGATTTTGTTCTATTTTATCGTTGTAATCTCATACAAAATATATTTTATTGGGTGTTATTGGTGCTGATTGTGCCACATGTGAAGCAAAATCGGGTCGGTGTAATACACTCGGTTTATCGTATGTCATATTTTAAAATGGCTTCTGGGTCTTGTGACGATGTTTTCCAATTATATAGTGATTCTTAACCGTCAGCTGGTTGAGAATCGCCCAATGGGTTTTACAGTCGTCAGTATTTCATTGGTCTAAACACTTTGATTATCGAAATGCGTATGAATGTGAAGGTTGTTATTTAATTTTACTGTCAATTTCGTTCTCGGAAAATCCCCAGTTTTTGTCGATCGATAACGAAACAAACGGTAGGTTATCGCATTAAATATAATCGATACTTGCCAAATTGTCTAATGCTAACCGCTGAAATAATTGGAACTTGAAAATTTTTCGAGTGCCCACAGCTGGGAAAGTATCCACAAGGCATTAAACGATCAAATATAATCTTGTAACGCTAGCCTAACTTCACTTCAGACGTAACACTTTTGAACCCGTTTGCTCAGCTAATCGTCCCAACGTTCCATTGTGCACGTGTAAACTTAACTCTACCGAATGTATGTCTATCAAAAACCTTTCCTACAAAATCACTCTTCAAGTGGGTTAGCTCTAGCAAGAGGCGCATGCAAAGTTCCTACTATCTTTTCAAATGTGCAGTCAATTGGAGCTCAGAGAGCCGCATATTTATCTTGTGTTTAAACAACGCAGCAAATCATTTAGACGCTTTGGTGAACGCTCGAACGACTTTCTTCTGTTGTCTGCAGCGTCGTAATTGCGATCGTGTTGATACAAAATAATTGGGACTGACGCCTGGATATCTCGAGCAGGTTCCAATACGTATATTCGATGGTTTTGCACAAACTTGTGCCACATCTAAAATGAGATAAATTGAAAATTGTAGATGTTTGCTCGTGCTTGTCATCAGTGAATGAGGCTACTGAGGGCAAAATACATTTATCAAAGGCTGATCTAATGACAGATTGTTAGGAAAACAGTGAACGTTTTCATGGATAAAATTCTATTTATTGCATATACAGTTACTCCAAGAAGTATTAATCGGTTACAATATTATCCCTGAACCTGCATTCATCGCTGCTACCGTTCAACAAGAATACTACAAGTCTTATGAATAAAACTTCAACGTATTTAAGGGCAAAAAATTCGTAAATTAAGGTGATAAATCGACTTTTGACGAGAATGAGAATGTTTTATAGTTCAAAGGTGTCCTCGTAAAATAAGCTTTTGACGAGAATGTTTTATAGTTCAAAGGTGTCCATATCCTCGTAAAATAAACAGCCTCCTATGGGGAAGCTTGAAAAATCTAATTGATGTGGTGCAAAGTCTTATCTCCTAAGTCTCAGTTTTCAATATTAACTTAAGAGTATGCCGCTGTGTATCATTATCGTCGATCAGAATAAGACTAAGACGCTCCTCCACGCATATCCTTTCTCACATGAATGAAATGAACATTCATTTTTTTATGGTGCTTGAAGTAAACGTATGCTAACTGTAATGTTCTGATCAGCCTAGGGTTACTTTTAGTACAGGACAACAAGGTAAGCCTTGTTATCAGGCATGAAAAAAAGAGCGATATGTAGGTTTATATTTTTTACTTATGAATTAAGGGTTTATGTAATGTGAAAGTGTGCTTTAGAAATATAGCGTAAAATCATTAAAGAGTACGTGCAGTATTCAACAGCTTAATAAATACAATTTTTAAACCATACCCCCGAAAAGGAGAGTATTTTCCGAATAACCTAACGACGTTGCCTCTTGTTTTCTTTTAAAAACACCATTTTGCTGTGTTAAAAAATTATGCAGCTATTTTAGCATGATATCGACGTTACGTCTCGTGTTCAACGAAACGAACTATTGTCTGCGTTAGACTAAATTTCCAAATGAACACGTGCGTTTTATTCTGCATCCAACACAGTTACTATATTGATCTCATTCGATTACACTTTCAATAATTACTTCTACTTAACCAAATTCAACAATTAATCAGTTGTAGAAATAGTTTTTCACATAAATTTTGAAGAATTTTCAAACTTTTCTCTGACAAGTTGAGTATTCCACCCCACATCCAACACAAATGTCAAAGCATGTCAATATTGCGTGGCTACATTTGCCCCATCCAAAGGAAAAACGCTAGCCATCATTCAGTGACTCGCCACACTATACCTATAGTGTAGTCTATGCCTCAGTTAATAATTACAGAAGTTTCACCACCCCCAAGCATAGGAAAAGGTTCGCTACATTTCCTCGGAGGCTCACATACATTATGTATATTTCGCCCCACAGAAACACCATTAACGTTAGGCTACATTTCCTCAGCAGCTCCTGGACTGTCGGTAATATCAGCAGTCATCAGGAGCATATTATGCAGCTGATGCCTTGAGATGTCCCCGAGGTGTCAGTTATATCGAGCTACACTCACCTAATCGAAGATGGATATACACGTAACTCCTGGGATACGACCCACTTCTACTCAGACGTTATTAGGATTGGACATGACGAAACTCTGACATCTACTTTGCTGCTACACTCACGAGATATGACCGAACGCAGTATCCACACTGGCGTCTACTCTGTTGGCGTAAGGTAATAATGAGCCGTGCTGTTAATAATGGCTGTAAATAATTTATACTGACGCCGTTTCATGATTAATTATCCTAGCCACAGTTCTGCAATTGAAGGTATGTTTAGTGCACCTGCTAACTGATTTTCACTATAAAGTTAAGTGTAAAGACGCATTAGCCGTACATTCCATTTTGGAAATACGCATGAATTACCTGTACTGCTATATGCTGTACAGCAGTTTCCGTTTGACCAGGAGCGGGCAAAGATTTGGACTCACGGGCCACATGGATTTTCAAAGTTGGCAGACGGGCTGGGGCCGCACCCGATGCATATCAAACTTAAATAGAAAAAAGAACTATAATATCTGTAGTGGAAAAAAATAAAGATGTAACTTTTTGCTGCACATTTGCAATTTTAGAATGAATATTTTATAATAAGCGCCTTTAAAAGGGGTTGATATAGCAAAGATCCCAAAATCTTCGGCGGGCCGGATTAATAAGGTTAACGGGCCTGATGCGGTCCGTGGGCCGCAGTTGCTCACCCCTGTGCAAGGCCCAGGAGTGAGCGTAGCTGCAGTTGACTGCAGATGGTTCGAGCTATGGTGTCAGAAACGGACGACTCTTTAACAACTGAAGCTCCCCTCCCCCCACCGCTCTCATTGCTGGTCCGGATGTAACTATGCGGTACCCTCGTCATTTGCTGACGATACACGAATACTAGCTGCTGTGCAATCAGTTGAAGACGTGCTATCTGTGCAACGAGATTTGGAAAGTATCTGCCAATGGTCG
>LQNS02278070.1:29770581-29791095 GCA_001587735.2 Parhyale hawaiensis
TTGATTGGCCTTACTGGAGTACTTAACCTTACTAAACATCGCTAAGTAAGGCCAATCAAAGATTGACGCTAAGTAACGAGGTTTATTCGTTACTTAGCGTCAATTTTTGATTGGCCTTACTGGAGTACTTAACCTTACTAAACATCGCTAAGTAAGGCCAATCAAAGATTGAGCGATTCATTGCTCCAAATAAGCAATGAATCGCTCAATTTTTGATTGGCCTTACTGGAGTACTTAACCTTACTAAACATCGCTAAGTAAGGCCAATCAAAGATTGACGCTAAGTAACGAGGTTTATTCGTTACTTAGCGTCCATCTTTGATTGGCCTTACTTAATAATAATTTTTGATTGGCCTTACTTAGCCTACGACATTAGATCGTGAACAGGACCAGTCCTTGCCTTTTCCTAAACTTTTGAAGGCGATGGTTCTTGGCCTAACCTCGAACGCTCATTGTTTTCTTAGCAATTTAACGACGTCTCTTAAAGACCTGCGCTATATAAAAAATTATCTAACCAGAGTACTTCAGAAGTTGCAAGATATGACTCCAGGGATTGTGGGATCGTACGCCAGGGGTGACGAGATACCAGTTCAGGGGTTGCAAAATAATACTCCAGATTTTCGAGATCAAACTCGTGGAATTCCGAGCTAGCACTTCTGGAGATACGAAGTTGTGAGATAACACAACTGAACTTCACACTACAGCTGCAGGGTCCACATGTATTTCTTCTTGCTGCATATATATGTCCGCTGTTCGCCAGAGGGGTGAATGGCTGCAGTCAACTGGTATTACTGGCAGAAAGCTTATGACATGGTAACTGCGACTTTCCGACCACCCTAATTTCTGGTTAGGTCAGTGCCCCCGGCAGTGGAGTTCGAATGTCGGAAACGCTGACGTTGCAGTCCCAAGCATCACAATACACACCGTTCTTGAAAGGGGCGAGCTAGAGTGCAGTTTCCTTAGTACTCTGCAACCTCGAAAGGTTACGAAATAGCATTCGAGGGCTTATGTAGTTAGCACTTTGGGGGTTGCAAGCCATCTTTGTAGTTAAGGGTTGTGAGAGTGTATTCCAGGGTTGTGACAAAGCAGTCTAGTCGGTGATGCAGTCTCACGCATTTTGTGGTGCGCTTTTACCTGAAACTTATCTAGTTTTCAGTAATTTTCTTTCTATTGCAAGTTAACAAAGTATATATGTATCATGTGCCAGCACGTAGGTATGTTTTGGTATCGTTAATGGAAGACTCTTAGATAAAATAAAATTCGAATACTGTAGATAGTTGTAAATGCTTCAGAGCTACGCTTACCGATGAAATAGTGGAATATTTATTTTTGCAAATGTGTGCAAGATGTGCGCTTGATACGCACGCTTGATAATTGAGTTGCTGGTGCGTCAGTTAATAACTGCGCGTTTGCTCGTTATAACACCAAGAATATATTATTATTGCCTTGAGTACTTGATCTATAAAAATAATGCAAGTTATCTGAAAGTGAAGATGATAAAATATCCTATACCATGGATCACAACGTCTCTAAAAATAGTTTACCGTGCCGCCGAAGCTGTGGTTAGTACCCCTCGTGTCCTAGAGATAATTAGATACATTATTTGCTTTATTCCAAAGTTCGGATATAGTGAAACAGGACTCGAATGATCTGCAACCTATTTCAAACTACTTGCGCACCTAGTCTCCTCTCTCCTATATCAAAAATTTCATAGACGAAATTGATTTACTCACCGGAGACCAGCGAAGGATAAGGCTCTGATAACGGCCATAGTATAGTGCCGAAAATATATAAAAAAAACTCAAACCCTGGTTGCAAGTAACAAAACATTTGAAAACATTTGTATAAACGAAAAGAAATTAAAATGTGTGAGTAATTTCATTATAAGTAATTTTATCTTATATTTTGTAGTAGCAACAATTATTTAAACAGTTAAATACTAAACAATAGTTGCTGAACTAATCTGACCGGCTGGCTCATCGTATGGTAATTATGGTATTATGGTATTTAGTAAAAAACACCACGGCATTTATTTGATGAGTAGATAGTGGAAACAACTGTTGCAACTTCGTAACACTCTGGTTTTTATTTCCAAAGCAAAACTTTGGGGTTATTACCCTTATCAAAAAATAGTCCTGGGGCTGGTATTCGACTATGCAGTTAGCAGCGAAGCGATAAGTTAGGGGTTTCAGCCACCAAATGGAGAGTTGGATTTTAGCTTCCATACGCCACTGTAATTCAGTGACCCTAAGTGAGTTAGATGTGTTTGGGGAGCTCTCAAGGAAGCCTTCGGCAAACTCCTTATGCAAAGGGTCTCTGTTGAATGTCTTTGAGAAGCTCAGCTGGACGTGCACAGCGCCGTCGGCCAAGTTACGATGGAATGCGCTGCGCGTAAAAGAGGCGCCATGCGTTGGCGAACAGAACGAGTTTGCAAGTTTTGACCATTGCAGCAACGTCTGAAAACCTGATAACTCAGGCTACTGCACACAATTTTAGCGATGTAGTATGCTGTATTTTGCGAGCGCGATTCGCTAGTTACCTGCGCAGAAGTTTGTAAACTAACCACCCGTACCGCCATCTATATATATATATAGAGTAGTTCGCTTGCATTGTCGCCACCAGTGATTGTTTCTAAGATAGTTACCTCCGCCGAGGAGATTATGTTTTTGTCGTGTTTGCCTCTTTGTCTGTCACCAGGATTACTCAAAAAGTTATCGACGTATTTTCACGACATTCATAAGAGTTGTTAGGTATATTACGAAGAGTGTATGACCAAATTTGTGGGATGATCTGTACGTTCGTTCGTTTGTCACTATGTTTGATTTTATGCTGGTTAGAACAATAACTCAAAAAGTCATGGATGGATCTTTATGAAATTTACAGGAGTTGGTAGTAATGTTGAGTGACATAAATGGTTAAACTTTGGTGATGATCGGATGGTCTGTTTGTGTGTTTGACTTCTGTTTGTCATAATGTTTGTTAGCAGCATCACTTAGAACGTTATGAACGGATCTTCATGAAAATTACAGAAATTGTTAATATTATCAAAAGGCACAAATGATTAAATTTTGGTGTTGATAAGAAAACAATTATGGCTTCAGAACCAACTTGAAATTTCCATTACCGTTGCCTTGCTTGGGGGAAGTATACGCTCCCAGAGTGCTCTTCAGTTTATCGAAGATATTGGTTTATGTTAATTGTGAAGGGAATGGGTAGCACTTGTGATATTGTTCTGCTTGCTATATTTATATCTAACATTCTGCGGAACCTGTAACCATAAGAGCCCTACAATACAGATATGGAAGTGGATCATGTTACACGAATGTAGGCCAGGGTACCTACTTCCGTATAGGCCTTTGGAAAACGAAACAAAACAAACAAACATCATTTATTATCTCGTATACAGGGTACAGTGGATACACCTATCGAGGTTTTCTTTTAGCCTTAATTCTAGAATTTTGAAGAACTGGTAGAGTGAAGAGTAGGAGAAGCAGTCCATGATGAGAGTCAATTTGGGATCCCTCCCCGTGCTTCGCCTGACCTTCTCGATGCTGGAGTGCTCCACGCAGTGTAAATCCGTAGCGTGCGGTCCGGGGAATCGAACCCGGGCCTCCGTTGGTGCGATGCCGAGCCGTAATCACTTCACCACCGAGAAAAGTGAACAGACAGTCATATCCAATTATTGCGCCTAGGTGTTTCCACCTTCGTGTCAGCTGCTGGAATTAATATAAGAAACCAGAACGTCATCACTGAATGTTAGCCAGGGTAGTATTCACATTCGTGTAAGCTTGTGGGTTCTTATAAGACAGTAGCGACTGTCTTCCCAGCAAAGGAAAAAATACGTTGCTAGGAAACTGTACGACCGTGTACACTAGTTAATCTAACTACCCGGGTGGTACAACATTGCAATGCAAACTTTTATGGGCATTTATACAGGAATATAGAAAAGCTAACAGAAAGCTAAATTAATATGCACAACAGTCAGCCTATCATGAACTCTAGTGAAACTTATAAATTTAGTCGAACTGAAGCCTTTCTGTCTACTGCTCCGTACACGCTTGGGAAATAGAGGGCAGTTAACGAAAAATTGTGCCCCATGCACACCAGAGAAACTACCTATTCGCTCTCTGGTAACATTAATAAGCTAATTTGCATTTATGACACTCGGTCCACTGCTTCGTATAAGCTGCTAGAACAGAGGAAAGAAATTATATCAAGATGCAGGCCAGTCCAACTACCATCGTGCACTCTTGTAAAATTGGTAAATATTTTCGCACTTATGCCAGTCAATCTGTATTTCTCCTAACCCATCAATGAAATCGAGAAAAGCAGTTATGCCAGGATGGAGACCAGCGAAACTACCATCTTGTGCTTTTGCAAAATTGGTAAATATTTTCGCACTTGTGCCAAATTGCTTCGTAAACGTTGCTGAAACAGACAAGCAATTGTACCAAGGCGTAGTCTATAAAACTAAAGCCTTTTTCTGCCATGAAAATTATACATTTAGTTTTAGCGATAAGCTAATCATACTACGGAAAATCCAAGTCCGAGCACCGCCTCGTGGCTGAAAATTTCTCTCAATTATGGCAACCCTCACGGACCCGCGCACTCGTCCCCTCCATAATATAAGAAGCAAATTGAATATCCAAAGCGTCTTATAATGACCTCCCTGCTCGCTCTCCATTTTTGTTTCAGTCACTGCTCAGTTTTTCTTCACTTGCGTTGCTCATAGCAAAGGCTTCTGAGGCTTACGGGGCTTCGCAAAGCTAAATTCTACATGGTGAAGATACCTGAGCTCGGGGATGAACACTATGGAAATGATATGGAATATTCCTAGCTGTGTAAATATTATGGCTATATTACCAAACAGGGTTTTGCAAGTCTAAGTTGAGTAAATTCTGTATACCGAAGATACATGAGAGGATTAATAATATGTAAACGGCGTAGAAAATTGGGAGCTAGGTAAAAATTAGGGCCAATTATTTACAGTTACACCCTACAGGGCTTCGCAAAACTAATTTCTGTATTGCAAGGAAGCCTGAGAAGAATAGTAATATTAGAAATCTAGGAAATAATTCACTATAGGTAAAAATGAGGACCAGTAAGTTACCCCTACAGCCCCCTCTACCATTCACGTTAAGGATCGATATTTTTAGGACTAGTCACGCTGTGCCAGTTTGCTACAAGGGTTCGCTGTCCTTCTGTACTCCTACGAGGTAGAAAGTCTTTGTAACTAGGCAGCAAAATTATATGGGAGCCTCAATTTTAAGGCACACTCGCATTCGCCACTTCAATAAACATGATTTGTTTTGAGAATTCTTATCCAAAGTAGTGACGCTCTGATGCAAGTCTTCTGAACAGTTTTTCGAAGACAGCAGGCTGTCAAATGCTTTCAGTTTCTAAACCACTTATCGCGCTATAACAAAGTCACTTACGTGGACTAACTTAGCCTCTAGGCCTACTGATTTTAGCTGTGAGACGTGTCCATTACACTGGACGAACGACTGGGCAGAATAGAGATGGTCCGTAATTGAGGTATCCTCCTTTCTTATGCAATTTTTTAATTATGGTTCATAACATCAATTCCAGGTACCCTAATGTGCTCTAGAGTGCTTACTTCGAGTAGCTGAAAACATTAATTTTTCTCCAAATAAAAAATTGAAAAAACAAGGTGGGCCAATATCAGGAACTACTTTGAGTGCAATTACTACAAAATTAACGTTTGCTACTGTCTTTGAAAAATAAAGAAATTGAAAGTAGAACGCCTCGTGACTTAAGACCATCACCCTTGATGGAGGGGGAGGCTGATTATTGAAAGTGTTGAGTCAGCGGTTTGGCATTTTTACATCTAGATCAACCTACCTGACTGTGATGATAATACCATTCCTTCTGGTAGCATTTGTGTAGCAAGGCATACATACCTATGTTTGAAGATATATGTATATATGCGGACAAAACTTGTATTAGTATATTTAGAGAAAAGCTCTTCGTTCAAACTAGTCTCTTTAAAAGTGCATGACCGTATATATTATTATTTATTGATATAAACAGGACGAAAACATTATCACCTCTCTCACATCGCAGGTGATAATTACAATCAAATTTTCCTCAAGAAGGTCAGTGTGCTGGTAGATTTGCTGTGAGCCAAACAGGCTTAAACTGTTAAGTTAATTAAAAGTGTACTGTGTTTCTACACTGGACAAACCCAAAAAAGCAAAAATCTCCGCTACGAGATGCGCGATGACACGAGATAGCTCTTGATAAGTCTAAAATTTTTTGAATTTGGTATCCAGTGTGATTATAATTTTCAGTAACTTAAAAATGAATGTAGGTTTACACGCGACAAAACAAATTTTCTTTTGGGGTGAGAAAAGTGTTGCCATATTTATTCTCTGTTTCGGAGAAAACTGTAAAGCTCAAGCCTGGCACATGTCGCATCCGTTGCCACAAAGAAATTTCTGCCAAGTATTCAAAGAAGAAGCACGGGGCCTGCAAAAGTTAAATATGTTCGCCTCAACAGCTGCTATGCGGGACTCAGATCCTTGCATTTTTCATGTATTCGCTATTTTTGGAGCACGGCCAAAAATATCGCAGTGTGAACGTCTTAAAAAGAAAAGTAACATAAATTGTAAGTAAATTCACAGGAACCTGATACGAGGCGCATTAAAGGATAAAGGGTAGACTAGAAGTAAGATAGGAATATCCATGCAGAAAAATTTTTAAGCAATAGCAATTTTTTCCCAGGATCAACTAAATGTAATTGTGTTCAGAATGCTTAGAATTTTGCGATGTGTATCGTCAAAATACAGCCCCTCGAAGACCCGGGGTCTTCCCCACCCCTAACAGAATATTTGGCCGACCCAGAGGCTGTACGAGTACCAAGCATTTAAGCTTCTTAGGCGGCCAAAATTTTCCTAAAGGCTAGAAACATCCCAATAAGGAGCCAATATTTCATTGGATTTAAATGTAGAGGAAATTGAGCAATACAATGGATAGATTACTGCTTTGCATTAATGCAGGGTATTAGCAAATGTCCGTAATCCGTTGCAGATCCGTGAACATTCGCATATACATACATACAGTTGCAAAATGTTGTTTAGCAGATTACAAAAGACATATCCGAAGTTTTAATTATTGTGGATAAACTATATGAAAGTCAGGATATGTCGTTTATTATCCACTGCAAAATGAACCCGGCCAGACGCCGAGCAACATTTTTATTACAAACAGAATGTATGGCGGACGTTCGACGTTGTCTAGCCATTCTATGCACTGCCATTATGGCTTCATTAAGCTTTGTCAGAGGTGGTGCACGAGTTCAATTCCAGACGGCGGTTGTGTACCGAGCAAAATTTTTCATCCAAAAGTAAGTATAGCAAGAAGGATTTATAAAAAAGCGCAAGCACGCATACCGAAGTACAGGTAAAGTCAGTTTGACCGTACTTCCCCTTACTGAGAAATCCACACGCACTGGTTCGTGCTGCAGATATAGACCAACCGTCCCCAAGGGAGTGTGTACAGCTCCAGTCGGCTACAGGTCGTCAAGAGCTGTGGCACTAGTGACGGCGGGCTCTATGTGACAGACCTGCATCCCCTTCTGCCTCTCTGAATCCTATTCATTTCTGGCTAGGGCCAGTACTCCCGCAGCAGCACGCCGACCTGTCGCTCACTCAGTATGCCAAGGGAGTTGAACAGAACGTGGCTGGCAGGTTTGAACTGCCGACCTTGAACGTCAATGTCAGTGCCTCTAGCCAGCTGCCACTGCGTGTGTAAGCACCCTTATATTTCGATACTGTAAACCTGGACACTGCTACAGTGTGTTCGACAGTAAAAATATCATCTTCATTCCATCATTCTCGTTAGTTCTGTCGCTGCTTTATACCATCAATTTGTATCGGTATGCAATTCATTTTTGGTTGGGATCCGTGTTCGGAAGTGTAGATCTGCGAAGCATCAGCCGTAAAAGTTAATTAAATGGTGTTCCTTAGCAGCCCATCAGGCATCATGCTGGTGGACTGGTAGGAGGACTGGTAGGACCCATAAGGAGTATTAAGTCCTTATGGGTCCTACCAGTCCTCCTTGAAACCCTTGCATGTAGTTTTCTATAGTACTAGTAATTCCCTCGCATCGATGTTGGATTCACATACAGATAGAGTACGATCATGGCGCCAAAGCCGGAGAGCTGCGGTCAATAATCATTAAAGCAGTCCACGCAAGCGCCACAAATTCATGGGTCCTTTGTCCAAATCCCGATTTAGCTTTTAATAAGCCACACAGGAGGGCTGCAGAATATAATCATATTCGTATATTAATCAACCGATAGCTCAAATATATTTCAGTTTAGGTAAAATTAAGCCGATTGTTTAAGTAAGTAATGACGAAATTGCTTCTGCTATTAACCTTTTTATTTTTGAAGAATCACTGTATCATTTTATGCCATACAAAAAATTCAGTAACGCTACTGCACTCTATATTTGCGAAGATTTAGCGTAGCCTGATGTATATACTGTACACATAATGCATATGAACATCATTTGCATATTTATGTATGCTCATTAATATTGTATGTTGCTACATTACTATTAATTCATCCACGCACAGGCTACACTACAGTTGACTGTTACCTGAACGTTAGACCTTTGGCAAATTAGTCCTATGGTTGATTTATGTAAATTTCAATGAAATGTTTTGTACTTAACATAGGAACACCAAATAAGAACCAGTACCTTCGGAGTGATGCAAGACTGCTATTTTTGCTGAAACTATTAGCTCATCGACACGGGTCATCGGTAGGCGACAATCATCGAACTTTCAAGCACCAAGTTGACATCTACCCAAGGGTACATTTTTTTACATTCCATTGTTAGTTACGTAGCAAATGTTCATTTAACTTGTACCAATGAGCTTTAGTGTCATTTTGGGAGAGTCAGCAGTCAATCACGTGTACTTTGTCACTCATTACACGATTGAGTTGCACTTTAGGAAACGAATGTAGAAAAAACGTGCCAGATCCGTTTGGAAATAGTGAATAAAACTGAAATCTGTGGTCGGTCTAAATATACCAACTATTGTCGAATCTCGAGCGTGATCATGAATATTTTAGCGTCAGAAAGCCAGCTAAGCTCAGAGGGGTCGTTGCGATCGATCTGAAACGACGCTGTTTGCGAACAGCCAAACATTCTGGCCACATGCATCGTCGGCCTGACTTAACGGTCCGGATCTGGCCAAACATTCCGCGATTGGGGAAAGTCACTTTGACTTAACAATACGGATCTGGCTAAACACTCTGACAACTATGGCTAATTGGCATAACTTAGAGAGACACGGACTTAGCTAAACACTCCGATAGCTGGACTACTCGGCGTGACTTGACAGTATATAATGGTCTGGCCAAGCACTCTAGCGGCCGTGACTTTCAGGGCCGTATCAATGTTACTGAATTTTTTAGAACGATTCTAACGGCTACGGTCAGCAGGGCCATGACAGTTTGTTTGATGCGATCTGAAATTAATAACGTGGATGCATACGAGACACAAACGCGAGCTCAGTGCTGGCTTTTCGCTTATGAAATGTGTCTAAGGAAAAAATTTGCAGCCTTCGATGCAAAAGTCTGTGGTAAAAGTACTTTTTATATGAATGACCTCGTAACCATGAACCGATGCACCGACCCTGCGGCAGAGATATTTTCTTTTCTTTATGGCCGAGTCCTAAGCTATTGATTAGCAAACCCGCTTAATTTTACTTTGTACGAACAGTTATTGATGAAGAATCCTACATGCTAACATAAGAATATACAATTAATAGTTTACATGTCATATTAGAAATTTTCTCATTAAAGAAGGGAAAATTTCCGATTCGCACTTACTAAGGCAAATTGTTTTTTCGCTATGAAAAACTACTAAGCTAAACAATTCACACGCGCTGAGTCAAAGTATATTGTTTTCCGTAAACGATATATTTTGCACTATACTCTGGGTGTGGTACTGAAGCTTAGTGTGTAATAATAATAATAATAATAATACTAAGACCTACCAGCTTGTGATATTTAGATCAGAGAAGCCCGATGCTTATCACCAACATTCAGTAACAGGCGATGTGTGTTCGCCAGACGCGCGTAACCTTCGAATTCCTGGCAACGGCCTCGGTGGCCTGGGAGCGTATCGAACTGCTCCGGGCCCACCTCGCCCCAGCGTGGTTCGCGTGTGTCCAAATCATCCAGTATTGAAAGTTGGGACGATACTCGTACTAAATTATCGTACCTCGGCCAGCGGTCTGCACGCATGTCGCGGCTGAGAAATGCACCAGTGTGGATGGGGTGTCTCAAACCCTGCTAAGATTTTTTAATGTTCTGTGTACTTGAAGTTCAACTGGCTACAGTTCTTGGCGGTGAAAAAATGAAAGAAAGGGATGCTGATACAAAAAAAAAAAAAGAAAACAAATACGATTACTAATCTCTCAAAATTCACAGGTGTAGCATGGGTTGCTAATGTTCTGTATCTTAAATTTTTCCTTCGATTGCAACTGTTTATACTGAAAAAGACATAAGAGTACCGTAGGAGGTATCAATAAAGAGAAACGTGACTTCGGTCTCCTAAACATACCAATGTATAAAGTGAGTTTTAAAGCGCACTAACATTTTACAGTGTTCTTTACACTGAGATTTTCCACAATCTAGAGTTCTTGTTTGATAAGGAGTCTCCTTGATGATGCAAATGTGGGTTTTACACGTAAAATTTTCACCAGTGTGGAAGGTGCCACTCTAATTCTACGGTGATTTTCAAATAATTCACATCTTTTAGTTGTGTGTTTTAATTATATTGCATTATTTTGTTATACTTTCCTTGCGGCTTAGTTATTGCTGACAAACACAACGAATGTATTGCTATTTATCGAAACGTATTATTCCTTTACAAGTTTTTATAGACTCTTTTTTTTTTGTGCTACAGGTAGGCCCAAGTAAATTAATTTCCCATATTTTCAAAGTCATTAGTTCTCTTAGTGCAGCTTCTCTTGAGTTCCTTTTGTTCTTTGCGTAAGCCCAAGTTCGCGAACTTCCAGTTCTCTTCGCATTCATTCTTTGATCAATCTTACAGCAAGTGTCTTCAGTATTCAGTGAAGGCCAAGGTAGAGTGCCTTCCAATACTTTTTAATGTCATTCATTCTGATGATCGATTGATTCTTAGAACCGTTTTTGAGGGCCCAACTCTTGAATATTCGGAGTAGAGAATGTGCTCCGTGACCCGGCGGCGCCCTCAGTATTGACCACCGCTGACAGCACACACAAAGTTTCAGCCGTCTAGCTGTCGCAGCACCAGACTAATCATATGTTACTGAAGGCGTGCAGTCTCATTTTTATCAATGATATAACGCTGTAAAACATTAGTGCATCAATTTTAATTGATGAAAAATGTAGGAAAATAATCAGTTGAGAAATATTAGAGAAAATGTTGATGCTTATCATCTGTATTTAAAAAAATAGAGGGAACAAATTATTTGTGACGTTTTAGGTAGAAAAACGCTGCAAAAGTATGCAAACACTGTAAATACACAAAAATCTGGAGCATAAACCTCATCATACAACAAACTAGCTGTGACAATTAAGAAAGAAAAATGCTGAAAAAGTAAGTAAACACCGTAAATACACAAAAATCTGGAGAAATAACATATGGCATGCTTTCCCATTTTATCAATGATATAACGCTGGAAAACATAAGTGTATCAGTTCTAATTAACAAAAAGTATAGGAAAATAATCAGTTGAGGAATATTTGGAAAAGTGTTGATGCTTAAGATCTGAAAAGAAAAATAAAAAAATGGAGGGAGCAAATTGTCTGTGATATTTTAGGAAGAAAAACGCTGAAAAAGTCTGCAAGCGCTGTATTTACACAAAAATCTGGAGAAATAACTCGCTGCTTAATTTTTGGAAATGATCAACGCTGATAGANAGATCTGAGAAGAAAAATAAAAAAATGGAGGGAGCAAATTGTCTGTGATATTTTAGGAAGAAAAACGCTGAAAAAGTCTGCAAGCGCTGTATTTACACAAAAATCTGGAGAAATAACTCGCTGCTTAATTTTTGGAAATGGTCAAAGCTGATAGATGTTGAATTAATAAAGAATCTTAAAAAGTATTCACATATAAAATTTTAGAAGGGAATATTGCTGGCCATATTGATGTATGCACATAAGTATAGATAAATAATCAACAATCATACAATAATTTCAAGTATGCAATTGCAGTAAAAATTGATATGAGTAAATTTTCTTTACCAATATGTTAATGCGGTTGCAAAATCACCACGCAGTTGTAGGGGCATTCAGAAAACTGTCAATTTATATCAGCAGCTGCATGGTTCATAATATCAGGGTCTTCAATGTACAATGGTAATTGGAACTATTTTATTCTAGAGTCTACGTAAACGCTGCGCCAGATTTAATTAGTGTTGCCATAATGATGTTGGAGATTGCTATTTTTAAAAAAATTACCCCATTTAAAATTAAAAAGATCAACATCCCAGCCGGCATGAAAATGTAATCAGCTTGTGCAGCTTTCACTAGAAAAATATTCGCATTGCAGACTTTCGCTAGAAAAACTCAAATTCAACATAGTTGTGCTAGAAAAAAGTAGAAGTAAAGGTGGTGTGTGTGTGTGTTTTTACTACGAATAGGAATTAATTATCGACGTTAAAAATTACAGTTTGGCTGCTTCTGCCATTGCTTTTCTCAGTTAATGACTTCATCTGTAGCTACGTTTTTTTCTTCACTAGCACGCGTTACTCACTTGCATGAACTGAGCCTGCGTTTCGTTTTATGTTAATTTTCTTTTTTTTAAGTATAATAACTATTATTGTTTCGATTACTAATACTGCCGGTCATGACATCAAGGGACGCCAATGAAATCCCCACTGCAGCAGTAACCAACTCCAAGACCCCCTGACACGCTCTGGATGAAAATCTTTTGAAAAACATTTATTGCCTGCAGACCTGCACGGCCGTGTAAAGATCCCGACGATTAATTCCATGTCATCACAGTTCCTCGCCTAATAGAGCTCCTTAACGAGAATGCTTTAATCATTGACTTTGAACTAATCTTCGACGGCTCTGCTTCTTTCTTTAACTGACAGCACCACAGCGTTAGTTTTCTGTAAATAAGCTCGCGTATCAATTCATTTATAAGTAAGGGTCGCTCAATTTCCATGTATATATCTTTCATTAAAATAAGCGCACCGATGAGCTCGTCTCCTTCTAACAAGCATTGATTCGTCACTGAGACTCGATATCTAATTTTATTTCTTTAAGGGGCTGCAACAACAAGCTTCTTGTCTACACCCAAGCCAAGCACACTTCATTTCCCGACTTGAAATTATGGCTGCAGGTCCCTGGTGCCCGGCAACGGTCACTTCGGTAATGATCGATGAGGACAACTTATTCTTGCGCTCATTATACCGTCACGTGTAAATTATCGGGGGCATTTGCTGGTCTCAGCGCCGTTATTATTCGGTGTGGTGCTCACTGCGCACTTTGTCAAGCAGTGCTTGCGCTTCGGCAAACATTGGTCGGTCTGAATTATTGCCGCTCTTTCAAATAACGTCTAGACATTTGCCATGCTTGTCTGCACCTGCCGGCAGCTCTGATTTCAGTGTCACTCAATGTACATCGAGATATTGTAAACAATATGAAATGCATATATATACTCTCTACAGCAGGCTGCGACGAAGCGAAAGCGAGTGTGAGGAAATATTGGCGACAGCGTGGGGCCTCTACCGAGTATCAGTAATTCATAATGCGTATCAGGACATTTTAATAAAGACAAATGCGTGTTTACTTATTTCAGCTAGCGGCAGCAAGCCGAAAGCGAGGTTGTATTAGTGACAGTGTTGGGTCTCTACCAAGTGTCCGTAAAAATTTATTCCAGGAGACGGTTCGTGCCTGAAGCAGACCGTTGGCCAGTCTGTTTATGCTGTGTTGTTGGCTGTGAGTTTTCACGAAGGCTAGTTACGCAATGAAAAATGTTGCGTGCTTCCTCTCAAGTTAACATACGAGATCAAAATACTTTTTGTTAATTTTTTTTTTCCAATCCAGCTTACAAGAACAGGATTTTAAAGGTAGAAAAGTCGACAAAGCGATGCAAAGCTTTTTATTTTATGTCTTTGCTACATAGGTCTAGAAACGTATAGTGTAGTGTATCTTGGCTACACCTAAGGTAATAATTTCGTTAGACAGGTTCTGCTAATTTTTTGGTAGCAAGACAGAAGTTTAGTTACAGGAGCGAAAGTTGAGAGGATGCTGTTGTAATTTCGTCGTTGACTGCAGTCGTTGATTAAAATCTATTGGTACGAGTAGTATCAAGTAACCAAGAAAGTACCTATTTGCGTTGTTTTTTTGCCAGATAATCGGCTAAGAACACTGTACGAACTCTTCTCTGAGTGACCTGATAATGAATTTGCTTCTGACTCCGTCCTCATATCTGTCGGTACGTATGACCATTCAGTCGTCTAAACCGCACGCTTTCAGCATTAGGTAGGGGAAAATTGGATTATCAGCAACACGGTCGTGAGAGCAATAGTAGTACTGGATACAATTGTCACAGGTCGTAGATGTGCTGCCCGACTTGGAATATACTATGCTTTCGCACTTCATAGTCACCATACGGGGTCGAACATCAATAAAAAATGAAACTTTTGGTCTGTTGATTCTTAATACCTGGTTAGTGATATCTAATACCTTCAATCTTGTCATGCAGCGGAAATGTTGCATCTAGTAAATTCATTGTTTTCCAAAAGATTTAGAGTTAGAAGTGTTAACTAGCCTACTCTTGATGACGTCACAACATTTGTGAGAAAACCAGGTGAGCTTGAATCTGAGCGTCATGGCAAAGACACAGAATATGCTTTTGTTACGAAAATTTGCATCCAAATATGCGTAGATTTTACGATTCATTTTTAGTGTCAAAGTACACAGGGCCGTAGCTAGGCTAACGCTTACACTCCGTCACCATTGTCCGTTGAAAGTCTTGTTAATGCATTTAATTGCATAAACAATCACCCAATCAAACATTATGATAAACACCGTCACGTATCTATTTGTTTATGAATGTATATAGTTATATGTTTATATATTTGTATGTTTCGTGTCTTCCTCTTAAAAACATAGGCGAAATATATTCCAAGTTGCAGATTTTATAATTAGTTTGCGTTTTCACAGAGATCGATGACCAGATTGTAGAAAATGGCCAAAGTGGAGTCCTTTTTCTTTTATCTCGAGCACTTCTTGCTTGAAACACTTCTTGATTACGAAAAAATATATTGCAGCTTGTCTTAGCGCGGCTAAGACAAGCAACTGAACAACGAAAGGCTGACGAAACGATGATTTCTCTCGGGCGGTTGATATAGTTATTTCCTTCAGCTGGCTGTCTTCCTTTGACATGGCAGTTTTGGCTTCAACACAAAATCTTCGGTGTAATGAAGGCTTATTCGGTAGGTAGTATACGTTGGGGGAAATATATTTAAATTCAGTTATGCTTTGCTGCTTGTTGATGTAAGATTTTTTCCGCATGTGACTTAACATGTGGGAGGCAATTGTGCTTCTTAGATGAATTGGAAGAGACAGCACTTATCTCTCATGGCTATTTTAGTCGGCTGTTGTAGCGTATCCTTCAGAAACGAATTAGTGACAAAAGAATATTAAATGTAGACGGGTCGTCTCAGAATTTTCGGTGTCATTTTAGACAGCGTGGGTACTCTAGTAATTAATATCGCCTACTAGTTCCAGACTTGAGTGATTAGCTGTTAATAAAGTCTCCGATTTGCGCATTTCAGTGTAAATAATCTAACATATTTTTCTTTAATTTTTCAAAAACTTTAACCGTTGACGTTTGATTCGCCGCTGTAGATTGAGTTTCATGTGCTAATTGCAAGGCGATTACATATGAACTTGTTCCAAATTGGGATCCAAGGCTTACCATTCCAGTTCCGGACATCGTAAAGCTAATCTGAATTATACTATTTGGAGGTACCGGTATGTAGGCGAATTAAATACACCCGAAGTGTGTTGGCGTCTGTATGTCTGAACGCAATTCGCCCTTGCCCACTAAGTACTGATGATGACTAAAGTAACGGCGAGACCGCTGTCTAGTGAAGTAGTGGTGTGTCGCTGCTGCAATTAGCCTCGCGGGACTGAGCTGGAACTACTCGTCAGAGCGGTCAAGCAAAGTTTTCTTTATTATTCATTTATTATTTGCTGCATCCAGTCCACTGATTTGAGACTTAGTGGATCACGGGCTGGACGGTCCCTGCGTGCGTTAGCGTGCAGTCTACCATGTATGATCTGCTTTAGCGTGCAGTCTACCATGTATGATCTCGTTTAGCATGCAGTCTACCATATATGATCTGCTTTAGCATGCAGTCGATCATATATGATCTGCTTTAGCGTGCAGTCTACCATATATGATCTGCTTTAGCATGCAGTCGATCATATATGATCTGCTTTAGCGTGCAGTCTACCATATATGATCTGCTTTAACGTGCAGTCTACCATGTATGATCTGCTTTAGCTTGCAGTCTATCTGAGAGGTACAAGAAAAATTATGGTTCCTTAGAGACATGTATTAGGTCAATTATTTATTATACAAGAAATATTAATATAGGTTTTTGAAAAACAAGTTTACATGCCACTTAACAATTCAAGAAACAGATCCAAATTTTTTTTCTTTTGACCTAACCCAATCTAATCTAATCTAGCCTAACCTCACCACGATATTTACGTAGACTAAAAGCTCTGGGTAGACTGCACGCGAAAGTAGCATCAGTATTTTGTGTTCTATATAACAGGTGGCATTAATAAATAGCAGAGTATTTACGTAAATTGAACAAAGCGGTGTATTTGAAAATTGGCTTAAAGGACACTTCAGCATAAAGGATCAAAGAGCTTATACAATACTTTTGCAACCAGGACAATACGGTGTTATTATAATTACATCATGATCTAATTGCAAGACGTACTGAGATCCTATAATGAAGATGAGAGTGTATTGATCTATTGAGTGTTTTTATATATTTTCTATCTTTTTATCCTTGCATCTAGCTGTCAGTCGTCCACTTTAGCATGCCTGAAGAAAACAGAGAGGCGAAAGTATTACTCAGGTGAAGCTGTCGGTGATCCTGCCACGCAGTATAGAAGACGGTTACTATTCAAAAATTGGACCAGGTTGCAGACGGTAGCAAAGCTTGGAAGTTCACTCACTACACTGAGTGCTCTTCTTGTGTCAGTTTTGAATTTTAAACAATGACGCCTGCTGAAGTTACTCCTGGTAGTTTCATTTATCCTGCTTTTTGCTTTCTTTTCACTTCAAGAGTTTATTTTCTCCGAGTTCACGATGGGCACAAATGGAGCAGATGATCAATGTAGCAAAAGGTAAGACGTTCATTGAACAGTAAAACCACGAACCCGAGCAGCGGACCGTAGATGTGTTTGCAGTAATTATTGTTCTCTATCTACGTTTTCTCCATTGGCGAAACAGGATTTCGTTGGAGCGAAATAAGTTAGACTGGAGTACTATCACTGCGTATCAATTATACGGTGCTTCAATTTACGTTCTGAGTGATCCAGAAATCCCTGCTACAAAAGGATTACGTTCAAGCATCGAAGGGAAAGAAGGATTGTAATGCACAGCAGAATAGAAACTAAAAGCGTTTATCTCTTTGGGTCATTGAATTTGGCAGTTGCAGGTCATCATTCTTTCTAACTAAAGTAGTAACGAAATAGTCAGTCATAAATTTGTTACCGCCAATTCTGATGGCCGGGTATAATAGATTATACACTAGTTTATTATACCACTCTCGATCATAGCGGATCTAAAAGCTCCTGAGGAACTTTAGCTAAGAGGAATTTCATGTGTCCAGCTGTTGTGTATAATATTGGTGGCAGATTTGAACTTCAACAAGGATGTTATCATCACACTAAATCCTTTTCATATATATATATATTTTCCATGCGCAAGCATATAAATACAGGGCGTGCCACGCTTTTAGGTATTAATCTTTTTTCTTCTAAAAAAATTAATTACACACAATTCATCAATGAAATATTGCAGAAATGTTGGTAAACTTTGATCGCCTTCTGCGCAGTAGTAAATAGACAAGAGCAACACCATTGTTTTGGGACTGTGGCACGCTCTTAAGCAGGACTACCATTTTGCTAATATGGTTAATCATAAGTGTCTTACTGATATAGTGTCTAAATTAGCTAATGGTGAAATGGCCAGCGATATTGCTGCTTTGTTGGGTCGTGATGTCCGTACTGTGAGAAAGTTTGTGAGCTCCTGTTATTAAGACCATTAAGGAAAAACAAGGGTACGTCCAAGGTGCTAACGAGGCGTTGTTTGTCAAGAGTGAAGCGGCAACTGTGTAAGAACCTTAACTCAACAAGCAAAAATGTTTTTTGAAAATGTTGCATTAGGCCATGTCTGAAAGCCGACTCATTCTCGAGTGCTCCGAAATATGGCAAAGTACGTTATGCCTGATATTAGACCTCCTCTGAAGCAGTCGCATAAGGAGTTTCGTCTAGAATGGGCAAGAAATTACATGAAACTTTAGGTTTTAAACACTTCCTTTTCACGGATGAGATGCGTGCCACCCTTAACGGACCTGATGCAGCAAAGTCTGGGTTCCCAAAGAGGCTTCGGGCCGTCAACGTCTGCGTCGCCAACAAGGTGGAGGAGGCATCATGATATGGACAGGGATTGTTGACAATGAGTTACTATGGCCTTTTAGAATCCAAGAACGTGTTAAAATGACCTTTGCTGATTACATTGACTTCCTCAAAAGATGTTGGTTTCGGAAGAGGTCTTCAGCAAAGAAGAAGAAGCTTGTCTTCATGCATGACAATGTTCCGTCACATGCTGCAAAGACTTCTGTGGAATATTTGAATTATCTCGGTTTCAAGGATGACCGACTGATGAAATGGCCCGCGTGTTCTCCCGATCTGAACCCACTGGAGACCCTGTGGTCAATACTCAAAAGACGTCTTCGCCAGTCGGGGCGTCAGTTTTCCTCGAAAGATTAGCTGTGAAATGAACTTCAATCGTGCGCTACAAATATTCCATCAGATGATATTGGAAATCTGATGATATCGATAGACAGGCGCCTGCTGGCAGTTGTCGAAACACGAGGGGGCTACATCAACCATTAATATATGTTTTTCATTTGCTGTTTGAAATTTTTAATTAAAATTATTACATTTCTCTCATTTCATTATTTCACGCCAGATACACCTGAATTTGTTGTAATTCGACCATTTCCCACCCTTTTTATGCTGCTGCAGAAAGTTATGGTACTGTTAAAATTACTAAAAAATATAATTGTCAAAATCTTCCAAAATAGTTACAATATCTAAGTGAAACTTTTACAAAACGTCTAATAGCATCAATGCATGCATTTATCAAAGCTTGATTGAAATTGATCTAGTTTTAAGCTATTGGAAAAGCGAAAAACAACGCTGCACAAAACCTTGACACGCACTGTACATGTAGAGTACCGTAAATCATATTACACTGTGGTCTGCGGCCGTCAAGATGACGGCGAAGACATTGCCATGGCAGCTCTCCATTCTTAATGCGCACAGTTGTGATAATAATTATCGAGAGATAATCGTTGTATGGATGCCATCAAAGCAAATTAAACGATAAATTTAAGGAATCTTAAGACTTGCCGGCGTGATTGAAGTCGTTTTTGTCTGATGAGAATAAACAAAAATCATGCCAGGATGCGTTTAAATGCGTTTAAATATATAACTGGGGAATCTGTTGAAGTAGGTACATAAAGTCAAGTTTATTGGGAAACTTCAAGTGCACCTGTCGTCTGTTTGATCTTCGATTTTATGTCAAATACGTGAAACGAAGAACACCTTCATTTCTCCTAGGTAGAGAAATACCTACAGTCTCTGGCAGAACGCATAGTGAAAATTCAAGTTATATCATCCTCTAACTTGACAAACACTGTCGTCAATACATCCACCGGTCCCGCCGTATCTTTGATACCGATGAAGTGGTCGTATAGAACTACAAATACAGCTCATTCGAAAAACTTCAGTTTTCAAAACACTGCAATCCTGAACTAATAATTCTTCAAGCGTGACAGAAAACAAATTGACGAAACTATCAATAAACAAATTTGCAGATAAATAAATAATAATTCCCTTTGCTCTAGACCATATGGTGTTTAATTATACTACTGTTATTGTTTTATCATATCATGATATTATTATTACTATAAATGTAACATACATAGCGTTTTAATTACTACAAAGATGATCCAAACCAGCGAAAATAAGTCGCAATACCTCCGTTCGTGCCCTAGGCCCGGCGCTCTACTGCCCACGGTATATCGATTCAATAAACCGCACAGCCATCGAAGGCCGCGTAATGCCATTGAATTTCATTTAATTTAGTCTTTTGATAAGATGAGACTCGGTGAGTCCATCAGCGCCTGTTGCAATTGAATCAGCAGCCTCATTAATAT
>LQNS02278070.1:29791118-29802249 GCA_001587735.2 Parhyale hawaiensis
CCACGGTATATCGATTCAATAAACCGCACAGCCATCGAAGGCCGCGTAATGCCATTGAATTTCATTTAATTTAGTCTTTTGATAAGATGAGACTCGGTGAGTCCATCAGCGCCTGTTGCAATTGAATCAGCAGCCTCATTAATATCTGCGACGCCATCTAGGCGCCGCAGCTCTTACTATTTGTGATGCTCCTGCACCAGCAAAAGTGTATGTACTGAATGCTCCGCTGTTCTATTTGTATTCCATTTCTCTATAGTATCGTTGATGGCATACGTGGCCAGTAAGGCTTTTGCATGCAGATACAGTTTGTGAAAATATCCTGAATTGACCTATTTAGTAATTCAATTTGTATCAGAGTGGTTATGCATTTGTTGGTAGTTTAAGTTTATGTTTTTAGTTTCAGTGAAGTTTCTTTAACCCTAGCAACGTCGTTAAGTAACTGCAATAATATGGATCGTTTGTCAGTCTGAATATCTGTTCATTTGTACATTGATTGATATGCTATTTATATGGCACGCTATTTTTCCCTATCGCTTAAGACGGGTACGCGCGGGAGTCGAACGAAAAAGTTTTATCAAGCACCTGTCCGAATACCGAATGCCCTTTAATTAAACAACTGAAAAGTACCTAGTTTTCTGAATTGTAATTCATCCCAAATATGAAAAAAATACCCGAAACTTTACCAGGAACATTCCTAAGCCAGCTGGACGTGATGGCCAACATTTTAGTAAATTTAACTTAAGTAAGTAAATCTTATTGTAGACACACGGTTGTGTTTATCTGAAAAGATAAACAATTCGGACGTCGAGCTGAGAGAACACTTGTGCTCGACCATCGTGTGGACCAGACCTGATATTGAAATGAGTAGATTTTATGGGTCTTAAAAAAATACATCATAAGCGTATTTTAGAAACGCTTGGAAGTCGAGGTTTCTAGTGATGAGTGTAAGTCTGGTCAATTTGAAATTCTGATTCTGTAATTTTTTGCAGCGGGTGCTGAATTTATTTCCGTGACACTACAGTATTAGGTAGCGTGGAAAGAAGGATAATAATGCTGTACTTCAAGTAGCTAATGGTCTTGCTCAGTTCTTAATGCTGGAAGTGGAACATCAAGCGGGTATATGTCCTTCTTGAAAAGGTTCGTGACCACCAGCGTGAACAATGAAAAGGGGACTATAAAAATCCGTTGCCATCACTTTCAACCGCCGCCGGCTGTGTTGCTGCCTTCTGGGTTGAAGTGAAAGCGATGCTGCGTTGCCGACAGCGTGGGCTCTAATTGTGTGTCCGCGCCTCTCAGGCCATGTCTGTGCGGGGTTCTAGAGTGACTCTTAGACTATTGTCGTGAAGGTTGTGCTCTGCTGCGGGCTATGTGTTTCAGAGAAGAACCTGCTTACTCTTACGATAGTATTGACTGTATTATTATATCATTATACAACTAATTACTTCCGCCAAGGAGGTTATGTTTTCGTCGTGTTTGTCTCTCTGTCTGTTTGTTTGGCTCTTTGTCTGTTTGTCTGTCACCAAGATAAGTCAAAAAGTGATGAACCGATTTGGATGAAATTTGCAGGGATTGTTAGGTATGTTAAGAGAAACAGTTGATTAACTTTTGGTGAAGATATGTCCATCCGTTTGTTTTGTTTGTTTGTTTGCCTGCTTCATTTTTCTTGACGCTATAACTCAAAAAGTTATGGATGGATTTTGATTTAATTAACATGAGTTGTTAGGTTTATAACAAAGAGTAAATGATCAAATTTTGGTGATGATTCGCTTGTTCGTTCGTTTGTCACTGTTTTTAATTTTATGCTTGTTAGAACAATAACTCAAAATATAATGAATGGATCTTTATGAAATTTATAGGAGTTGTTAGTAATGCTAAAAGACATAAATGATCAAATTTTGGTGCAGATCAGTTTGTTCGTTTGTATGTGTATGTTTGACTCATGTTTGTCATAACGTTTGTTCATAGTATAACTCAAAAAGTTATGAACGGATCTTCAAGAAAATTGAACAAGCTGTTAATAATATGAAAAGGCACAAATGATTAGATTTTGGAGTTTATACGAAGAAAATTATGGTTTCAGAGCCAATTTGAATTTTTTGCTACCGTTGCNTACATACAATGCTAGTATATTAAGCTCCACTTCAACTCAAAAATTTGCGTTGTTCTCTTGATAATGATTTCTGCTGAAATCGAAAGCTCGAAATAATTGTATTGTTTAAGAAAATAAGGAATTTAAAAAGTGTATCTTAGAAACGCCTGGAAGTCGAGGTTTCTAGTGATGGGTGTGAGTCTAGTCAATTTGAAATTCTAATTTTTTAATTTTTTTGCAGCGGGTGATGAATTTATTTCCGTGACACTACAGTATTAGGTAGCGTGGAAAGAAGGATAATAATGCTGTACTTCAAGTAATGGTCTTGCTCAGTTCTTAATACTGGAAGTGGAACATCAAGCGGGTATATGTTCTTCATGAAAAGGTTCGTTACCACCAGCGTGAACAATGAAAAGGTGACTATAAAAATCTGTTGCCATCACTTTCAACCGCCGTCGGCTTTGTTCCTACCACTTGGGTAGAAGTGAAAGCGATGATGGATTGCCGACAGCATGGGCTCTAATTGTATGTCCGCGCTTCTCAGGCCGTGTCTGTTCGGGGTTCTGTGACTCTTAGACTTTTGTCGTGAAATTTGTGCCCTGCTGTGGGCTGTGTGTTTCGAAGAAGACTCTGCTTACTCTTACAATAATATTGACTGTATTATTATATCATTATACAACTAAAGCGCTCATAAGTTATGTGAATTTATAGTCAATTTTAATTCATAGATAATGTCTTGATAGTGAATATATCCATACTTGATAGTCTCCATATGTAATGTATGTATTCATTGTTATTATCAATTCATTTTCACCGGTATTCACAGTTAATATTAATTCATATTAGTTTTGAATACCGGTACGTTGAAAATGAATTGATAATAACAATGGGTACCTACATTACATATGGAGACTATCAAGTATGGATATATTCACTATCAAGACATTAATTACGAATTAAAATTGACTATAAATTCACATAACTTATGAGCGCATTAGTTGTATAATTATATAATAATACAGTCAATAATAATAATAGATGTATTGTAATTCTTTTTCATAGCCTGTATTCACTGAGAGTGGTCGCTTTCGAAAGTTATTGAAAGCATTAAAAATGAAAGGATATATCAGTGGCATCTGCACGAGCCCGGTGCCGTGCACAGCTCTCACCTCGTTCGAAAATCTTCTATGAGTGTCGCTTTTCCCTCCCTTCTGTAGATAATAGAGTCGAATGAGGCTTAAATTGTCCGGGACTCCAATTGCCAGCATTCCTCTCGGCCCTTGGGATTGAGGCTTAGGTATTAATTTTATACCGATTATGTTTGAACTTGTTGCAGTCTCATGTGTAATCGTTTGCAATTAACGCTTGTAACTCAGTTTTATGTAGCGAATAGGAAGACTACGATTGAAGTTCCGGACAAGTTAAGGCTAAACAGGTTAGCTCATGTCTATGATATTAAGAGAAATGACGCTTTTTGCTTCACCCTTCCAGTTAAGGTCCTCCCGAGCATTTTGAAAATTTACCGTGACTGATGGCATATTATGTTGATTTTTCTTTATCGTAAAAATACGCATACTCCAACATAACATTCATCGGTGCCTGGTGAACGTCTACGAAGTCAATGCAATGCGATATTAGCACAGTTAAAAGATGGGTTCATCGATTTTAGAGTAGCGGCAGAGATGTGAGTGACAAAGTGCGCTCCAGACGCCCATACAGAGCCACTATCCCGGAAACCAAAGCGCGCCTCAATCAACTTATCCGCACCCATTGGCGGATAACGGTGAATAAAATGTGTGTAGAGTTGGATGTGGGTCTCAACTCTGACCAGTACGTTGAAACGTTGACCAAGCTGAAGGCCCGGACTGTCCGATACGACAACGCCAGGCCACACACAAGTTTGAAGACCGCGGAATGTACAACAAAGTTCGGCTGTATAGGGCTGTCTCACCTACCCTAGAGTACCAATGTAGCACCGTCAGACTTCCACTTGTTCGGACCTCCGAAGGACGTCTTACGTGGGCAAGCGTTTCCCCGACAACAACACCGTAATCGTAGCCGTGAAAAAAGGACCAGCTCTCTGGCGCTTATTTTATGACCGAGGCATCAATGCTCTGGTTCATCGCTGGCAAAAGTGCACTGAGAATGATGGCAACTACATAGAAAAAATTCTGGAACACAAAAGGTCACGCATTTTAATGGTACCACTTCCGTCTTCGCAGCTCTTCAACATAGTGAGTTAAAAAATACGAGACATTACTTTTCAAACGACCCACGTATCACGCCAGGGATGTTGAGTTTTTAAATAATAATTCAAAATCGTTTTTCTGGCAAGCACTTTATTTACAATGCAGGCACCTATTGAATTTTAGCGAAAAGGAATCCAAACGCACATCCTTTTAGCTTGTAGAGGATTGTAATATATGCGTATTAAAAAAATTTATATAGTAGTTAAGCTACAGCCCTTCTTTCGTACATGTTCGGTTAAATATCACAGCATATTTCTTAGTTAAAATACTTTTACTATGCTTCTCTAAACAACGACTCTATGTATATAGCACATCAATCGTATTAGGACGAGACGTTCTTTTTACTTTTATATGTATTTAGTGAAAAATAATTCTATTATGAAGCTTATAACTATATTCAATACATGTGTTCAGACATATCAATCAATCAAAAACCTGCAAGAACACAATAGGTTCGTAAATATCCTAACAAGTAGAGCGTAACTACATTATTCAGAATCGGGGAGGACCAGGTCACATAAATAGGTGGCCACGCACAGGGAAATATACACGGATACACTTAGCCTACACTTACAGACATGATTGGCACCAAGCAACTCTTTCTCACCCAAAGATAAAAATAAAAACACTGGAATAGAATGACAGAACAATTTGCTGCATTTCTAGAGAGAAGTTACTGCTGACGCAAGCTACCCCTGTACTGTGTGAATGTAAAACACTTTTTCATGGATGTCAGTATGGGGAGAACCAATATGTGATGCCTAGCCTGGCACAAAGACTAGCACCAATATGGTATGAATTAATTTTCATCCAGAAACTCGGTTATTNAGAGAGAAGTTACTGCTGACGCGAGCTACCCCTGTACTGTGTGAATGTAAAACACTTTTTCATGGATGTCAGTATGGGGAGAACCAATATGTGATGCCTAGCCTGGCACAAAGACTAGCACCAATATGGTATGAATTAATTTTCATCCTGAAACTCGGTTATTAAAATAAGAAATTACTCACATATAGTCTTACTGCACCTCGAGTAATGCAACATCATATAACTTAAGATGATAAAAAAAAAAGAATAAGAAGCCGAAGGGAAAGACACGAGGTAAACCAGTTAGAACCTTGAGAGCGCATACCTCCGCCAAGCAAGGCAACGGAAAATGCAAATTGGTTGTGAAACCACAATTTCCTTCGTATCAACACCAAACTCTAATTATTTGTGCCTTTTGATAGTATTAACAATTCCTGTAATTTTCAATGAAATCTATTTATAACTTTTTGAGTTATGCTGCTAACAATAATTATGACAAACATAAGTCAAGCCCACAAACAGACCCACCGATTATCACTAAAATTTAATCAATTAAGTCTTTTAAAATTAGTAACAACTCCTGTATATTTCATCAAGATCCATCTATAATTTTTTGAGTTATTGTGCTAACAAGCATAAAGTCAAATACAGCGACAAACAAACGAACAAACAAACAAACAGACAGATCATCTAAAAATTTGGTCATTTACTCTTCGTGTTGTACTTATCAACTCATATAAATTTCATGAAAATCAGTCCATTACTTTTCAAGTTATGGCCTTAAGAAAAATAGGCAGACAAACAAATAAGCAAACAGACAGATGAACGGATTTTCACCAAAAGTTAAGCATCTGTTACTGTCAACATGCCTAACAATCCATGTAAATTTTGTAAAGATACGTCCATAACTTTCTGAGTAATCTTGGTGACAGACAAAGAGCCAGACATACACGACAAAAACAATATCTCCTTGGCTCAGGTAATGAGCTCAACGCTGCATGAATCAAGAGAGAAAGTTGAAGAGGCAGCAAGTAATTGGCACAACAGCTAAATGTCATTCCTATCATGCAAGTCATCTCCCACATAGAGAATCCTCACCCATGGCTGATTGAGCGCGGATCTCTGATAACGCAAGTTCGAGCACATTCCATGTACAACGAGTTATCAGAGATTTCCACTCTCATCTGCACGCTATATGCATATTTACGCGTAAGAATATTGAGACATTCTACATCATACAAAGCAAAGACAACACTAGCTCTTGTGCATCTGGAAACACCCACAAACCGCCGAAATATATCGTTATACGCCACACGCAATATGCTAATGGTCTCTATCGTGAATTTGGCCCAAAGTGAGTTGCAACATAAAGTACAACAATAAGTTTTGAATAGTTGGCTGTTGACATTCAGGGAGCAGCCATGAAACTGCCTTAGCGTCTGCTTGCCTATGGCATTTAAGCACCTAAACTGATGTACAACGTCTGCACCATCATCAAGGTTTTCATCAATGAGATGTCACAGATACACAAACGTCAGCGCAATCGGTTAAGGTGCATTTATCCAAAAACTCTATTTAAGCAAGGCAAGCGGGGTTTCGAATCCTGGCGTAGTGTAAGTTTTATGTATGAAGTTCAACTTAAGCAAGGCAGGCAGTGCTTCGGATCCTGATCTGCTCTGCGTTTATTTACGGAAATCCTTTATTTTTATGGGATTTTGTTCGTATTGTTGCTGCCTTCATTTTCTCCGAAAGTATTAGGGATTTATTTTACAATGGAGTAAATCTTTTTAATAGTTGTATTCTTTCCGTGGGTGCGGTATTAATCTTGTCCTTCTACACTGAAATCTTACTGTCTCCAATAAATTCTAAACATTTTTCATCGTTGCTTTTTCATAAATATTGACTATTTTATATATTACATTCTTGCCATAGGCGATGTACCGTCCATTTATTTCTACACCGTATTCGTACAGGGAAAAAGTAATTCGCATATTGTACAAATATCTTTCCACGGCCGAAAAATTATGCATTTTGCCTTTAAGATTTTATGGCGACCCAAGAATTATGTAATTTCTCTTTCAAAATTCTTCCATGACCAAAAAATTAAGAAATTTTCTTTTCCAAAATCTTTCCAGGGCAAGAAAATTGTGCATTTTCCGGTTCATTCATCCATCCATCCATCCATCCAGGAAGACTCTCGTCTGCAGTTCATCATAACTCGGAAAGATTCCCTGATTTATGGACCCGACATTCGTCTTTTCCATTTTTCTGACGTACCTTAAACCCTGCAGAGCAGTGGCAGTAGAGCGCTGATTGTAATATGCGCTGTGATTTATACTCTCTGTGCCTGTAGATCAAAGTTACGAGAGCAAGAGAGCAGAACTCTGATCTTTCCCTGCCAAATTCCTAATTGGCTGCATGAGGACGTACTGGAACGTTTCTTTGTTCGCGTATGAGAGCGTTCCAGTTAAGCAATAAACCAACTGTCTATACACTTTTGAAACCCTGATACGTAATCTTGTTTGTGTGCGTGCGTGCTTGCTTGTTTGCTTGTATGTCACCGTGCACAGAATTTTCGCTATAAGATAAGAAGAAATTTGAGCTTTGATAGAACAGTAGCCATGATACGGAAGTCGAACATGAGCTCGGCTGCATAAACGTGTACGTTAAAGTAAAGGTGATACCGGAAATACAACTACACTACGTCATATATATGTATACAGTATGTATAGGTATGAAAGTTATATTTATCCTTGCTTACAGGCAAAATATTCAATATTCCCATGAGAAGGCAAGAAGCCTGTGATGGTGATACAACGAGTCATGGGCAGTCTGTTAATAAATAAGTACACGTATGCATTGCAGGTCAATAGTGCAGTTTTATACATTAAAAATGCTTTTGAAAGTGTAGAGACATACGGTATATAATGCGTTTGAACACTATAGCGCACAGTGTAAATATTGCGTGACAGTCCAAGCAATGATATTTTCGATAAAAATTAGATTTTGATGCATTATTTTAGCGCTGATCAGCACCAAGTAAATCCTGTTACTGATATCCGTAGGTTTTTTTTAGATGCCTTATTCTCGTTACTAAACTAGGTATATTGAGAAGCGTTGTGATGTGTGATGTTTATTACTAAATGCGCTGAGATATGAAGTCGAATTTTCAAAAATTTCTATCGCAGGATATGTACGTTAGATATTTGTATTTATACCCTGATGGATATTATTTTGTTGATATGATATTAATATACAGTACAAGAGGATGAAAAGCAGCTGAAGAAATTTTATCGTCCACGGGGCGCGTTTGGAGTTCCTCTGCTCCTGAAGTGGAGACTCAAAGTCAGTAAATTTGGTTCTTTCAAAAATTTTATGAAATTTTGAGAAGTAAAAATCATGGGAAGGTGTAAGTACGATTCCGAATTATTCAAAACCATAAATGATATCCTTAGTCATGCAAATGTTTCGTTAGTCCTGTACTATAGTGTTCGTTGCATTGCCTCCAATGACCGCATCAAGTTGTACTGACATGCAGAATGCAGATGCAGCAAGGGCGTTGATTTACACCTGGTACAAAATTCAGAGAGGTTGGCACAGCTGTATGGTAGACTTTACAATAGTTACAAATTCTACGGCTCACGAAAAGAACACAACGCACAACAGCGAAAAGAGAAGTTGGAAACGCAGCTGCATACGAACGAAGATTATTCCAAATCAGCCACTTTGAAGACTGTTAGGTACTATGGACAATCTTGGCCGCCAAACCCAGCATGTTGTTAGCAGAAAAGTCCTTTGTGATACGATGAGTTGGTTCGATTAAGTCGTCAAAGTCGATCGAACCCAAGTCCACCCGTCCGAAACTTTTGACGGGTGCAGTGGCTTATTCGCTCCGTTAAATCGCATTTTAATTTTTAACATTGAATCAATTACTCATGAGGCGGTCGGAAACTCAATTAAACTCCGTAAAAAAGAGCTTCCAGCCGTCTCTTGTATAATTCGATCGTTTGATACACTTGCAATACGATTCAAAGGGCGACAGCAATGCTCTTCTTGAATTTTCTGATGAATGAGATTGGCTTAGATCGAACGTGGCCGTAATCCCGCGGTTCCGAAGCTAGCCTTAGCCACATTATCTGAGAAGTGTTGCTTATTCCGAACATGTCGTTGACTGGTAATGTTGTTATGTAATGTTGTTATTGTTGAAGTGAAACACCGGCAAATCAAAACAATACAACAAGAACCATCGTATCTTTCTATATTTATATACGCTCTTAACATAACTGACAGGTGAAAAATCGGTCAGGTTGGAGATTTTGGCGATTCTGTATCGTTCCGAGGAAAAACGGGAGGCAAAAATCAGATCAGGTTGTAGAAGATGGCTAAATATGGAAACCTCATCTCTTAAACTGATTGCTGTTTTTGCTCTGCCGACGTTGAAATGCAAACANGTGAAAAATCTGTCAGGTTGGAGATTTTGGCGATTCTGTATCGTTCCGAGGAAAAACGGGAGGCAAAAATCAGATCAGGTTGTAGAAGATGGCTAAATATGGAAACCTCATCTCTTAAACTGATTGCTGTTTTTGCTCTGCCGACTTTGAAATGCAAACACTGAACATATATGCAGCTTCTCTGAGAGCTTTCACGGCGTCTCATTTCTTACATTCTTCCTACATCAAAAATTTGTTATTTACTTTCAGTTCCCGATGGGCAGGCTGAGTAGAAGATGAACGAAGCAGAGCGGAAGCTATCTTCTAAAGTAGAGTAAACACACAACAATGATCTTTTCCAGTTTGCTTCATTTTTTTAACGAAATTGCCTTCGTTTTTGCTAAAAATTTCACTCTACGGAAGCTTTTTTTTTTTTTGGGGGGGGGGTATAAAGGATGCATATGTGGCTAAAATTTTAATTCAGTGTTTGCTAAACACTTTTTATTTCACGTCGCCTAGGGGAGATTTCACTGTTCTGCTTAGCTGACAACGATAATTTCAGCTAGTTATTGTAGTGTATCTTTCATAAACTATCTAGTCATTTTAATAACCAAAGTTTGTGTAGTGTAGACGGGTCATGACATATTCTTTGCTGTCATTTTTAACGACACGGTTACTCTTGTATTACAATATTCCACTATGCTATCATATATTGCTTGCTGGTTGGTTGTTTGGATGTTTTTTGTGCGTAGTAGATAAGAGGATCGATTTCGTATTTTATTATTATTATTAAAACTTCACACTCGGGCCTCCACGGACAGGTAGTGAAATCCAAATGAAACCTTATGCAACAACGGGAAGTGTGAAACGCTGCTAAGGAAACTCCAACAGAAAGCCACTAACAGCTGACTTGAACGCCTGCAGGCCAATACGACCGAAAGCCGATTCCGGCAATAAATTCCAACCCTAACAGACCAAGACTAGAACTACTGAACTGACGAGTTCGGCATCTACCACTGTCCAATGTGAAAGAGTGCGTATCAACCGCAGCAAGTGCAATCCTCCTAAAGATCGTGAGGGCAGGGCAGAAGAATATAATCAATGTCTCTTATTGTTGACCACCTCATAAAACATAGAGAGTCCGGCCACCACTCTCCTATGGGGCAAATTCACCGAACCATTTTTAGCCCACAGCCTGCTGGCTGAACTAACACGTCGGTCCAGCAGACGTAAATGACTGTCAGCAGCTGAAGCCCAGACCGTTGAGCAATACTCCAACACAGACAGCAAAAAGCCATAAAAAGTGAAAGCTTTCTTTCCAGTCATCTATTCCTTTTAAGTTTTCCTCAGTGACATTTGTTCCTGAAAGTTCAAACTTTACGCTGAGCATTGCCTAAACCACTTTTCACTTCTTCTTGTCGCTAAATATTGATCTTGGTGGGGTCACTGCTGGTGTCAAGGATACATTAGGAACTAGCCATTTTCGGTAAATTTCTTTGGCTGATCTACATATATTTTGTTGGTGCTGCTTGTCTTTTAAGGAATTAAGAAAATAA
>LQNS02278070.1:29830996-29843307 GCA_001587735.2 Parhyale hawaiensis
CTTCATATAAGTTAGACAATTTGGGTAAAGCAACCCTCATTTTAGCTGAATAATTTGGGTAGGTAGCCTTGACATTAGCCCTTAATTTAGGTAAAGTAGCTCTCACATTAATTAGATAATTAGGCAAAGTAGAGCTGAAATTGACCAAATAATTTAGGTAGAAGAGCCTTCACATTATGAAATGATTTAGGGACGAGACAGTATCCTTAACATTAGCCACATAAGTTAGATAAAATTAGTTTGAATAGCTATACTGTATATGAGCTAGGACAGTGGCTCTCACATTAGCCAAAGCATTTGAGCATTTAAGTAAAGTAGCCCTCGCATTAGCTGTATAACTTAGGTAAAGTGCCCATACATTAGCCATGTAAATTAGGTAGAGAAGCTTTCACATTAGTTTTTTAATTTCATAGAAGTCACCTCATAATCTACAAAGCTCATATTGACCATACAATTCAGAGGAAAGTTTGTGAACATTGACTGTATATTTTTGAAGATAAATATTTACGTAGACCATACAATTCAAGACATAGGACGTTCACATTGACCGTTAAAATCGCACACAATGTGCTAGCAAAGTGTGTTCACCTAAACGGTATAGTTGAGTGAATGTCGACGTTGACCATCTAATTTCGGATCAACGAATTCGGGTTGACCGCTTAGGAGTAATTGATTCCTTATTAACCGTTTTGCTTAGGATAAAGTGTGTTCACATGGGCCACATAATGTGAGAGTAATTTTGTTCAGAGAGACCATATCCTTTAGCAGAAAGTGCGTTCACAGTAACCATATGGCTTTTGAGTAATTGTGTTTATATTTTCTTTGGATGTGTTTTCACATTGAGAGTCAAATTCACGAGGCAATGAGTTGACACAGGCCACATATAGTATTTTAGCAGTAATATTATTCACAGTAGAACTGTATTCACATCGACTGTTCAATTTAGGGGCAAAGCTAGGTGTTCACATCAACTGTATAATAACCAAAGAGACGTTTCGCTCCCATTGGCCACGTAATTAAGATCAGCCCAGTTGAGTTCCCTTAGCTCAGTTGGATGAAGCAGACGCAGGTAGGAGGTCGCAGATCAAAGCTCGACTTTCGAGTGAGCTCAGGACGCAATTTGGAACCGTAGCATTCGCTCGGCTTCGTGCAAGGCCACCAAATTTTTTATGAACGTCTTAATTTGAGCAGCTCTGAGTGCAATTAGATGTTTATTGGGAGCTTCTGACAGCCGTAGTAAGGGCGGCTGGTAGGTTAGAGAGATGTGGTTACCACAAGTATGATTAGAAGATTATTAGCGAGACTAAAATAACATGGGCGAAGTGGTAAAAGTAATAGATATACAGACAGTTTCACACAAATTAGGGAGGGATTGGTAGGTTTGGACAGCCATGATATAATGACACGGGCCATCTGCTAAAATTAGTAAAACAGCTGTAGGTGTCTTTTAAACTAGAAAGGCATTAGTAGCTTTAGACTGTCATGGCAGGGAGGCTTGTAGGCATATAATAGAGATACGGTGTTCATTCCAAGAATTACTATTCAATAACAGCCAGTCGAAAATAAATGAAGATCTGACCGATTCCCAATAATGGAAAGTCTGATAATTCTAACTGGCCATAAAAATTGCTGCATATATTGAAATGTATTCAGGCTTGGTCTCACAGACATAATTTTATTCTATTGAATGAACTCGGCAGAGATCAGCAACGGAGAACGACTTGAAATGTACCAAGTTAAACAAGTGATTCGAGCGCATGAAATAAATTCTATTTGTGGACCTAGGTAATGAAAAATTATTTTTAGGTTTCTGGAAAAAAACCTGCCCTATTAACGAGGGTTTTTCATGTGATTATTGACATCTGTGGGAACAAACAAAGCAACCCGAATGCAGTACTGGCTTACGACTGCTAAAGCAAGGGTGCTGCATGGTTCCATACTAGGATCTTTGTTGTTTATCGTGAATTAGAACATGGCTGCTCTCATTAACTTATTATGCTACCAGAAGATAAATATGTTTTTTTGTGTGCGTTCGGTTGACGGTCTACGGCAGGAGATGCGTTGGGAACCTCTGAAGTATAGAGGATAGCTTCTAGCCTGTATTGCAGTACGTTAATATTCGCAGCCACATTCTAATTCATTAACTAGTTAAATTGACTGGTTTAGAACTGTGAATTAGTGTACAATTCCCTTATGCCATCTTGTGCATCATTTGGAGCACTTAATTGAGTTAACAGCATTGTACTCATAATATTAGGCGTGTAATTAACATTCTAAACTAACTAACTTTTGTCCGTCCAAATGCGGTACGAGGAGGAAAAAGCATTTTATCTCTCAGATGCACCTTCGCATATGCTTGGGGTTCGTCCTTTACTTGACATACTGCATGTCTCCTCCGTTTTTCTTTCTCCTTGGATTGCAATTAATGCAGTGAAAAGGGAGGCTTAAACTGGGAGTTTACCGCAATGATAGCAAGTGGAGTTTTCTTCACAATGCACCCAAACGTGAAAATCCTTATGCATTGGGATGTGATAGCAGATAGACTCCCTCTTTGACCCACAAGAGTGAACGACTGCAGTCGATCACAGATAGAGCTATGATGTCACAGATTAAAGGTATGTATGACAACTACAGCTGCGCCATGGTAGTAGTAATATCAGTTAACAGGGAATGACAGAAATGCCGACGCTGCACTGCCGATCGCTAAGACTTGCTTCTTTGGCTTGGGCATAGAACGTCCGGATACATGACTGTCAGCGAGGCAGCGCCACAAACCACAATTAGCTATAGCGGTTTATATCAGATTATATTCGCGGGCTTGTTACACCAACCGGTTAATTTTCTTTACTTGAAACCAAAATTGTGACCCACGATCATCACTTAATTGTTTTACACGAGGGTCGCTTGCAATGCAGGTAATTATTTTTTTGGAGGGGGGGGCGAAATACTAGTTAGACTCACCCAAAATTTGTCAATTCTTTTGTGACAGCATCTTGTTTCTAAATTATTGTGTTCCGAAACCGGTTTTTCCTATCGCAAGTCTTAGCGCGTGTTCGCTCTTGTAGCACATCCTCCACAGCTACGAACCCTCTCCTTCAGGAGTAACAAACCCCTAACTTCTAAAGCTTCTAAGCCACAGTAATCCATAGTTCATGTCACGACTAACGTAAGGTCTCCAAGCTCCCCGGATCTGCAGCACTTAATTGTGCTTGAGCGATCTTCTCTTTGCCTGACCCTGTAATGTTTTTTTTTTTTCTTATTCTTTTCTCCCTTAGAATTCTCCATGATTCTGAAGTAATGGCGATAGCTCATAGAGGGCCGGAGCGTAAGTCCCGGCTGCTCTCTGTGAATGGGTCTGTTGGTCCGTCTACTGCCAGCTATCTATTCTATTCTGTTTTATCAGCAACGAGTCGTTTTGATACTACTCAAACGACTGATATGTTTCAGTGAAAGAGTGCGAAATTTCACGTTGTATGCAAAGCTATTAACCTTTCTGCAGGGCGTGAATTTTTTTTTCCTCCGCCTGCTGCTGAGAAACGACCAAAACTTTGGCATTTTACAGCGCAAACTTTGCGCAGCATTATCTTCGATGAAGGAGGCAAACTCTCCTTTCAAAACCACTTGCCGTAGAGTGACCGAGTTTCGGTTAAAAGCTTCCTGCTAACGTTGCTGCTCTTACTGAAGGGCCTTACGTTCTTTCCTCCTGGGGATTTTTTTTTACTCGGCATCTAGTTTTTAGCCCTGTTTTCCATCCGCAGTATGTAAATCGGGGATAATGAGTTCTTTTTTGCACTAGTTTAGTGATTTCATTACTGAACATTTTTGCAGGGTGGAATTTTTGTGAGGATCACTGAGTGCTTTCGTGTCGGTAGGTAAGTTTACAAGAAATCTGATTTTGCAATGAGCGAGTGAAAGCTTCGTTGAGAATTCTTGTTAGACTAGATTAGATTAGATAGGCGGCAGTAGACGAACCAGCAGACCCATTTCTAAAGAGACACCGGAACTTACGCCCCAACCCTCTATGAGCTATTACCAACTAGAACAAGTTTGTGCTTTTTTACGATGCCTTATTCTTCCAGTAGGCACGTGTTCCAAAAACTGATTTTAGCAGTAAATTTGGCGCATATTCTGCTTATATTTTCCACGTTGAAAATTAATTCGGCAGCCGATGAGCGGTAATGCGGGTTAAAGAACTGTCCTGATGCAAAGGCTCGTTAATGTGTCATGACAGCGTGGACGACCTTCATCAGCACACCTAACCGTGTCGTCTTTAAACGGATAAATTTTTGTTTTTATATCCTAAACTCCAGAATACCATATTCATCAGCAAAAAAAAAAAAATATATATATATATATATTTATGTCAGCTTCGTGTATACAGGAGGCTTTTCAATTCTTTTGATGACGAGGAGGCTCTATCCCGGTAAAAAAAAACTAAATAAATAAATAAACTTCACAAAGCTTGCGAGCAGGCTTCAGCTTACGCAGGTAACTACGCGCTATGTCCTTAAAAACTCTATGGGCAGCGAGAAAATAATTTTACTACCTCTTATATATATGTAACTTAGTTGGTAACAGGCATCTGTAAAATATACGGATCTTATGTAGAGAATTTATGTGTCAGCTTAAGTGTACCTATATGCATCACATATTTTATTAATTTTTTTTTTAGACATATAGACATTCTCAACACAATTCAATTATTTCTAGCAGATGATTACAGTCCAGTTCAGACTTTACTTAGCCGAAATTAACTGAGTTAAAAATACCGCTACTGGAAATGAAATACAAGTTTGCAGTGTTAACTTTCTTGTTTTGCAGAACCAGCAGTATTTTTGTTATTACACGAATATTTTATTATCTTCACCTAATGTGAATCAATATGCGGTATTCAATTTCAAGGCTTCAGAGGTGCCAGTTCATATCAGTCCATTTGGGCTGCACAGAGCTAAGTATTGCTGCTCCTCAGCACCTCAGTGTCTTGCTGCCATCTCAGAGCCCTCCTCTAGCGCCATCCCTAAGTCATTTTAAGCCAACCGTAAGCCTGTAATTCCTCTTTAAATACTCACCGAATTACGGAGACGATGACGAGGAGGTTGCCGAGGACTGAGAGGAGAATCACCATGCCCATGAGAACGGCTTTGATGATGAGGATAAGAACAAAAACCCACCGGTCTTGTTCTTCTCCCGTCTCTTCCAACACCGAAACGCCGCCCAACGCTTCAGTGACGTTGGAAAATGCGTTTGTAATATTGGAACTGACGTTAGATCTGGCCATGCCCAGCCCTCCACCATCACCAGAGAGGGCAAGGCTAGATGGGTCAGCGGCAGAAGCGGTCGAGAACGTTGGATCAGTAATAGCACCAAGTACGGTAGTGTATCCATAGTGAAACATATCACCAGCTGTGCTCTCACCGCCATCACTAACACCAGTATTTCTCTCACCATTCTCGATCATTCCCATCATCCAAGCACCATTTCTGAAAGATGGAGATGATGCGTCAGAAGGAGTGGTCTTTCCAAGAACTTGTTCTGCTAGCGGCGGGCGAGTAGATGTGTCAAGTTGGAAGCTTGAAGTCAGTGAAGAGTCCGTTTGGATCCCATGATTGGGGGGCTGTGAGTTCAAGAAACGAGACCTGGTCAACAGGGGCGAGTTATCGTCCGGGTTCGAATCGCCTTTTAGAGAGTCCCAGTGGTCGGACTGGAGCGACAGAGACTGCAGTGGAAGACTAGGCAGAGACTCAGCTCTTGGCCGCGGGACCCAGACCGTTGGCTCATAAAGTGGAGGCCCCAACGATCGTTCAGTAAATGGCTCGGTTTTTGTAAGATTTTCTGAAGAATGTGAGGCAGGAGAATGCCAAGATGAGGGCTTGATTGGAGGTTGCAGCGATGCGTGCTGCCACGACTCTGCCGATGATTGCAACAGAGACAAAAAATGGTGATGGAAATGGCTCGTTTGGCGAATGTGGTGATACAGGCGGGGTTTTGGTGTAGGAATTATTCGGGGAAGAGAAGGGCTTCTAGTTTGATTGAAGAATTTAGAAACAAGCGAAGCTTTCGAATGATATTCATTGGTGTCTGCAAAGGAAATTGTTTCCATTGGCATATTTTCAAATTGCCATGTTTTTCAGAGTGGCAAAAGTAAGTACAACTTTACTTTCACCTTGATTTAGTTCACTCTTCCGCTCAACAGAAAATTATAAAAATATCTACTTTTACAGTCATTGGATCAAGCTGCAGAGTTTTTCATCATAAAAATTAAAAATCACAGTAAGTTACCAAGAAGCTAATTTCCAGTACACTACCAAGCATGTCACAAAATATTTACAACTTTATTTTTGAAAAATACGCTTTGTCATGTATGTTGTTTCTATAAATTCATGATTTTACTTTAATTCACAAATCACTGAAAATGGAAACTGTCGATATAAAAAGACACTTTACCAACTAAATTATCTTAAAGAATACATTTTTTTTCACATTGGGAAGTAAAATCTGAGAGAAAACCACAGTGTAGTTCAAAGGAATAATGGCATCGTGTCCAACAAAGTTAGCGCCCTACACCCCCCTAGTACATTACCTCCTTAAGAATAGCATAGGAAGAAATAGCACCCCCCGTGCTCCAGACGATCTGCAGTGGTGGAGGCAAATTCGCCCCTGTTGAGGAAAATTCCACGCCGTCATTTTTTATGGCCAGCTGGGTTTAGTTTTTGGCATGGGTCACATCTTGGTCAACCCACCAAACTCCCTACAAGAAATTATGAAAATTGCTCAACTCCTTCGACCACTTATTGGGTGGACAGACATATATTTATATACAAACATATATATATACAAATATTGAAGAATCCGATGAGAAGCACAATTACAAATTTAGTTACCCAGATGATCATAACTTTTTACTTGAAGCATTCACTGAAGCATTAATATTCCAGGGAAAGTATTCGAATTGTTCTATGAAATCACAAATTTTTACTAAGCGCATTCAAGATCCTGGAAAAAATTATTTCTTCCTCTTCGAGATCACATTATTTTTATTATAATAAATCATTCAGTTTTAGGGAAAATATATTCTTGCATGCAAGCACAGGTAGTTATTTAACGCATAAGACTTCCAGGGAATGTATTTTCTTGATCTATGAGAGCCCAAATTCTTCTTATACCTACCATTAAATTGCTGAGGGAATATATTCCTTTATGATATTACAATTATTTACGCAAAGCATACAATTTGAGGAGAAAATACCTTTTTCCTGTATAAGGCCACTAATTTCTATCGGAAGTTATTTTCCTGTATGAGATCGCAAGCGTTTACTAGGTACATTCTGTTTCCAGGTAAATATCTTCTTCCTCTACAAATCATATCGCACATTTTTACGTATTCCATTCAGTTTCTACTGAAAATATCATCATCCTGTATAAGATCACCAATTTTCATAAAACGCATTCTATTGCCATCTATATAATCACAAATATTTACTAAATATATTCGAATTCCAAGGAAGATTTTTGGCTTCCTCTTTGAGATGACAACTTTTTCTTATTAGCATTGAATGTCAATGAAAAAAAATCTGTATCGTGCCTTCTGAGGCATTGCCTTTGAGCTTATAAAGTTTTATTTTAACCCTTTCGTGGCCACTGTATGCATTTGAGGACTTTGCAAATGGTGATATTCCTAAGAAAATTGGTGTTCAATTCAGGCATGAAGGACAGACCTTTACAGGATTGATTAGAGAAGACGGGAATGAGTTACGCAGCGCTTGTTTACCAGGTCTCTCTTTTACGCCATCATGTCTAGAATGATCATGTCTAAAAAGAATATATGTAGGCAGATTATGTCTAGAACGTTCATGCCTACTACCAATCATGCCGGAAACCGATTATATCTAGAACGATTAACTCTGGAACCCATCACGTGCGGAACCGATTGTGTCTAGATGATCATGTCTGGAGTGATCTTGTCTAAAACGACCATGTATTGAATGGTCCGGTAAGGAACCCATCATGTTATTTCTGGAGCGCTCACGTCTGAAACGCTCAAGTCTAAAACGAACATAGCTAAAAAGGTTTTGTCTGAAAGCAGTAGCTATCTTCTGGAACTGATTATGTTTAGAATGATTATATCTACAACCAGTCACGTCTGGAACCGGTCTTGTCTGCAACAATCATATCTGGATACGCTCGTGCCTGGAATGACCCTACTTGGAACTATCATATCTGGAAGGATTCATCTCTGGAACCGATCGTGTATGGAACGATAATCTTTGGAACGATCAAGTAAGAAGAAACTCATCATGTCTGGAACGATCTGGAGCGCCTACGTTTGGTACGATCATATCTAGAAAGATTCTGTCTGGAATTGACCTACAGTGTAAATAAAGCCCTTATTGTGTTTCATTCGAAAGGAATTTACCACTCTAAAGGCTTCCAGATCTCTGAGAGGAGCAATATAATTTCAAAGAATGATTTCGCGCCAATGATCTCCTGATAAATTGCATGGCTTTACGCTTCTGACATATTAATGGCGGAAGGGCTGCAGCCTGGCGGCGCTGGAACGTGGGCCTTCGCTTCCAGTAGCTGATGCGGACACGCTTGAAGTGGAAAATTCAGGTTGTTTCTCGAGCATTAATGTGAATTTTCGTACGTAAACATTATTTATTTATTGGGTATGTTCTGCTTCGTAATTTAAACGAATAGGCAGTGATAAAGAGAAAATTCAGCTTTCTGATCTGAAGCTGAGTGCCTATAAATTTTTCATGTATGAACATTGTTAAACATGTGCATGTTCTGCATTGCAAATTGTATAGCATCGGTAAATAATTTTTTTTCCGTCGGTCATTTCGCCATCGGTCAATTCGCCGTCAGTCTTTTCGTTGTTAGGTTATTTCGCCGTGATGTTTCATAAATAGCTTGATAATACATAAATTATACCCAACCACGCCCACCTTAATTTGCTATTATTATTACTAGGAAAAGCATTATCTTCAGCTTCTGGCCCATGTAGCAAGTCCTACAGAAAAACTTCCCAGGGAAAGAAAGGGAAATGAAAAAAAAGGTGGGAGAAAATTAAAAATACAGTAACTTAAAATGCAATGAACCACATCACCGATCTATGTCACTTACTATACATGAAATAATAATAAAAACATCCTACTAATGTATAATGAATAACAAATTTAAAATCTAGTCATTTACTAAAAAAACTAAGAATCACTCACCGGAGCTTAAAATATAATAATTCCCATAAAACTTGCACATCTTGGTCATTTATCAAGACATGACCGAGTAACTAAAATGACTAAGATTTTGTCAATCGGCAGTCCACTTGAATGTCGTTAGTTAGGCTGGTGTTACTACTCTGTTCATTCCTTTGCATGACTTTTAGGTAGATTCTTATTTAGGCTGCTGTTGCTTTGTTTTGTTCTTCTTATTTAGTTCTCTTAGTGGGTTATAGTGTTCCATTTTTATCGATAACTTAAACATTGATGTTAACTGTCATGCTCAATACACCTTGAAAATTCTGTGCACAAGGTAAATTCAGTTTAAGTCGTCCGGCTGGATCGGTCTCAAGTGACTGGCCGGGCAATGCGAAGCCTCTGCCGACCGACCCAATGTTGATGATACCTTGGTCAGTTAAAAAATTTTAATCACAGCGTATTCCTTTTCATTTAGCACATTTCAGTGATTTTTCGTCACTCGGTTGTATGTTAGTAAATGACCAAGATGTGCAATTTTCACGTGAAATATGGTATTTTAAGTTCCAGTATGTAAATATTAACTTTATTCCATTTTTGCCGTATGTGACTGGATTTGGAATTTTGTTAATGATTATGTTTTATTTTATTTTTTCTATCATTTCATGTGTAGTAAATGACTAAGCTCGGTGATTTTGTGCATCAATGTTTTTAAGGTTATTGTATTTTTCATTTTATTCTACCTTTTCTTTTTATTATCCTTTCATTTCTTGTGAAGTTCTACTGCTGAAGCTAAAACTTTTCATAATAATAATAATAATAGCATAGTAGGTTCGGCATGGTTGGGTGTAATGTATATAATACCACGCCATTTATATTACATCACGGCGAAATGCCCTCAGGGCGAAATGACCTAACGGCGAAAAGACAGACGGGGCGAATTAACCGACGGCGAAGAGACCTAGAACCGAATTTTAGACAGCTTTGGTGATTCATTTCTTCGTTTTTATCTTGCATTAAGAACACACATAGCAACTGAAAGTATTTTTCGAACAAGCACAATTAAATCCAGAAGCTGTGGGGAGATTTGAATTAAAAAATATCAGGTTTCACTTTCAACTGAGGGCAGAAAAATGAACATCATACTTTTAAACAGCTGCAGTTATTGTGTATAATTTATACAACAGCTGCCACAAATGTTCTGCACTTTAAATGATTAAAAGCTTATAAGCTAAAATTTTTCTGTTGAAAAAGTTTATTATTTTCACATGCACGCAGAGAGTGATACTGATTAGTTACACTAAATTATATGATGATCAATCCTAAGTGGGACTCTTCAACTGGCATTTTTTTATCGCGTGAACCCGGTCCTTCGCCCTAAAAAAAAAAAAACCTTTACGACCAGTAGCCTTCCGGTCGTCATCAGACCGAAAAGCTACAATTTTGACTCTTATGGTCGTGCGATATTTTGTTTCAAGAAAACCTGACAATTACTAAAAAAAAGGAAAAAAACACATGACACCTGAGGTGCTACGATCCTGCAGCCCCACTGCTAAACCAAACTAACGCACTCTGAGAGCGCATACATCCGCCAAGAAAGACATGGTAACGGAAAATGAAAATTGATTCTGAAACTATGATTTTCCTTGTATCAGCACCAAATCTAATCATTTGTGCCTTTTAGCTGGATAAAAAGTTTCTGTTAATTTCTAGAAGATCCGTTCATAGCTTTCTGAGTTACGTTGTTCACAAATATTTTGACAAACATTAGTCAAACACACAAACGGACCAACCGATTATCGCCAAAATTTAATCAATTATATTTTATGACATTACTAACAATTCCTGTAAATTTTATAATGATCCATCCATAACTTGTTTGAGTTATCGTGCTAACAAGCATGAAATCAAACACAGCGGCAAACAACTCAACATAAAAATTTGGTCATTAACTCTTCCCAATATACCTAATAACTCTTGTAAATTGCATAAAAATCCGTCCATAACTTTTTTGAGTTATGGCAAAAAGACAAATGAGGCAGACAAACAAACAAACAGATGGACGTATCTTCAACAAAAGTTAATAATCTGTTCCTCTTAACATGCATATCAATTCCTGTAAGTTTTTTTGATATCCGTCCATAACTTTTTGAGTTATCTTTGTGGCAGACAGACAAAAAAAAACGACAGAGAGATAGAAGAACAGACAGATAAACAAGACGGAAACATAACCTCTTTGACGGAAGTAATAATAGTTATATTATTACTGTTAGGCGCCACACGGGCCGGCAGGTCTTCAAAAGAGTCGCCTAACCAGAACTGAAAACAATAGAAAGGTCGCAAAAAGGCCGCTTCCAGTCCTATCATTTCTGATGCTCAAGAAGTAAGCAAAGACTTCTGTATAACTTTGAGATCCACTGCTACTGAACACGCCGTTAACAGTATCAGTGAAAGTAACACGGTAGTTTTAAGAATCAAAAAGGTGATACTGTTATCTATGCCAAAAGTAGGTGATATGTGACACTGTGGAACTGCAGCATTCTCTACTTGTGCTCCATGTTATTCCTGGCACCGGTCTCATGGGTCAATTTCCTTTCTTTATTTTCCTACCTTATTTATATTTTTAGCTCGTAATAGTAGCCAGCGCCTGCTTCATTAAAAATGACACGACACAACTTCTTGTAAGAAGCGAGTCTCCAAGTCGTTCTTACTCTACACTTGCCCATTACAAATTTATTAAGTCCATATCACTGACCAGCTCCGACTTCGTTAAAAATACAAACCGCCTCTCCAATAAGCGAGCCGCCATTCGGCCACAAATAGCTAAAACACAATAAATGTCTTAGTTTGTTCACTATGTAGGTGCGTGCTGGAGCTGGACATCACGTCCAGCAGCTATGGCACTGTTTCTAACTTCCGCAAGGGTGCTCAGCGGGCGAGATAGTGTCAATATTAAAAGAACTCCGTATCTTCCAGCACTGCCACGAAGCCAGTCGTGTACTTAGTTTTCTATCCGCTTGTTTTTCTGTCAGTCCGTTTTTTGTTATGTGTATTTAGGCCCATGCAAACTATTTGGTCAACCGAGAACAGTTTTAGTGTTTTCAGCTGTTTTGGCGG
>LQNS02278070.1:29843350-29883662 GCA_001587735.2 Parhyale hawaiensis
GTCGTGTACTTAGTTTTCTATCCGCTTGTTTTTCTGTCAGTCCGTTTTTTGTTATGTGTATTTAGGCCCATGCAAACTATTTGGTCAACCGAGAACAGTTTTAGTGTTTTCAGCTGTTTTGGCGGCCAAAAAATCTGTGTGGGCAAGAGATGCGCAAAGTTCGTAATTATTGCATCAGAACATGAGAAGAAAAACATCAAACTTTAAATTCATTTGTTTCTAAACGCATCAAACTTTATAACTAAGTAAGCAAACACGAATAGTGTTGACTGAAGGCCGCCTAGTTAATTGTGCAGGCTTTTGGTTTATTGTGATATTTGGCGTGGGAATGCCTCAGAAATTACGGCAAATAACTGACGTTGAAATTCTTTCGTTGGTCATGCCTGTCGTCATGCTTATTAAATTACTGAGAACTTGGAACTACTGCAAAAACATACTCGTATCTGGGTGCAATAAAATCTGAGCAATATATACCCCACTGCCTCTGGCGTGGTCAGTATACGAATAAGCTTAATCGTCGTAGACCACCAACAGATCGTGCAACACCTTGGGTTCGCTTCAACCTTTCACTCTTTACGGAACAAATAAAATAGGTTTCTCTCAGGAATGGCATTGTTTAAGTTATCTATTAAAGTCCCTACACGTTATAGGGTAAAAACTCAGCTCTTTCAAGCTTAATTTGTATAAATTTCACAGGAGAGCGATCCATTTACCTTGTCTAGACCTTGGCGAGGTGGCACAAAATAGATAAATTCCTACACATTTGTATCCGATGCTGGTTTTCTCGGAAGCCCACGGCCCGTAGCATAGCACACTCTCACAATCTGACTGACACTAAGCCCTCAGAATAGATATCGCACGCAGAGGTGCAGACACACTCATACACACACTATATCACCTGTACGACCACGCCTTCGCTTCATCACGGCAGGCTGTGGCTAGCGGTTAATGCAAACCGAGCAAAGGGTAAGGCATATGCAAAAGAAGAAAAATCTAAGAAGTTTATCGTGACGACAAAATTGAAAATACAACGTTGCTATACCCCTAATAGTTCAAGTTTGAAGGAAAGTTCATCGGATGGATCGATTATGTATTTTTATTTCTTTTGTTTCAGCAGAAAAATAGAAAACAATTTAATAAGCACCAGTTTATGTTTCAATATCTATCTCTCTATATTTGGGTATTTATTTATAGATGTATACATTTAATTACATATTTACGTATTAATTTATATGTGCTGCATCTCTCGCGTCACGCTCGCATGAAAAATGATCAGACCAGATTGGGGATGCTTGTAAATCTGAAGTACCCTCCAAAGCAAAAACAGTTTTTTTATTTCCAAAGGTTAAAAGATAGGCTTTGAAGATATCTGTAGAACTTCTTGGCAGTGTCATAGATGCCATCTATTCCCACCTAGAAGCTTTATTTGCTTGTGCAAATATTGTATAAATTGAACAGAGCAAGTGGGTATGATATCCTTCAGATCAAATCCACAAATAGAAGCGAAGATAACACGAGCTCTATTGAAGTAATTGTTTTCTGCCGGCAATTATTAATGCACTAGTAAGTAAATAAATAAATAAAGAAACAGATCAATAGTTATATTAGCAATTAGAGCACTCTGAGAGCGCATACCTCCGCCAAGCGAGGCAACGGTAACAAAAAATTCAAATTGTCTCTGAAACCATATATAATTTTATTTGTATGAACTTCAAAATTTAATCATTTGTGCCTTTTGTTAGTAATAACAGTTTGTGCGATTTTCTTGAAGATCTGTTCATAAATTTTTTTGTTATGCAGCTAACAAACGTTATGACAGACATGAGTCACACATACAAACAAACCAACCGATCTGCACCAAAATCTAATCATTTATGCCTTTTAACATTACTAACAACTCCTACAAATTTCATAAAGATCCATTCTATTTTTGAGTTATTATGCTAACAAACATAAAATTAAAAACAGTGACAAGCGAACGAACCAACGGATTATTACAAATATTTGGTTGCTTACTCTTCGGGATATACCCAACAACTACCGTAAATGTCACAAAAATTTGTCCATAACTTTTTGAGTTATGACATTGACAAAAATGAGGCAGGAAACAAACAGATGGATGGACAGATCTTAACTAAAAGGTATTCATCTGTTGCTCCTAACACACCTAACAATCCCTGTAAATTTCGTCAATATCCCTCCATAACTTTTTGAGTTATCTTGGTGACAGACTGACAGAAAGAAAGAAAGACAGACAGACAGACAAACCCGACGAAAACACAACCTCCTTGGCAGAGGTAATTATTTTAATACGCATTGCTCTTTTAATAAGAGTGATTTGACTATCCATTTCAGTGAAAAGTCTGATTAACAGGTAATACGTTGATGAAAAGCTTCATGAACTAGAAAAATACCATGTATATTTTTTTGTTAATTTTAATCAGCACTAAAATAACAGGGAGGCTATTACCAATGGTTCAGAGCAGCGAGTTTGGCCTCACTCTCCGACTTCGATATCTTAATTCTAAAATCAACCAAGAAAGTAAAAATTATTTCCCAAAGTAGAATCACGATCACGAGAAAAAACAATGAAAAAATGTAGTTGCAATTTTTGCCGTCATTTTTTTCTTGTTTGGTGCAAAAATTTCTTTCACATTTTTTTCGGTAATGGCAGAAAAATTTCATTCAGTGCTATGATTTCAAGTAATGAATTTACTTGCATTGCAACATCTCATTTTCTTTTGAGTGGGTGATAAACACAAAGATAAAAATTCACATATGCAAATAACTTCGGAAAACTTAACGAGGTTTCTTGACTGTCTATACATGTTTATAAACAGATGCAGTGAGCTACTTAGACTTAGCATGTTTGCACTGACTTCCGTATAAACGTTAAAAAAATAGGGATCAATTTTTGGCACTAATGCGCGTCAACTTAAGCCTCACCATACATTTTTAGATATTGCTAAATAATGACCAGTAAAAGTCAAGATGAACTGTTTTCATTGTTTACGAAAATTGTACACGCATAGAACAATGTCATAGGACGTAACTTTCTTTTGGCGTACTATGATATGAACGCATGTCAACCAAGAAATAAAATAATTCACAGTTTTCATTGCAAAATGATAGACCAGGGAAAATGATGGCAATTTGCCATTTATGAAAAGTATATGTTTACACTACAACGCATAAAAGAATCTTCTTAATGTTATTTAGCTATATTGATACGAGTGAACGAAATAACTGCAATGATAAAAATACTACTGAGCTGTACTTATAAGTCGCAGCTAACTGCAATGGCAACTGTCGAAGCGAACGGCTATGCCCGTGATTGATCACGATTCTATCGTACATAATTCCCTTATCACTCACGATATACAATTATTATGTTCACAGTCCCACCTGATCGAACAACACAAATCTAATCTCAGATTTGGAGGTAAAAAAAATAGGCGGGCTAAAAGGGCGACGTTCAAAAAAAGCGAAGAAAGAAGCACCTAAAAAAATTGCCGTCTCAGGGGTGCGAGCGGGACACTACCTTCTCACATCACAGCCAAACGAGCACTGACCTCGCCAAGGTCTCGGTAGCAGTCGCATTCCAGGTAACAGCATACGTACAAAATATGCGTAACGTACCAGTGCTTCTATTTTTTTATGCGCTTAACGCATTAAAAGCAGTAGATAAAATAAATGCTTGGTAAACTGAAGCTTTTATCAGTTTTCTTGATTTCATTGAAATAAAAACTCATCAATACGAACAGCTAACACAGAAATATATGATAGAGTCGTTTTTTATAGCTTATTTTCTTTACAGTGTGCGTAGAACTCGTCGCTAAAGGAAGATAACACAAAAGTACGTGACAGATCCAAGGCTTTTCTCCCATACAGTTCTCGCATTGCTTATTGCGTGGCAAAATGCGTTACTGGGCGCCGAGAAGATATATATATATATTTATTTTTAATTGGTTTCTCACAAGCGACAGTTTTGAAAGTAAAAAGTATACTAATATTATTCCACAGACTTCGCAGGCTCGTTACTTCTGTGGACAAGGCCGTACGAATAGTGTTGACTATTCGTAGGCTTTTGGTTTATTGTGATATTTGGAGTTCGATTATGAGTGGGAAATTCCGTACTAGCTTCTTTTCACTATTGTGTAAGGAGAGCAGGTTCACTTTTCGAGGGCATATAATAAATGCAAAAATTATATAAAGAGCAATTTTCAGTCGTTGGAGAAGTTAACTTCGTTTGACGGGCCTTCTTCCATTGCAGCTGAAGTGTTTTATTTTATACATTCGTAGAACTAACAATCTATGTGATGCTCCTCAGTAATAGTCATTTCTTGAAAGCTGATGTGATGAAATCTTTGTGGTATATATAGGTGAAGGAGTGCTTGAAACATTCGGGCAGAAATGTAATTAAAACTAACAGTTGACTTGCAAAGGGATACTAAAGTAATAACTACAGAAGCAGTGTGAGAGCTAGCACATACCTCGGCCAAAAGTGCAATGTTGATGAAAATTCAAATTGGTTCTGAACTCAAATTTCTTTTTCACCATCATCAAAATTTGGTCATTTGTTTCTCATAATGTTCCTAACATTTACTGCAAATTTAATGAAAATCCTTTGATAACTCTCTGAGTTATGTTCTGACAAACAAACGGACCAATACAGAAACAAACAGACGAATGAATAAACCACTACCAAAATCTGATAATGTTTGCCTTGTAACCTTTCCAACACTTACTGCAAATTTCACGAAGATCTGTTCATAACTTATTGCTACATGTTACACACGAACAGTAATGCAAACACCCACGGCATAATAGGTCATCACTATAATAGGGCTATTTGCTCATCGTAACTTCCTAAGATTTCATACAAGTTTTGTAAAAATCCGTTGACTACTTTTTACGGTACTCTATGTTGCAAAGAAAAAAAAAAGGCTGCTAAACAAACAAATGGTTGACTGGATCTTCACCAAAAGTTAATCAATTGTTACTCCTAATACCTAACAAACCATTTAAATTTCGTAAAGATCGATCAATAAGTTTTTGAATTCCTCGGTTACAAGTAAAATGACAAACAGTGAAGCAAACAGACTAAGAAACAGACACACAGACCCCTACAAAAACGTAACTTCCTTGGCAGAGGTAATTATAATAATACAGTACACCCCGCTGAATACATATAACCTCGTTCGGGCCCCTTAATTTGGTTACATTAAGCGGTTGGACATATATACCGTTGGTCATTTATGGGGAGTTAACAGCATGTGCATTGTTTTCTTTTCTATCCAGTAGTTGCACAAATATGTCCTAAAATGAATTCGATGTAAGTTATAAAAAGTGTATTTTCAGGCTTTAACCTGTTTTGCGAGATTAGTACAACAGTCAACTTGAAATAAAATATAATAAATCAAATTTTCAGTGCTGTACAATAATGCTGTCTGCTTACTTAGTTATAAATTTTGATGCATTTAGAAACGAACATATTTAAAGTTTAATGTTTTGCTTCTCATGTTCTGATGCAATAAATTAAGCCTGGTTACAGATCCTGTAAGATAAAACGCCTTCAGTTGAATTTATTTCTTGCATTGATAATTTGGAAATGAAAGTGGGGAAGCCTTTAACGTTTTGCTAATGCTGTTTTTTAACTTTCTCCTACAACAGAACTTTATTTATTTTGACTTCACCTTGCGTAAATTTGAACAGATGATCAAGAAAGCAATAGGTAAGATGCTGCTCAGAGTTCAGTTGAAATGCAACGAGTGAATGTAACTGGGGACTTCCTTAGGCAACAGTTTTTCAGGCTGAATATTTTGTTTTCTTTATACAGCTTTTCGATGAAGCGAAAAAATCAACAACAATATTGTCATAACGTATGAATGATGAGCAAGTCCAATTCATACCTTGGGTGATATTTGACTTGCAGCGAGAGTGTAATGATTCCTCTACTTGTCACCCAAAGGAAGGCAGGATTGCGTTATTCGATATTTTTTTGTCAAGTCAAAACCACTCATCGGTTTTTAACATGCGATGTGTCAATTATAGTGCATCTTTGATAGGTAGATAAGTTACGAAATTTAAATTAGTATCCGTGAAGTACAGTATAATCATTCTTCGTTGTTATTATTGACAACCGCGTAGCATATAAAAGTACTCAGCACGTAATACTATAAATGTAATTGAGTAAGTTGTGGCAGTTGATTTACATTGACTATAATGTAAAGCACCATTCATGGATTGTGATAGGTATTCGACTGATGAATGTCATATGAAGGCCAATTGCAGGTAAGTTGGTTGTTTCGCGGCCATTTTTTTCTGATGGTCCTTCTAATATAAAGCAAAAAGGTTTCATTACATAACGACCAAGTAGAATTTTGAAATGCTTTTTTTGCTCCACAACTAGTTGGGACGCTTTTCTCAGTAGTGTAAAACAGACTGCTTTGTAAATTGTGTGTCTAAATTCATAAGGTACCCTGAACAATTATTACCGACTGATTCCTCTAAAGTCTACGGTATTTAATATGAATGTTTAATTATCTAACGAACACGAAGGAGTGCGAAAATGGCACAGGCTTTGTACACTTTTTCCATTATTATTAACCAGTAAAAGTGGCTGTTAAAGATTACGGTGATGAAATTGTGTCATTTCATCGTTCATCTTACTTTTGTAGTTCACTTGGTAATGAGAGGAAGTCCTGCAACTGTGAGCTTCAGTGATGAAAAGCTACGAGCTCGCTTTATTGCAGTTCTGTTCTGATGAGCTGCCCATTTCATTCTTCCATTCCGTGCATGTAGAAAAATACTTCATTATTAACAGGTAGTCTGGCAGCACTCCTAACATGAACTGAATCTACGAGATTATTGATACACACTGATATTGCTCTCACTGAAATTTATTAGCTGAAGTGAATCGCTCCATCGGCAAATGAACAAAATCAACTGGCTATCAATAAAAATTACTGTACTGCAGCGATATAGCAGGTGAACTGCAAGACACTTTCCTTACGACCAACTGTTTATACGCATTGTGGATAGGTAGTAAAACTGTCAAAAATTTGTGATTTCTGCAATTCAGATAGATACGACCTCTGACATTGCTCTTATAGAGGTAGGTGCACTCTATACGTTTTTGAAATTATCATAGTATAATCTTTAAAACACAAAATAATGAATAAATAGTTAGCACATGTGCAATAAAATATCAGTGGGATCCTAAATATACAAAAATGCAGAGGTCGGCATCGACAATTATGGTACGGTGGCAAAATCGATGGTACGATGGCCATCGTCATCGCGCTTACGATGGAGAATGCAATACCATCGCCATCGGAAACAAAATTCGCCAGTTTTCATCAGCGATGACCTACGATGAAATAACCATCGGCGATGGTCATCGTAGGTCGTCACAATTGGAGATGGACCATCGCATTAACACATTTTAAAAGTACAATGATCTAAAAACACAAATATCGGATAAAAGCAGCATCTCTTATAACTTCGGCCTGTGTACGATTTTCACACGAGCAATAGTTTTCCTACATAATAAAAAGTGCGAAATGTAAGGCCTAGGTCATTGGGGTTAACTACAGCCTGCTTAAATTTATTTATTAGATTATTATCAGTGTTAACATTATTGTTTTGTGTTAAGATTCCTTATACAAAGTTTAATTTGTATTTGGCTAGTAGCTAATATGCTTCAAATGTAATGACCTTTCAAAACCTTAATATTAATTGACATTGTTAGATCGGGGGAATGTACTAAAATAAAGTTTGTAACCCACTCTTTATATTAATATGGCTAAAAAAATAAATGTTTCATACTCATAAGGCTATTTTTCTGTAGTTTTAGCCTAATTTCATTATTTCATCGGCATCGGAAGTACAACCAATGACGATGCCCATCGTATGCCATCGCCGATGGGATGTTTAGCCATTTCATCGGACCAGTGCTTCCTCATAATACCATCGCCGATGGAGAAAGTGGCAATTGTCGATTTTTTGAAACAACTCCATCGGACCATCGTTTGATCGCCATCGCCGATTAATTTGTTGCGATATTCCATCGTAAAATCGTACTTCATCCGATGGCGATGGTCTTCACACCATCGCCATCGTATAAAATCGGCGATGGCCATCGCGCCAGGCTCTGCGAAAATGCTATTTACACTCACAGAACGTATGTTGTTCTCTTCCATTGTAGAAATGAAAAAAGTGTGGTGCTATTCAGCAAAGTACCTGAACTAAAAGCGGATAATTTTTTAAACCTGAACCTTGATGTTGCTTTGGATTAGAAAACACAAGAATACAGAGAAAGGAAAACTAGAAAAACATAGACTGCTGGTTTTTACAACAAAAACCATGCTTTCTTCCCTTCTCATTGTGATTAGACTATACTTTCCAGTAAATATCTAGTTTTTAATTTCTTGTTTCGCTGAATATCTACTCAATTTACGCATTGTGATCTTGCGGTCAATAAACTTATGAAGTGAATAGAAGGCAAGACTCAGAGTCTGTGAGAGCGCTATAAGTTCATCGAGGAGTTTTCAGTGATTGGATATCAAACTTGGCGAATCAAGAAGAGCCTTCACTTCAGGGGCTTTCGCAGCTGTCACTGCAAATTCATCGGCGGAAAATTTATCGCGGTATATTCATGAAATCTGTAAACTTATCAAAAGCTAATTTCATCGAATGAAGATTCTTCATAAGCTAATGTCGTCATATAGTAAAGTCATCGAATAGTAAATTTATCAAATGGAATAATCATTGAACGGTAAATTATTGAAGGGTACAATCAATAAATAGTATATTCATGGAATGGTACAATTTTCATACGGTAAATTCATCAAACAACCGGCTGACTTCTTCGTTAAGCAAATTTATTGAAACGAGCATCTCTTTATTCACTTGCAGGCTTTCGTGAACATACACATCAATTTTTTACACACAACATGTATTAATCATAGAACAAATAGGAATAAATGGCTGAAAAGTTAGGGCAATTTCAGTAGCTGAAAGTAACTGGAACAGGTGCTTTCTCAGTTTTTTTTACTGTGTATGACACTTTGGGAAAATAGCTGAGACAGGCCAATTGACCGCGAGCTATCGAAATTTCTATGTAGAATTCATTTTTCCCCACTGTGTCCTCTTCTGACTGCTTGTTTTTCATTAGCTGTATATAGTTATTTGTACAGTCCGGTCCTCATTGCTACAGTTGTAGTGGTGTACTCTCAGTGGTTGTGAAGGGCATACGAGATAGCAATTTTTATTTGGATGTCCGTTATTTTATTTTTTTTTTTTGTCTCTATAGTAGTAGCTAGCGCGTCTTTCGGTTAGCGACCGCCTTTTGCCAATACGCGCTGCCTTAGCAACAGTAAGGCTCAGTTTCAGTTCTGTTTGTTGACTGCACTGTGCATAAGCGTAAGAGTCAACTGTCCATAACTTCATATATAAGTGCAGTACATCCGTTGTAAAACTGTCTGCGTAGAAAGGTGTGATGCACAAAAGTAATAATGCTGTTTGAACAATTGTACTTCTTTCTATAAGAGCGAGAATACGAAACGCACTTGGTACATTTGACTCTTCTTGCAGTGTCCTGGGACACTGATAAAACTTTAAATTGATCAAAGGGATAAGACTTCGTCCCTAAAAGAAATTACTAGTATATGCGCATGGGCGGTAACATTTTATATGAGTTCACCATACTTTTTACGACCAGAAAGATCCGTTTTTGATGAATTATTCTTGATATTGTTTATTGGCTTACCGAGGGAAGCTTGTTTAATGCGCCGGGACTCCAATTAAAATACTCTTTCATACAAACTGGATGTTTAACGTTTAATAACTAATTTTATAATTTTGTGCATCTGCAGCTTCTACTACCGACTGATTAATGTGGAGGAAATTTGTCAAAATAAGAACGAACCTATCAAACTGAGGACAAGCAGTAATCAATTAATTTACATTGGTGTTTGTGTTTATTTATTTTTTGTCTTTTGGCTCTGTCACCAACTTCACTTCGCAGAATTTCAATCTTGTTTGCTAGTAAGGTATCTGCATGTCACGATATTAGCAGTCTTGATTAATTTGAGCCAGCATGTACTCTCTTGAAACATTGAGCTATATGTATGTCACGGAAGACAATTCTTTCTTGTATGTTTGTATATCATTGCTCGAATGACGATTAGTGCTTTATCTATTAATGCTCTATTTTGTTGTGAAAACAACGCCGCCACGGCGAACCTTTGACCTTGTTTCTTTCTCTCCTAAAATTACGGATTGTGGTTATGTCGGCTACATTTTTCTTATTAACCTAATGATGACGCCTTACTACCACTCATTATTTTCTAGTTGAACAGCTGAAATAAAGTTATGTATATTAACAATAGATTATAATGTAGTACTTGAAGTTTTGAACATTTTTAGAATAGGAAAATCCTATTTTTTCCGAGAAATTAGACTTTTTAAAGTGAAATAAGATGTTTAGTTTAAAGAACTGTCTGTCAAATGAAAATGTCCAAAGTAATAAAACGTAAATTTGCTATATTCAATCATTACCTCCGCCAAGGAGTTTTGTTTTTGTCGAGTTTGCCTGTTGCTTATTTGTCTCCCCGATAACTCAAACAGCTGTGGACGGATATTTACGAAATTTACAGGGATTGTTAAGGTATGTTAGGAGGAACAGATAATAATTATTAATTATTTGCGATGGTCCGTTCATAAGTTTTTGTCTGCCTCTTTTTTTCAGTAATGAACCAATCTGTACAAAATTTTCAGGACTTGGGGTTATTACGAGGAGTAGCTATAGGAGCAAATGACTAAAGTTTTTGTTGATCTGTTTGCCCGATTGCTTGTTTGTTTGTCTTTATGTTTGTCAGAATCATAACTGAGGAAGTTATGAACGGATCTTCATAAAATTTGTATTAATGTTAAACGTGTTAAAAGACTCAACTAACCTAATTTTGGTGATGATCGGTCAATCCGTTTGCGTATTTGTCAAGGTGTTTGTCAGTGCATCACTCTCAACGTTACATCAAAAAAATTACAGACACTGTTATTATTATCAAAAGGCATAAATGACGAATTTTGGTCATGATAAAAAAATCATAATATGTGGACCAATTTTAATTTTCCGTTAACATCGCTTCGCTTGGCAGAGGTATGCGCTCTCAAAGTGCTCTAGTTCAGCAGTGTATTTACCAGGAGATGAATGTACTTGACATTGAATTTGCCATACCATGATTTTAGCATTCGGTGAATTTGCCCGCTTCCTTTATGAGCCTTGCCACCGTCTACATTTTAGACTAATTTTCACCTGTTTCTTCTCATGAGAGTGTGATGGAATCACCGCCATCTACAACGTGGCCTAATTTCTATATCTCTAAATCTTCATGGAGCATCATTGTGCAAAGCTTGCACAGACTCACACATAAATACGAGCGTTGTATGAGTACCATTTTCAAATTCAGCCGGGGGCGTGGCGGCGCTGCGGTTGGCATGCCGCTCGTACACGCCGTCTACCTACATGTGTTGGCAAGCCTCAGGTGCCACTACGGAAACATTAGAACGTTTTAACATTTGTTTTGTGTATTTAAATAATTGGTTCCGCCGATTGTGAATCCCACCGCCAATGAAATACGAACGGTTTTTAATTTTCTTAGTGCTAAAACTGTAAATGCTTCTGAAATTCGTCGCTCAATAGTGAAGTTTACTGGGAAAATATTGTAACTAGTGGAATGGTAGTGAAATGGCTCAGAGCATTTATAACTGGCTGCACGAACGTTCATGATTACTAATATCAGGCGGTAGACTTCTACGATGACGGGATTTAAAAACTGACTGTACGATATGATAATTGCCCTAATATGGAAAGAAATTTTGTAGAAAAAATATATTAGGGTATAGGCTTTCATATTAAAATAAATTTTAAGAAAACTATACTTGATTCATTTTGATTTCAAAATTATACATTATAAACACACCTCGAATGCTACTGTAGCACGCCGTCAAAAAATAACGATAAATAAATTGGACTGACAACTTGTTGTTCATACTCGTGGTCATAACTATCTTCAAAAGATAGCTGCAGCATGGGTACCTGCACAGCGTTATTATGTCGTCACAGGCACATTAAGTCAGAATTTCATTGTGCTAAAATACTGCAACTGCTACTACATTCTCCTTCATATGATGCAGGAAAAGTACGACACTGTAACATCTATGCGTGGAATTTTTGTCGCATTCGCAGTTCAACTTTGAACATCAAATGCACAAGGCGCTAGAATCTCGATTTCGTTCGAAATATGAGACGAAAGGAGCGCCGCCTACGCCTCTTTCAGTAGCGCAGTGCGGTTTTTTCGTGCTGTTAGAACGTACAAGGTCAGTAGATGTAAAATGGATAGCAACTTTCAAGTGCAAACTGATTAGGCTCCAGCCGGGTGGGGTGGTTGTAAGGAGTTAATTCGGCCACTTGCTCCAAAAATTTTAATTTCCAAGCATGACAGCCCTGGAATTTAATCCCAAAACTACAAGCACTGGCGTTAATAAATGAGTAGAGCCTAAATGGTGCAATACACTATCTTGGTGCGACTGAAATAAAGTCAAAACGAGCTGCAAAAAAAATATATATACATTCACTGCAGCATTAGAAGCTACTTGTATTATGTTGCATAGCTACACAGCCGAATACGGATCCCGGCTACAATATTCATGCCAACACAGTCCGGGCTTCAACTGACAAGTATGGCATCTAATAATCACCACTGTAAAGTGATGAGCTGCTGCTGTTACTCATGTATTTCTCCCTAAGATTTTTGAGCAGGTATTGACTTCAACCAACGTCATCCCTCTGTATATACTTGAAAGAGTAAAGATGTTACTTTACAGAAAAAGTAAGGTAGTTGCTGGAAAGAAGATACGTCAAAAGGCATACAATCATAGTCATTATAATGATAGTCTCAAGCAGCCTCATGCTACAGTGCGGTCACATTTTCACCTGCGATATTCTATAAAATTAAATATTCGTTCACGTGCTAACTTCTTTAGTTGTTTTTATAGCAAAATGGATCGTTTAACTTCCGGTTTGATGTTTGTTTAATACACAGTTTGCACCTGATTTACAGTATGATTTTTGCTAGACTATCGACAACCACATCTGGATATAAACTGTGGCTCGAGAATGGAGACATGAATTTGTTAGCAAATGAAAATATTATCAAAGTGCAGGTTGTTTTTTGATTACCGTGTACTTTTGGAATCAGGGACTAGAGAAAACAGTTTAATGCCGTTTTACTTTAGTATTGAGAAACATTAAATACATATTAGCAATAAATATTAATCAAATGGTTTACCTCTTATCATGCGTGATAATAACTATTTAATACAGTGTGGCACAGAGATTTATTTCATGTAAAATATAAAGTATAATATTAACACTCTAAGATGTGAGATGTTTTTGATGACTCGGAATATCAGGGGATTTCAACTCCAGTATTTCCTTCATTTCAGAGGCTCTCAGGGTAAAATTAGATCTATCAATTCCTTAGAACGTTTCCTAGGAAACTTCAGAAAACGACTGTTTTATAGACAAAGGGTTAATGGCTTAAAAATTTCCCTCTAATTGTGTAAAACAGAATATATTCTGTCAAATGAACCGAGCTCTTCCTCACTTTCCTATTCATATAAATGCTAATTTCATGTAATAATCGTTCTCAATCTGCGTCCACTCTGAGTCACGGACCCTGATCTTCATATATTCTTTTACTAGCAATGAAAGTAGTGTTTATAAGTTAAAAACTTTTCTGTTGAAATAGATTTTCGTATGAAGCACTTTTATCAGACATTTTTACCGTAGTTTCCGCTAAAGCCTCTCCCTTAGTATGTGTGTCCTCAGGATGTTAAAAAAAGTTCGGTGTTTGCCGACATTGTTTCCCCGTGGGACTGAACTTTTATCACCTCAGCTACGATCAGTATTTCTCATGCTATTCTTTTGCATTGCTGTGGAAGTTGTAAGATATACCTCAGTTAAATGTAGTGCAGATATACCATGACTCATGGCAAGCAAATAATGTAATGATTTCACTTTAAGTATGAGACTTTGAGCTCGCACCATTGACTGGTACCCACTGTGCAGCCAGGTCCCAGGCAGTAAACTACTCGAATTCCTCAGCCATTACCACTCGACCCGCAACGTTAATGAACCCACCAGCGGTGACTATACTTTAGATCTGGCCATTTTTACACCTGATTGTGAAATTATCGACCACCCAACTAACCTGAGGCGACTTCTATTCCTCCTTTTGCAGGTAAAATGCGTGACTGAATCTGCAGTAGACTTTTTTTCTAAATTGAAGAACATTCAGCAGTTTCTCTTATGAATTCTGAATTTCCATTCTGTACACGGCAAGTAAGAGAGAAAAATAAAATATTCTGGACTCACATGGAAAAAAATATCCTCTCTTCATTTATTATCGGGACCTCTCCAAATTTTGCTGACCTTTGAATTATTTCTTCTCGAGATAAACAAAGATGTTGACGAAATGCGGCCGCCTGCAGAGTAGCTCTGCCTATGCCCGAGAGGCTTGCCATATAAATATCACTGGAAATTTTCGTATACTTTTTTTGGAGAATTTTTAAACTAATTAAACTAGAACATAAGTCAATATGAAGAGCAGATGCTGGCAGGGCTCAGGAAATATACGCACTACGATAGAAACTTAGCCAAATCGTTTGATTGTGAGTGGCCTGAAAGAAAAATTGGTGTTTTGCTGGGAAGTTTGGGCTGCAGGGTAAATAAAACAGTTGTCATAATTAAACTCGAGCAAATTACCTCCTCTAATAGCTTAGTTATGTGAAACGTGGAAATATTGGCTTTTACTATAGTGACAGAATGCATATGATGTGTGCATATATCAATATAAGGTTTAATTATATAGGAATAATTCAAATGTAATAACGCCAGCAAATTACCTCCTCTGATAGTTTAGTTATGTGAAACGTGAAATATTGGCTTTTACTATAGTGACAGAATGCATATGATGTGCGCTTATACCAATATAAGGTTTAATTATATAGGAATAATTCAAATGTAATAACGCCAGCAAATTACTTCCTCTAATAGTTTAGTCATGTAAAACGTGGAAATATTGGCTTTTGCTACAGTGACAGAATGCATATGATGTGCGCTTATACCAATATAAGGTTTAATTATATAGGAATAATTCAAATGTAATAACGCCAGCAAATTACTTCCTCTAATAGTTTAGTTATGTAAAACGTGGAAATATTGGCTTTTACTATAGTGACAGAATGCATATGATGTGCGCTTATACCAATATAAGGTTTAATTATATAGGAATAATTCAAATGTTATAACGCCAGCCATCTAATCTAGTCACATCTAAAGTATGTACATGATGTTTTCTGCGACTGTGAACAACAATAATTGTAGTTATGAAACAACAGAGAAATATGTGTTTTTCATAAGCGTGAAAGCTTAGTGACTATGAAAATACGTTACACTTGTGACTATAATCTTGCAAAACCCAAGTAATAGAATCAATAAGTACAAGGAGCAAAAGGTCCATTCCTGAAATCAGCTGAGGACTACTTAAGCTCGGGTTGATTCGTTAAATGTCGCGAGAGGGACTTAGAAAGTACACCGTGGATCAGAAAGTTTCCTGTACCCATCTTCAATCAAATTAATATTGCCGAATACGAGAATTCTAATTTTCGGACGGGAGACTTAAAGTGAAATAAACATGCTGAAAGTGACATATGTTGTAATATGTTAAGTGGTATCATACTCTACACTGTGACCCACGATAATTGTTCATACTAATTATTTTATAGCACTTTGAAGCGGAAATACTTATCTTACATTCGAAAGAAGTGTGCAACACGGTGCAGAGACAATTTGGCAACGTCTGCTAATTTTTCATTATAAAATTTTGTCTATAATATTCATTTCTCCCTGCTCATTTTTAAAAAAGAAGATATTAGTTAAATAAAGTAAAATTTAATTTTGGGCGTGCTAACGATCTTAAGGATGCTGAAAAGACATTTAATGTATGAAAGAAACTGCAAAAAGTTCTTTAAATGCTACCACTTCAAGAATTTAAGGTTGACTTGATAAAATATTTCAATGATTCTTGAATGATCCCTCCAGTCGAAGTAAAGGTCTGATAAGGGGAAACTGAAAGTTATGACCTTACGAGATATAAGGTAAGGTACGTTAAGCACCAAGTGAAAGAGTGTCCCAGAAGCACCTGTGAAACAACTGTTGAAAATTGAAGTCTTATTCGTTTTTCAAACACCACTCGAAGCCATACGCTAGGCTACATTACAGCAATAAGATGTGAGAAAAAGCCTCCATTGACAAACCAGTATATGCAACTGAGGGCTGGGCTCATGCAAACATTAACTAGTGTAGAATGCCTCGTGGCGTAAGACCATCACCCGCGGTGGGAGTAAATTCAACGAAGTCATTTTTGATGGCCAGCTGATCCTAGTTTCTTGTATGGATGCTGTGGCCAACAAGGCTGGCGCTTTGCTCACCTGCGCTCGTAATAATAACATAAGAAACTAGAGCACTCAGAGAGCGCATACCTCCGCCAAGCGAGGCAAGGGTAGCAAAAAATTCAGGTTAGCTCTGAAACCATAATTTTCTTTGTACAAGCTCCAAAATCTAATCATTTGTGCCTTTGGATAGTAATAACTGCTTGAGCAATTTTTTGAAGATCCGTTCATAACTTTTTGAGTTATACTGCTAACAATCGTTATGACAAACATGAGTCAAACATACAAACGGACAAACCGATCTGCACCAATATTTGATCATTTATGTCTTTTAACATTCCTAACACCCCTATAAATTTCATAAAGATTCATTCATTATTTTCTGAGTTATTGGGCTAACAAGTATAAAATTAAAAACAGTGGCAAACGAACGAACAAACAAACGGATCATTACCAAAATTTGGTCATCTACTTTTTGTTATATACCCAAACACTCATGTTAATTTCCTAAAAATCCATCCATAACTTTTTGAGTTATGGCATTGAGAAAAATGAGGCAGACTAACAAACAAAAAGATGGACATATCTTCACCAAAAGTTAATCATCTGTTCCTCCTAACATACCTAACAATCCTTGTAAATTTCCTCCAAATCGGTTCATAACTTTTTGAATTATCTCGGTGACAGACAAATATACAGACCGACAAACACGACGAAAACATAACCTCCTTGGCGGAGGTAAAAATATGAGGCCTCGTGGCGTGAGGTGATCTGCCGCGGTGGAGGAAAATTCAATGCCGTCATTTTTTATGTCCAGCTAATACTAGTTTTTTTGGCATGGGTCATATCTACGTCAACCCTCCAAACTTCCTAGAAGAAATTATGAAGATTGCTCAACTCCTTCGATCAATTATATAGTGGAGAAACAAATATATATATATATATACAAATAGAAATATGCAAATATACATGCAGTACTTAAATCTTCAACGAAAACATTATCACCTCTCTCACCTTTGTTCGCGGGCGATAAACAGGAAATGCAATTTGTCTTGTTCACAGCTGAGACCAGAGCCAACTTGAATAGCCCTGATGAAATCAACAAGGATGGATTGGGATTAAGGAGAAATTGTATCAACATTTTCGTCGGCACAAAGGTGGAGGAATATTCTCGGCAGGCTTATAAATAATTTAAATATTATCCCCATCATGGTTCAAGAATGAGTGCAAAGCAATTCCGCTAGTTATTGCCAGTTTTTGAGGGAAAATCTTTTTCCATGGCTTGGTAAGCAATGTTTATCTCTATGGAAAAATTTCTGTTCATGCAGGATAATGCGCTGCTCAATCTCTAGAAGCAGCCAAGAAGTATGTTCCTTGTCTGAGGTTCAAAGATGAAAGATTGATAGTGTGGCCGCCATAGTCTCCAAATCTGAATCTCGTTGAAACCTTTTCAGCCATCATCGAGAGGAATATCTGCGCTGATGGTAAACAATTCATTTCTAAACAGGAATTGTAGCATGCCAAACATGTGGATGCTTCAACAGTTGAATAATTGTATAATTCTTTGAATGGGAGCATTTTTAATTTTGTTCTGCATAACGGCCATTACATTACAAAATAATTTGTGTTTCGTTGTAGTTCAATAAATTTCTTCATGAAAATTATTCTTCGTTATGTACTGAATAGTTACATCAACAGTGTTCGTTTTAATATCCTTTTTTTTATTGAATTTTTGTTTTTAATTCGTGAGACTAAATCATATTCCAGTTAATCAGTTAGAATATGAGAAAAATAGGATTTTTTGTTTTGAATGCGGTTTTCAAACAATGTATTGTAAATTACCATACACTTAATTACAATTACCGTAGTCACTCTACGAGTACCTGCTATACAAATAAATATTTGGACTTCTATCGTGGGTCGCCGTGTATTTCCATGCCACTTCAGGTACGTTTAAGAAAGTGACGAGGGTCGTTCCAATAGTAATGCCTCCTATTTTTTGACGTATAAAGTTGAAGAGGTACGAAAATGGAATCAAAACGAGCGATCTTTTGTGCTAAAGAATTGTCACCACCATTCTCAATGCACTTTTGCCTACAATGAATTTGAGCCTTGATGCCTCAGTTGTAAAAGTCAGCGTCTGGCGAGGCAGTCCATTTTTTCACGGCTGCAATAACGGTGTTGGGGCCCACGCAATGCATCCTTCAGAGGGCCGAACAAGTGGAAGTCTGACGGTGCCAGGACGGGACTAACGGTAGGCGAGACAGCACCTACCAACCGAACTTTATCGCACATTCCGTACTCATCAAACTTCCGAGTGGCCTTGCGTTGTCTTGATGCAATCAGAATGTTGCACTTTCCTCTGACGTTAAACTTGCAATTCAGTCCTTTTGCTTGGTCATAGTTTCTACGTAACGGTCAGAGTTGACAATAGCTCCGGGATCCAAAAAATCCAGAAGGATGACGCCGTTCCTGTTGCAGAAGACGGTGCACATCACTTTGCCTGTAGTTGTCTGCGTCTTGAACTTCTTCTTTACTGTGAAGGATGAATGGTGCCATCGGCTTTGCAAATGTTCACCAGGCGCCGCTGCATGTTGATTGGTTCAATTTTTTTCTGCATCCGGGAATTCAATGACGCATCTCTGCTTTTAACGCAAGTCCATGACAGGGATTGACTTCTTAAGAGTGTCACACCGTCAATATCTGCAACAGAAAGATGAAACTTTCAGGCGATGAGTGCATAAGTTCAGTCATCATAACCATAAAATTTGCAATCTCATCGGATTCCTCCAGGCAGAATTAAAAAGTTGGAGGCACTACCTTAGCAACAACCTTCGCAGCATGATCATATTACATGGAGTAAAATCGCTCCTTAAGAGAAATACCATATACGGGCATGTCTTACTATAGCGTAACGGATTTACCGAGTTGAACGTGCATGCATTGGGTTGCTGTAGCATGGGGTACCATGGATTCTTCAATGCTGACAACTTTGTGTCGAGCTACATTGGGGGAGCTGGATGCTGACCGGTGCCTCCATGTGGGCGTTGGTCCTGTTTTCTGGCAGTCGGTCTTATTCTTATCCCGCTAACGAAAGTACGGGGGCTATAGTATATTTTCGCTATTCAACCTTGACTCCACTTCAATTTCCGGCTCAATATGCAATTCTAAGTTGGCCTATCCACGGAGTATTAACTTCTATCCATCTGCAAGCTGTACGATCGCGTGCTCGCCTATTTACACGGCCCCTGCAATAGCAACTCCTCTATTATGAACGAACGTTAAGTAATTTGAAAAACGCCTCGCTTTCGCTATTTGTTGACTACTTATAATAGATAAAGCAGCGCTTGGAAACATACATACCTATATCACTTTCTATTTACACACCCATATCTCTTATACCGAGGCCCTTAGAAAATTATTTTCTGTCTTATTCTGTTCTTAAACGGGGAGGTAACTCGAATTAATGTACAATGTGTTACACATTTGGGCCTCACTTTTATTCTTCAGCGGGGCCTACCTGCACTGCGTGCACTGCAATAAGCAGCATGGCAGTATCCAGCATTTGGCAGATGCCACACGTGGCTGCCTATCATGTAAAGAAAAAATATAGTATTTTTGTGGCATTTTCTCTCAGCAATTCTGCCAATGCTCCTGTGTAAAGGAAGGCGTGTATTTTTTATCGAGAGTGGGAGTAAACACATCAATGTGACGATCTTGGTCTCTTTGAGTTGCAGTTCAAATGTTTTAAATATTTAAACTGAATCAAAAGATGGTTTTAAGATAAAATTTTGGTTTCGCGGAACCAGCCTGGGAAGCACAGTTGCCTTGTTCGAAGTAAACAGGAATATAACGCTCTATGAATAAAATAATTGCTTTTATGTATTTGAGCATCACACATTTAATTTAGCACTCCTTACTTCAATTTAACTCTTTCAAGGTTTGTTTTTTTTTTTTGTAAAATTTTGCTAAAAATATAGTATTGTTAATACCAATAATTCGGAATTTTTGATTTGTGGTTCAGGCAAATAGTGAAACAAGGGATTCAACAATTTCTGTCCCAACTCAAAAAATTGATGCTGGTGACTTGGTGTATCGCCACCTGCGAAGGTATTGACTATGCTAATTTTATGGGAACTGGAAAATAAACGGGCGAAAGTCTTGCCACCTCTGTACCTTTATTAACAATCTTCCTTTCTCCAACAAATATCCCTGCAGATGCACCTCCGTCGGATACTGTCGTTTACCTCATGTACTCTCAGTTATGTTAACAAGGTATTTAAAGTCGCCTTTCCCCACACACCCCAATAGAAAACCCACAGAAATCGGTTCATGCCGCTGGTAAATGTCCACTTGGGGTCCAGTCGAGTGTACGGCTGCAGTCGATCACAGCTTGTCCGGGCTATGGCGTTATTTTGACGGAATACCCGATAGAAAACTACCCCCTCGACTCTAAGATTTGGGACCTCCCAATGACTACGAGTGAAAGAATTGCTGACGCTACACACTCCCGAGCGTCAAGACTTTCCTTCCATGGTGTGAACTCGGACTCCCGACGTCTCAATAATAAGCAAAGTCTGCAACCTTAGCACTTAACTACTGTGAATTATCTGAGGTAAATCTTGTATTTACTGGGGCAGGCATGGTCCACACGACGCCGGTATCGTGTGATCCATGGGACAGGTTATTTCGAAATGGCATTTGTGGATAGCTGCTCCTTACAATTATTTAATGCCTGTTATTAACTAACGCCTAATATATTCATCATCTGACTAAAAACGTATCAAGGTTTATAGATGTAGATTCACACAGTTCGATAGAGCTAAGCTACTGTACTCTCATTAGTTAATTAGTTACATTAATTGCCTCCGGCAAGGAGGTTATGTTTTCGTCGTGTTTGTCTGCTTCTCTGTCTGTCTGTCACCAACATGATTCAAAAAGTTCTGAACCGATTTGAACGAAATTTACAGGGATTGTTAGGTATGTTAGGAGGAACAGATGATTACCTTTTGGTGAAGATATGTTCATCCATTTGTTTGTTTGTCTGCCTCATTTTTCTCAATGCCATAACTCAAAAAGTTATGGATGGATTTTTATGAAATTAACACGATTTGTCAGATATATAACAAAGAGTAATTGACTAAATTTTGGTAATGATTCGTTTATTAGTTCGTTCGTTTGTCACTATTTTTTTAGTTTGAGCTTGTTAGCACAATAACTCAAAAAAATAAAAAATGAATCTTTATGAAGTTTATAGGGGTTGTTAGTAATGTTGAAAGACATAAATGGTTAAATTTTGGTGGAGATCGGTTTGTTCGTTTGTATGTTTGACTCATGTTTGTCATAACGTTGGCTAGCAGTATAACTCTAAAAGTTATGAACGGATCTTCACAAAAATTTCACCAGCTGTTATTACTATTAGAAGACACAAATGATTAGATTTTGGAGTTTATACAAAGAAAATTATGGTCTCAGAGCCAATTTGAATTTTTTGCTACCGTGGCCTCGCTTGGCGGAGGTCTGCGCTCTCAGAGTGCTCTAGTTTATCTTGTATTTGAGTGATAAGCATTGGTTTTACCACTCTGGACTGAGTTTCAGATGTCCTCTTCAATTAGATTTTTTAAAGACACCCAAAAATTGAATTTTCTGAGCAACATTAAATTTTTGGATGTTTTCCTACTAACACCGACAAGTCGATCTAAAATGGAGATCCAAAGAATCCAACTAAAACTCCGAGCAAATTAAAGCTTATGGAATCAATTGATGTCGATTAATCTGTGCTTATCAGTGACGCACTATGCTTCCCTATAGCCAAGATTAATGTCGTTAATTTAAGATTTTGAGGCTTAACTTCTCCGGAATTTCAGTCAGATGCGCTGACTTCTATTCCCGTTGCTTCGGTTACTCAATTTAGTTCCATAAGATGGAGTTTTTCAGCAGGCTCATCGTAATTAGGCTGTTTCTAACACTTGCAATACAATTCGGGGAGATGCAGCCAGCTCTCCTGTCAGGAGTTACGGAAAAATCAGGCCTCAAAATCTTAATTTCGCTGATGATTTGAACTCGCCGAACCTGAAGAGATGCTCAGAAATGCATTAATCTCGGTAGTGAAGTTTCTTCCTGCTGGGGATGATACGACAGAAAATTGAAAAGAACTCGCTCATGGATGTGCAGATATCAAATTATTTCTGTGGCAGTTGATGTTATCAAGCAAATAGCGAGAACTCCATATAACAGTTCAGCATTCGTAGCTCTGGATTACTTGTGAGTTATTCTATTAAGATTTTATCAACAAGTATCAACCGATACAGAAAATACTTCGTTGCACACATGCATGATGCATTTCTCTTTTGGAAGTAATCCTGATACAATCAGAGGACTTGCTTCCGCATACTATTTCAGTATTGCTGCCACTATACCTCTCAAATAATAAGTGGGGCAAATATGACTGGCGCAGTAACGCTTTAGATTATACTTAAGACGCTACTGCACTTGGCACCTTGGCACATATCCCAGCTGTGCTGACGATTGAAACGCGAAGTGTAATTTTTAATAATCGATAACAGAGCCTCCCCCGACAGCCTGTGCTGAGTGGAGTGCTTCCATACCCTTCCTCATCAAGAATAGCACGAGACACAAAAGCATATTTGCTGTTGAGAATTAGCCGCTCGTGGCAGCAAACCATAAGTGGCCACCTTTGGGAACCACAACCTGCATATCCAAGCGACATTGATCAGGTCACGGGGTTTATTTAAGGTAAAAGTAGTGGCAGACATATATTTTTGTTTCATGTGTTATGATGCTTTGAACTTCAACTTTTCACATAACGCTCAACAATATTTTGTAACATTAGAAGAAGTATCTTCACGTCCGTGTACAATATTTTTATAATATTTATACCACAATACATATTGATATTGAAATTCCAAAATAATATTTTATATTAATGCTGCTTGACATTTTTTCGGTTTTCTATAATTTAATCAACAGTTTGGATTAACACTCATAAACGACCACCTTCTTTGTTTTTCCACAGCTAGGTGTCTCCAAAACAATGGATCAAATTTGAATAATATATTTTAAAATTTGCTGTACTAGTCAATATCAGGAGCTACAATAGTTATATCTAAGCCCTAAAATAGGTAACCACTGAGGCAAATTAAATCCATTTAATTATATTTCCGCTCTTCTTCGTACGAATTTTGCGGCAAATGAAGAACAGACAGTGCCTCCAGTCAGTGTTCTCTGACAGGCTTGTTCATGCTGGGGCAGTAAGGGCGACCGGAAGCAGGCTGCAGGGACTCCCAGTACTCTCTCTTGCCCCTGTGAAATAACATAATTATTTTCAGAGGTCACTGTTGCGATAGCGGAAGCATGGTTGTATTGTAAACGGCCTGGGTATCTACCGTGATTCTGAGCGTCCGTGTTGGTTCGCGTTCAGTGTATCTGCGACTGCTATAATGGGAGGTTATGATGTGATGCAGCAGGTACAACTTGTCTGTCTGCTGATGCCATAACAGGGAAGCGNAACAGCAAGTTGGGAAAGAAGAACAGATGGAAGAAAGACCAGTATGAGTTACAGGTGAGAAGGAAGCAAAATGGGTACAAAAGGCAGACAAGACGATCGTGATGACGACCCAACGGGTCACGGGTAGTCTAGTATATTTTAAAATTTGCTGTACTCGTCAATATCATCAGCTACAATAGTTATTTTTAAGCCCTAAGATAACCACTGAGGCAAATTAAATCCATTTAATTATATTTCCGCTCTTCTTCGAACGAATTTTGCGGCAAATGAAGAACAGACTGTGTCTCCAGTCAGTGTTCTCTGACAGGCTTGTTCATGCTGGGGCAGTAAGGGCGACCGGAGGCAGGCTGCAGGGACTCCCAGTACTCTCTCTTGCCCCTGTGAAACAATATAATTATATTCAGAGGTCACTGTTGCGATAGCGGAAGCATGGTTGTATTGCAAACGGCCTGGGTATCTACCGTGATTCTGAGCGTCCGTGTTTGTTCGCATTCAGTGTATCTGCGACTGCTATAATGGAAGCTTATGATGTGATGCAGCAGGTACAACTTGTCTGTCTGCCGATGCCATAACAGGGAGGGGGGGGTAGGGGGTAGGGTGTATGTAAATTCCGGCAGACTGTAGTTGGAGTTGTAATTGCGCTTATTTATCCCGGGAATCCACAAAGTTCATGAACACTTTGAAAGTATTATGCGAAAAAAACTGACGTTCCGTGGCAGAAATAAAGCTGTGTAAACAGTTAGCACCAGTCACATTACCAAAGACATATTTCTAACTTTATAACTATTTATGACTGCAAATACATATATCTCTTAACGAGCTTGAAAAAAAGCTCGATCTTTCGGCATTGTAGTCTGTCTGTTTTCAGTCTCTATTTCTTTTTCTCAGTTTGCATTTCACCCTATGTTTTATTGTTTTCGTAAATGTAAAGAATGTTTTTTTTTTTTACTTCTGTTGATTTGTGGTGTTATTAGAAAATAAAGAAAACAACGTTCCTTGACTGGGTGCGGCAATATGTATCATCAACTACTGAAGTAAAATTAAAGCCTGGTGCACCAATTATTGTTCTAAAATATTCCTTAACACCACAAAGAAAAGCAACATGATAGAGTACAGCAACATTGAGTCGTCATCTGCTGGAAATTGAGATACCGCTTTTCGCAACAGAGGCTGCCTGTGCAGGGCTGCAGACGTGTGTATATTTGCTGCCCCATTACTTTTTATACATTGTTAGGATATTTAACTTAAGTCTTTTACATTCAGTAATGAGTGGCACAGCAGTTCAAACTTCTAACACATGTGTACGCGCAACAAATTTAGAAAAATAATATAAAGGCTTGAAGCGGAATATCGTAAATGAACTGTTTATGATATATTTTGATTTTTGTACAATTGAGTAGAATGATTTCACAATACAGTTAGTAAAATAAACTTTCTCATAGTGTAGAACAGAGGCTTCTTGAATTCGTGGTATACTCGATTTGTTATGAAATGGCAAACAAACAGCAATTAGAGCGTTAACGAACATTTTTTTATTAAGTATAAGGGCTAAGCGAGATCATTTGACCAGACAGCAGAACTGCAAAGTGAGTTAGAGCAGCTAGCAACCATGAAGAGATGTAGCCTTGGTAGCAACGAAATGATGAAGCACTGGCCTCAATGAACTAATATAGCATTGGCAGCTGTGAAGTGATACAATGTTGGCAGCTGTGACGTGATTTAGCATTTTCATCTGCGACGTGATATAGCATTGGCAGCAGTAAAGTGATCTAGCATTGGCAGCAGTAAAGTGCTCTATCATTGGCAGCTGTAAAATGATTTAGCATTGACAGCAGAGAGTGATGTAATGTAGGCCACCATGATGTAATTTCATCCGGCAATCATGAGAGGATTCAACTTAAGCAATCATAAAGTGATATAACTTAGCTAACCATGTTGTGATGTAACATAGTCTTCCATCAAATAAAATATTGTAGGCAACCATGAAGTGATGAAAAATAGTCATCTAGTAAATCATATGATTTAGTCAACCATGAAGTGATATTACGCTGGCAGCAATAATGTGATGTAGTGTAGGCAGCAACCGTGAAGTGATTCAGCTCAGATAACCATGAAGTAACGCAGCATAGGCAACCATAATGTCATGCAGTATATACCTAGGCAGTAATGGGGAATGGCATGGACAGCCATGTTGAGCTGCTTTAGATGGTTCTAGCTATAAAGTTATAAAAGGTTTTATCGGCACTAAAACGCAATTTTAATATCATTTAACAGCTATCCTTGTATATTTTTCTCATGATTAATTATGAATATTTAGGTCATGGATAGCAATTTGGTTTCACTCTGTAGTATTACTGTGGTTTTAATTAAGTCTTTCAGTATTACAGTGGTTTTTTAACTTCCCTTTTCTTGCGGCTTTTGTGATGTGCCTTACCCAAAGTTCCACACACATCAATTATTGGGGATATTACTGCAAATTTGTAGTTGAGAAAAAAAAATTAAATTATATGTTCATGATACCAAAGTGCATTACATGTAGCAGTTATGTGCCACTTTTCTCCATGAAATTCTATTATTCCTGGGAATCATGATGAATTTTCACTTTTTCTTGATAGGTATCCGAAGGTATGATGTTTATCTCCCACAAGAAACATTCAGTTACAAATTCAGCTTCTATGTTCTGTAACACTTTCCTTATAGTACGAGTCTACGGCGAAGAAATTGATATTTATTTGAGTCCCCTGTGATTATCAGAACTCATTTTATCAATTGTTACGTAAAGTGGCCTCCAGGCTCACTTGTAAAAGACCCGATTACAGTGATCAGTCAAGGTATTGTGTAGTCTATGTCCACATATATGTGAAGTTTGTGCTACACGCGAAGTTTACTGCTACCTCATTCTAGTAAAAGTTATATTCCCGCTTTCTACGCACGTCCTTTTGATTGTCGGAACAATGTCATGCCTGTGCCCGACTCACACTTTACAACGCATGCACAAGTTGATGCGAGTATGTGAAAATGGCGAGTCGTCCCAATATACGGTAAATTCAAAATCGGGCTCATGAATGACGGACGAGCGGCACGTCATCAAGTTGTGTATACGACTTTAAAGTTCGTTCCGACATAAGGCTGCCCAAATAACTGTCTTGATGGTCCACAAGCTGATAATACAACTGAAAGTATTGCTTACCTTGGCCTCATCCAGGGCAAACTTTCAGCGGCAAAAGCTCCGCCCCACAGCTCGTGCTTCTCGCTGGCGGCTCCAAGTTTCCCTTTTCTTTCCTGTATTGCAGAATGATTATAAGCAATGATTATGGCCTGCTGTAATACAAAAGTATATGCAATTAAAACAAATTTATTCAGTAAACCTGTTTTCGAAAGCAAGACAGCCCCCTTTAAACAAGTTGCAATTTTCTTGGGCTTTCATATGTAAATCTTTGGTGCAGGAGCTGAAGCAGCGACGCTAAGGCCTCATCACTGGACGCATTCTGTGGATTCTTAATGTGCCTTAATTACTCAAATTGTGAACCATTACACTCCGTGATATCTCTTTCGAAAAAAATGACACTGCTGTACAAAAATCCACGTACTTTTGCAATGAGAATTGTGACTAAATTTATAATGACAAGTCAAATTTTATTATGATTTCCCGTAGATTTTACATGTTAATTACACTGTACAGCAAGATATTTCAGGGTTATGAATAAAACATAGTTCTCATGTGCCTTGTACAATGAATTTCAGGGTACTAAATTCTAATTTGATAGCGAAAATTTAATACCATTTCCCAATTTTTTGTAAAATTCTGATTTAGTAATTATGTAATTAAAAGATTCCCAAGATATCATAAATGTATTTTTGCTCCAATGGGTTTATTGTAATTATTTCATAAATATTTAGTGAATCGGCGTGTTTTTTCAACATCAAATAAGGTATTAATCGGCAATCTTTCTTTTATAAGACTTCTCAGGTGTGTCACGCTTCTGATTCCAACAGAAGTCATCAAGCAGTTAAAGCAGGAGTCAATTTTTCCTTGTACCTGTTTTCCATTGATCTCTTATCTTCATAAAACCTCTTTCTATGTTCATCATTCACATCTGCAGAATTCACTGAGAAGGAGAACAGGGGAGAATGAAGAGAAGGTGTATCTGTAGTGTCATATTGCATCCGAGATCTTGGTGGCATGTGATTAGGATCACCACGTGATGCTCTCACTGGGACTTTAGGTGCTTTCCTAGCCCCTTAGCACACTTCTTTGACTAGCTGCATGTCAGTTTCAGGTTCATTCATTGTCGCCTTAAAGTCATCGTCATGAAGAGCTTGAAACTATAAGGGCCTACATAGGTATATACTCTTTTTGATATGAACATCACCAATTTTAGAAAACATCCTTTTGAGATACTGGAAAGATGGCTTGTTATATTGCAGTGCTTCGTTAAATTGCGTCATTCAGCTTAGTATATGCAGCGGTATATGCAGTCTATGAAAAATGCTTGTCTTCTTTTTAACCATAGTGGATCACGAATTACATTATGCCATCCAAGTATCACAGATTTCTGAGGTGGCTTCTCTAATCTCGCCCTACTGTACAACTTGGGAAGAAAGCACATAAACTTGGTGTACACAGTTTGTAGTCGATTAAGTATGGCTAGTACTTCCAATTCTGCAAAAATTAACCATTCAAGCTCTTTGTAACATATGCAGTCTAGAATAAAGTAAGTAATATCTCTTATGTAGATTTAAAAATGACTACGTGAGCAAATGGAACTGGAAGCGTGGTGTTCCCACTGTGCAACAGAACTGTTTTTATGCTGAAAAGGGATCCATATATGAAAAATTCCACTGAGTTAGTTCAAACGACAGCTCACGGGCACTAAGGATACATATTGCGGTCACTGTTATTTACGAAAAACGAAAAATTGGAGGGTCGTAGAAAGAAACGGTTACTATATTCGTGATCTACGCAAAAAGTACCCCTAGAAAATCGGTTTTCTCGTCGCCTTTTTTTACATTGGTGTACACTGTGTAGTGTTATTTTTCACAGACAAAAGTTGTGTTTGTGGTCCACTTCGGTAACAGCTGTTAGGCATTAAAATATATTAAATGTTTACAGACTGCAAGTTGTTGCCCATATAAAAAAGTGTCCGACAATATATGAATATAACTTTACAAAACTTCTGTGCTAAGTTTTCCTCTAGGGTAGTAACGACGTTTAGGTTGAGATTAACTCTATGCGGTATATGATAAATGTTTCGACTGGCATTCGTTGTGAGGTGTTTCTGAAGCCCAGTAGGTTTGACGTGTCCTGAATATCAGCGAGGAACATTAGCTTTGGATCGTTTCACAGGCGTAAGCAGAAACTCGATTACGTTTGAGGTGGCTGAAAAATCTCGTTTCCGGAAACTGAGTTTTTGAAATTTACAAGGGTAATCTATTTAGGGTTGTCTCCTGAAACTCGATTTAGCCTGGGAAAAACAAACCAGTGCATGTGTCTGAAGTGTTGGATACCTCAAGCGATGAGCTCATTTACTTAATATTATCTAATTAGTATTTTTTATTATTTATTTAATTACATTATTGTAAAAATATTGGTATTTAGAGCGAAATTACCCAAGCTGTACCCTTGGAATTCCATATGAGGGTTAAGTCACAATTTGTATTTTTGAAATTTACTGCAACACTGCTACAATTTTCTCCTGTCTCATCCCCTTGGGCTTAGCAGCTGAATTCTCCTATCTATTAATAATTATATGCCTTTTTAGGTACACACAGGGACATGGTATACGAGAAACAGCTTATTACTACAGTTATATTAGATACAAAGATCAGGTAATACCATCATTACATACTGTATTGCATGGTGGCACATGGTTTAGCCCCTGTTTGAAAATAGTATGCTCTGCTATCGGCAATACATGCTAGATAGTTCGTAGCCAGGACCATTACGGATCACATCGAGGAAGGTGTTATCAGAGTTTCCTATCCTGAGTTGAAGATTCAGAGCGAATTTTCTTGCCTAGACTTTGAGGCAATCAGTATACAGTACTATTGAGCAAATATCATACCTGTGCTAGTTGCCCTCGGCACATTCATTAGGCGCCCAAATATGTCAGTATAGGCTTCATACAGGCGTTCAATAGACTTTTGCTTAAGAAAGGAGCAGTGAGGCGAACCGACTAACAGACTCAGTATGTTAATTTTGCGAATCATAGTAGGCTAGCATCGTAAAGTTTATGATATTAACGTTACTTTTTGTTTTTGATACTACAAAATAATTCATATAATAATCTTCAATTTGATGCTACAAGTACATGACGAAGTAGGTGACGATTTTTTTTTCACCTGCTGTTTTAAGTACCACCATATCGTAATCTTACATCATAACAACGATTAAGTTCTGGTAAAAAGTGATGACAATGGAACTTCATGTGCAGTAGACTTTTCAAGATCTTACCTGCTGCAGCTTTTCTGCGACAGAACGGTTATGAACATGAGAATCTTGATCTGTCATGAAATAGGATTCTCTGTCAAGATTCTTTAGAATTAGAAGATCTCACCTGCTGCAGCTCCTCCGCAATAGCCCTGATGTGGTAAGCCTCAAAACCACAACAGCCACCGATGTACCGCACACCCAGTTCGTAGGCCTCTCTAGCGTACTTGTGCACGTCCCAGCGGGTGCACGTGCGTGGTTCCAGTGCTGCACAGCGGCGCTCATATTATCAGTACATAATGATAACAGCTATCACAGCATGCTTAATATTTGCGAGGATGTCTTGTATTCAGCCTGTCTGTGAGTGTATCTGTTCTTCACATGCAGGGCTCATAAAAAATTTGAGTTATCGTGGGTTTTCTAAAAAAATCGCGTTGGCAGACCTGGCAGTGAGCTGTATAAGGCCCGCCATACACTATCCGGTCTACCTGTCAGGTACGCCTGAACAGTCATGCCGGACAGGTATACCTGATAGTGTGTGCCGGAAGAAACTGACCTGTCAGGCGGCTTTCAGACGACCTGACAACGTATGAAAATTTGATTAGGTCGACCGGACAGGCGAGTAAACCTGATGTGTGTATGGCGGTTCCATCCGGTATACCTGAGCAGGTCTCATTTATTAACATCACTTTTATGTGGTAGGTTCGAGTTATTTTGGTTAAACGCTGTAATTTTAATTTTTTACAGATGAAACTTTACTGTTATTCATAACAACACTAGCTATAGTTAAAATATCTAAAAAAATTAGTGAAATCGTCGTTAAATTTATTGACATCTACAAAAGTGAACCATGTTTATGGAAAGCTAAATGTGATAATTACCGCGACAGAGACAAGAGAAATTCAGCTCACAAGAAATTATTAGCGAAATTACAGAAATAGAGCCTGAGGCCTCGCCTCGAGAATCCATGTTTTAATTGATAGACTTGTCAGGTATACCTGAAGAGTGTGTGTGCTCCTCCGGTATCAGGTACACCTGTCCGGCATGACTGTTCAGGCGTACCTGACAGGTAGACCGGATAGTGTATGGCCGGCCTAAGTAGTGGCACAGTAATGTGGTGACCGCTGTCCAGTGAGGTGGGTGTGTGTCGCTGCTGCAATTACCCCTCTGGACTAGGCTGGAAAACATTAGAGCAGATAAGTGAAGTTTTAATAACCGTACATAATTTTGTATGTCACATTCAGCCCAGTGAAGATATACAACGTGCATGGCTGAACTACGTTAACAGGTTAACTCATCACTTGACCATTTTGAAACGGTTCTGCGCATCTACTCGTGTGACGTCAGGTGGGGAGAAGATCATCGGTGTTGCACAAGTATCAATAGTGTTCTTTATTCATTTATAACAATATTTCCGCTACCATGGGCTGATAATTGATGTTTGGCTATTTTTAACACAGAAAAAATAACTTGGTGAACCTTCTTCTTTCTCCTAAAGCTCCGGAGTAGCGAATAAAGTGAGTTTTGGCAGCAAAAGAGTATACTAAGTTTTCGCTCTCACCGGTAACATCTACTGTGTTCCAACATTTTTTTTTTGCCCTAGTAAAAGTTACCCTAATTTTTACTATTTTGTCAGTGAAGTCGAAAGAAAATGCAATGTCGACGGGGTAACTGTTTATTCACATCAAATACTACCTTCGAACGACTAATATAAGAATCTTGAACTAGTAAGAAAACACTCCTCTATTTGACAATTTGTAATATTTTGACGAGAAAAGCTCTTTAAACTACAACTTTTACAAGTAAAGTTTATAAATTTGAAATTAAATTACTCATAGTGATTAATACTGCCCCGATAATGCGTACCTATGCTACTGTAGATTTTTCCTCGTAAGCCATGTTCTTCATCGGTAATTTTAATCGCGGAGTGTACTAGTATGTAAAACGATACATAATTATTACAAAATAAGCCACATCAATACTTTGGAAGCCGTGGCTATTTTGTTCTAATTGATTTTTTCCCCTGTCAACCTATTCGCTCGACATTTTATTACCTTATATCAAGCAAACCGATTTTTGCATCGCACAGTTAACAGCTGTGATAGTGTAGAAATGATTACCCTTCGTTTTTGTTCATGGGAGCTCAGGCTTACCGCATTTATTAAGAAGGTGACTAGTATGAACTAATTAAAACTGTTTGCTATCTATTTCTCCACCTGACGTCACAGGAGTGGGCGGGGCTTACACCTACATGCGCGTGAGTTAACCTGTTCGTTGTTCAGCCATGACAACGTGGGTCACGGGCTGGAGGTCCCAACGTGGTTACAACGTTCATTCTCGTGGTTTATTATTAGTGTGCCCGCCCGTTGGCAGGTTAGTGCATATACAAATAGGTGACTTATTCACGGCCTTACTTACCGTCAAAAATTATTTTACCAAACAGTAAAAAAACGTTGCTCGTTATCACATTTGATTCCTTTTTGACGCCGCTTGGAAGTAGTGTAGCTGATCAAAAAGGACACATATATATGAAAAAGTAAATAATCATGTAATATTCTCGATCGCAATTTGTTGGTACTTTTCATTTGCTCAAAATTTTGGCGCCATAGCAATCCCATTAGTCTCCAATCCCATTATTTCTACACGTTGAAATTATGAACTTCTGTGCTGCCTTAAATTTTCGCTCCTTCCTTCTATTCTTCTCGAATATTGGCCATTAATGAATAAATCATAATTACATAGTGTTTTACACGAAGGCTCATGTCATGTTTGTAACGCATTGTAGTTGTACCATATTATTGCAATTTACCCATACACTGCATGTAGTCTTCTGTTAACACTGCCTCTTTATTCGGCAATAATCAACAAGAACCACGGTAATAATCTTCTTGTATCGCAACACTTACTACTTCATCATTAGGGCTGTGACAATATGCTCTTAAAGGCAGAGAAGTCGATGATAACTCCAAAGCAACAAATTGTATCAAGTGTAGGCTCCTACAATGAACTGCTTCTGCAGGCTGTGTTACCGTAATAGATTTACGTTTGAGCTTATTGTCGTTGTTTTGGAGTTATTATCGACTTCTCTGTCAATAAAAACATCGTCACAGCTCTACTCATATAGCAGCACCAACCTGATGTTCCGCAAATAATACGCGCTGCCTAATAGTACGATGTAACATTTTGAAATACGCTATGACCGTGAATTTCGCTTCCCAACCTAATGATTTTTGCGACTGAAGCCCTTCTAATGCTTGAGGCCGGTTCACGTTTGATCTCTTGAACGACGTTCATAGTTTTTTTTAGCCCTCAGGGTAATATTCTGGTTCGCCTTTCCCATGCCAGAATACATATGGGTATCAGTAACCCGGGTGCTAACCCGAGTGTGGTTTCCGCCGGAAGTGTTGCAGCTGGCCACAGTTCCTGCTGATGAAGTTAGTTTTATAAAGTTAGGTAGGTTCTCTATCCTATATTTTCCATTCTGATCCGCGAGGGAGGGAGGGAGGGGGGCGCCGAATGATTTAAGTGGGATTCCTGTCTGTTTCCGTGTGGAGGCCTCAGAAGCGACCCTCCACAAGGGTTTCGTTGTCCTTCTCTTTTCGTTTTTCGCTTCTTGTCCTGCACTGCATGGTTGAGCAAATTCATTCGGCCTAGCCGTATAGGGTTAGACATGCTTTACGTCTTACTTCCAGTTAGACACGTTACACCTGACAAAAATTATTCTAATAGTACTCACCTGATTACAACTGGATTTTTAAACTATACGATAAGGAATTGGATCGCTGTTATGTAGTCTTCGTATCTGATACGGCGGGAAGACCCTCAATATGACAATAATAATAATTAGAGCGCTCTTAGAGCGCATGCTTCCGCCAACCGAGGCAATATTAACGAAAAAGCAAATTTGTCCTGAAATTAGTGCTTCTTATTTATCATCACCAAAATCTTGGTCATATGTGCCTCTTGACAGAAATAACAGCTTCCGTAATTGTCTTGAAGCTCCGCCGGGAACTTTTTGAGTTATGTTGTGACCAACACTTAGACAAATATTAGTCAAACAGACAAAAAACGAACCGACCATCACCAAAACTTGGTCATTGGTGCCTTTTAACATTTCATGCAAATTTCATGAAGATCCATTGACAACATTTTGAATTATGTTACTGACAATCATAAAAAAACATACAGACAAACAAATTAACTGACTAACAAATTGAGACAAAAATTTGGTTATTCGCTTCCAGTAATAATCCCATCAATTCCTTCAAATTTCATAACTTTTTGACTTATACAAAAGAAAAAAAAGCGGCAGACAAACAAATAAACGAATGAACAGATCTTCATAAGGAGTTAATTATTAGTTCCAACTAGGATGCCTAACAAACCTTGTAAATTTCGTAAAGATCCGTCCTTATATTTTCTGAGTGATTTTGGTTACAGACGGACAAACAGTCAGACAAAGAGGCAGACAAATAGACAAGCTCGATCAAAACATAACTTCCTTAGGGGAGATGATCATAATTTTTTCAAGGTTTCTGACTGTCTAAAATACAAAAAAAAAACTTCCTACTGTCTGAACGCTATCCCCTCGATCCTAATATGATGAGATATCCAAGTAAGTTTACTAATGACGTTTACTAAGTAAACTAACACTGACGGTTAACATTTTAATAGATGTTGAGCGTACACACAGTTGTATGTGTAAGGAACCGACGAAGCATGCGGATGTTTCCAAGCGTGAACGTAGCACGAAAGAGTAATGTATGAACCGAGCTTCCTATTTATGATCAACTGACTGAGTCATGGAAGCATGCAATGCTGCGAGTGACTGTTTCAAATCCTTTGAGAAGAGGATGTTGAATCAAAATTAAAATTCTTAAAAAAATTCTCGTATGGGGCCACTGATTTAGCTCGGTACGCTGAGGAAGTAATTTCCTGAGGAGACTATATCAAACTATGAAAGAATTAATTTTTGCTTAAATCACGATCAATGTGGCACCATGCCGTCCCATTCGCTGGCTGTTGCAATACTGTTCACGTGTTAGAAGTTATTAAGCACGTCATCGATAAAGATTTTATAAAGATAAAGGCATAAAGATTTTATGCCTGCTAGCGGGAAGCACAAACTTTACGGTCGTCGCAAAAGTACTACACTTCCGATTTAGGTTTCAAACGGAGTCGCCCAACCCACTCAAAAACTGAAAGTTGAAGTTTAGCTTTTTAAAAACCTTAGTATTGACTCGTCGCTCCAGCCCATGGCGTCTAACCAATATAGTCTACAGCGAAAATTGTACTTTCTCTTCTCGGACACAAGAGACTTCATTTACAGTTGCAGCCAGGTAGCTTCGTCATATGTGTGTATGATTTCACTTGGATGACTGAAGTACGTTCCAAGAACATCCATGCCACTATTGTCACTCCATAGTACAGTCTCGATCACGGACCTGAATAGCCTTGAACTGACTGAGCAGCCAACTCAGTTCTTTCCATTTCTTTCTTATTTTGTGACCCGAAAACTTGTAGTACAAATCTTAACAATCGATGCTTGCTGAACTACTTTCACCTACTAAATTGCGTTATCTGCGTTCAACAAAAAGTGATGAGAAAACTACAATCACTTTAATTTTAAGTGCAGCAATACATAAATCACAAACGCTCATCGGTATTCTTTATTATTGTCTTATCATAGCAGTAGTGCTATTATATTTATATGTTGCTCTTTATACAGATTATGTTAGTAGCAGTAGCAATATCAGCAAACATTATAAGTTGACTTCGTAAGTCGACGACTAAGTCGCCCAGCAAACAGGCGGAAATGTATGTAGTACAAAATGGTTACCACCAACCAGTATCGTTATGAGAACTAATTCCTATCAAATGCAGAAAACACGCGGAAACACACAACCCGCTGTGCGGCACTACCTATGCGATAAGAGTCTATGAACTGCACCTGCCGCTCACAACAATAAACAACACCCTCTTCCCAACAGCAGCAGAGCAGGGGGGGATGAAACCCCGAAACTGATGCCAATACAGCAACCGTTTTTCCTTCACAACAGCGAGATGTAATTAATGATCGCAAATGAAAGAAAAAGGTGTACTCACCGAATGGAAACTCCGGCAGGCGGAGGTAGCCCTGATAATTTGCATCTGGAGTATGGAAACCGAGCGGCTGCACGATGTAGTGCACCTTCAGTCCTGCCTTTTCAACGGCTTCTTTCATCAGCTTAATTGCCTCAAGACCCATAAATGGATCAAACTTGCAGTTGACTCCCACTGTAAATAAAGAACGATTTTGCTTATTTCTCTCCTAATATTTAACAATATTTGCAATCATTCACAACGAAGTATCATCTTTGCTTGATACAACTGCTTAAAATTCAGGTAAATGGTACCATACAGTTTCTAAAGTCTTAACGATATTGAACTATAATTAATAATAATTGTCAGCAAAATATTTTCAATGAAACTATGCTGTGACGTATACGTCAGGCGAGTGCTCAAAATGTTGTGCGTCAGCAATAAATGCAGTATCTTCACTAAATAACACGCGTCTGTCCGTAGATTACGCTATACGTCGCAATTCAGTGTCTCAATTTGATCCTAGATTGATTCGTGTAAGCTGTACTTGAATGTTACTTATTCATAGAAAGATCTCACACACAAGGCAAACACCCTAGCAGCCATAATATTAGGAATGGAAACTACACCGACATAAATCAGTTCATTGCTTAGAGAGAGTAATGAATGAATCGTAATGAAACTTTTTTGCGAAATGAATATTACATCATAATGAATAAATTAATTACAAAGTTTAAACATTTTACATAATAGTTTTTCTCAAAATTTAGGATAAAAAGATACGAAGGAATTCATACCTGTCCAAAGTTAAGAAATGATACGAAAAATTTGCTTCATATTTTCAAAATCTTCACTGCAGCATCTCCAAATAAAAAACGACATTCCTACATCATTGGAACTAGTAAGGAAGTCATTATTGCCAAACATCACGAAACCAAGTCAGTTTCAGAAATTGCTGCTATTGTCCGTAGGTCTAAAAGTGTCGTTCGTCGTGTAGTAAGTAGCTAACTAAGTATAATAATGACAAAATGTTAGATACAAAACCGAAAACTGATAGACCATCTCAAAGGGAAGTTTCAAAATTGTTGCAATGTCTTCAATGGACCGTGTTGAAACTGGTTCATCAATTACCCGTAAATTAAGTAAAGAGGGAAGGCATAACAGCTCAAGGGAAACAGTTTCTCTCAAGTTTCCAAATGCAGGATCACATGACCGGGTTCCAGCTTCGATGCGTCTCGTTTCAAAACGAAACCAAAAAGCTCGTCTGGAGTTCGCGAGAGAACATGTACTTTTGACTGACGAACAATCGGATACAATTCACTTCAGTGATGAATCTAAGTTTAACATGTTCGCTTCTGACGGGAATATTTACGTACGCCGCCAAACAAGTGTAAGACTATCTCCTCTGCGTGTTAAGAAACATGGATGTTTTGTGGAGACAGCGTGATGGTGTTGGGAATGATTTCTTCTGCAGGAGGTGGGCCCATGATCCGCATTTATGGCAAAATCAATATTTGGATTTATAAACGGCTTTTTCCATTGTACCTTGCCACAAGGCTAGGAAGGTATGGCGTATTTTGAAAAGATGGAATTGCTCTCATGAACTGGCCAACCCAAAGCCCCGACTTGAACCTGCTAGAATTGTATGGGAGATTATAGGAGAGAGCGCTTGGAGAATGGGAGAGATCAACTGTCGATTTTTACAGACATTCAATAGAACATAGGGACGACGATGTGCAGAAATCATTGAAACTAAGGGGATGTTTTCTAAATTTTAGATTTTGGTGCACTTTTGTACATAATCGCTTATTTTCAGCATCGTTCCTTAACTTTAGGAAAAGTCCGAAGTTCTTCCTATCTTTTCATCATAATTGTTAAAAGAAAATAATTCGTAAAATCCTGTAACTTTGTAATTAATGCATTATAACCTCTTGTTTATTTGATAGAAATTTCACTGCGATTCATTATTTTTTAAGAAATAAACTGATTTCTGTCTGTGTTGTTTTGTGTTGTTTCCGGTCCTTATATTATGGCCGCTACTTTAGCTCTTAGCAATGTAAAGAATATATGCGTTTCTCTATCAAAAACATAAACTCGCCAACGCTATTACAACCAGCATTTCTATACCGGTATAAATTATGAAACCTTGAAAATTCTGTATCAGTGACAATGATAATAAAGATAATACAGTGACAACGAAAGTTCAAAATCAAAATAGTCAGATCTGATACGCTAAAGTTCTAGCAATGACATTATAGTAAAAAAGCGACAATGATAGCGACAAGCATATCATGCGTATATTTTCTCGCATTGCTTGATGTTTACTTGTTTTCTAGGCGGGTATCAAAATTTATTGTTTCTACTCTGTCCCTACCTTTGAATTACGCCGTGAATCCCAATCGGAAATTTATAGGCATTAATCGGCTGCATATGGGAAAGTAGTAAGAAGTATCCGATAATATCAGATAAATGCCTATGAATTTTCAATTGGGATTGACCCTCATTACCTCCGCCAAGGAGGTTATGTTTTCGTCGGGTTTGTCTCTCTGTTTTTCCATATGTCTGTCTGTCTGTCATGAAGATAACTAAAAAGGTTTTGGATGGTTTTTGATGAAACTTACATGGATTGCTAGGTATGTTAGGAGGAACAGATGATTAACTTTTGGTGAAGATCCATCCATCCGTTTGTTTGTCAGCCTCATTTTTCTCAATGCCATAACTCAAAAAGTTATGGATGGATTTTTATGAAATTTATATGAGCTGTTAGATATATTACGAAAAATAAATGACCAATTTTTTTTTGATGATTTGTTTGTTTATTTGTCTGTTTGTCATTGTGTTTGATTGTATGCTTTTAGCGCATTAACTCAAAAAATTTCCAATGGATCTTTATGAAATTTACTGGAGTTGTTAGTAATGATAAAAGACATAAATGATTAAATTTTCATGCAGATCGGTTGGTTCGCTTGTATGTTTGACTTATGTTTGTCATAGTGTTTTAAGCAGAATAACTCAAAAAGTTTTCAATGGATCTTTATGAAATTTACTGGAGTTGCAACTCCAGTAAATTTCATAATGATAAAAGACATAAATGATTAAATTTTGGTGCAAATTGGTTGGTTCGTTTGTATGTTAGACTTATGTCATAATGTTTGTTTGCATCTTAACTCAGAAAGTTATGAACTGATCTTGAAAAAAATGGCAGAAACTTTTAATACAATCAAAAGGCACAAATGATTAGATTTTCGAGTTCATACAAAGAACATCATGGATTCAGAGTCAATTTAACTTTTTCGTTTCCGTTGCCTAACTTGGCGCAGGTATGCGGTCTCAGCGTGCTCCAGTTCGTTATTATTTTCATTGAAGAAAATTTAGGACTCCGAATCTACAGAATTTGAAAACCAACATAGCTTCTATATAGGGTACTTTCGCAAAAAATAGTATAAAGCAGATCGTTGGAAGGTGACAAAATTACCTATTGCCGATCATTTTTTGGTCATAATACTTTATTAGTTTCACACACTTATAACCCATGCTAACATTTTCTTGTTCATAAATACATGCATGCTAACCACTTACTCTTTGTCTTCGGTATCTGTGCTAATTCTAAACAAATTCAAACATATTTGATGTAGCTTTTGTGAAATTGTCTTAGGACGCGCTCGGAATTTTCAGTGACTTTTGGAGTTGATGCAGCCTGAATGAAATTGGAATCATCGAATGTCCAACGCTGCAAAAAGCGAATAACTAAT
>LQNS02278070.1:29887453-29915732 GCA_001587735.2 Parhyale hawaiensis
GATTCCAAAAATACAAAAGATGAACAACCAATAATGAGTCGTCAATGAAGCCTTTTTACGTAAATTTAAGAAGCTATATTTCGGAACAAAATAACTCTTCATTAGATCTTCCAGAAAATCATCAACTGCAGCAACATTAACACGACACAGTAATAGTATTCAAAACGCCGACACTGCAAGCCGAACACAACACGTATTCACCTGCATGGAAAGCGAACGCACTAACACCAGTATGCAAGCACAACACGTCAGTATCCCGAAACTCCAGGCATAAAACAAGGACAAGCGAATAGGAGAAGAAAGAAAGATGCTTACATTTGACCTCGGTGTTGGCTTCTTCTCCCCAGCTTGACCCAACCTGATATATAATATATCAAGCCTCCAAGGCAAAATAAAAACATCGTCAATGTCTTCACTCCCTGTTTGGCAATTCAAAAATATTATTATTAGTATTGTTATTTCTTACCTGACAGGTAGATCGGAGACTGTGACACACATGCCGACACAAGTGTGTTGCCTTCAGGAGCCTCGTCAGCCACAGAGCGGGCAATCTCGCACGCCTTTCTGTTGATGTCGGTCCACATGAGCTGCAATATATGGTACTGTATCAGTGGTTGCCCGTTAGAGATCGCATGTCTGGTAGAGAACCATGTACTCAGTAACAGAGAAGCATGACTTAAACGTGGTAAAGGTAAAGTCGGCTTGCTTGTACACTCCAGTTGGAAAACCCACACGCACTTGTTCGTACTGCAGATATAGCCCAACTGGCCCCAGCAAAGTGCATGGCTGCACTCGATCGTAGATCGTCAATAGCTATTGCTCCTGCGAATCCCGATCACCTCCATTTCAGGTTAGAGTCAGTAGCTCCACAATAGCATCCGGACACCGAGTGCTGACTCAATAAGCCAATCGCAAACTCTTGGTTGTGAGCAACAGTTTCGAGTCTGCGAAGTTTGCACCTGTCAGCAACACTCGAGCATGTTGCAACTCCGGGTAGGTGGTGTAGCAGGTAGCTGGTAATTCAGACGCATTACTTATACGGTATTTAAAACATGTACCCACACATTAAGCCATTATGTGTCAATAAACATATAGGGGTTATAATATTTTAGATATCACGGTTGGACTTTCATTTCCTGTAGGGATACAGTAGAAGAAAAACAAACTAGCAACTCAGCTTCCGTAAAATAGAGTTACATCGATGATTTTTACGTCTGTCTTTGAATTTGCTTCCATACCGCTGCAGCAAAGCACTAATTTTACGCTCATGAATAAACTGCACTATTTTATGAGTATACGTCCCAATTAAATTTAAGGCAATAAAGCTTCAGTCGCTACGACAATACAAGTGGGAGGAAGAAATTGGGGTAATGGGTATTATGAAGCAGAAGAGAAGTTTGAAATCTGGTATCAGATCACCACTTGTAGAAACGAGTCTGGACAAATTTGGAAAAGCTAACAATACCAACGTTTTAGCTGCAGCATTGGATACACGAAACACGTCCGATTGGCCTAACTAAATTAGATTACCGTAGTACGTGAAATCATCTATGCATCTTGAAAACTCTATTGAGGAGCCTACCGGCAGTTTTTCGCCACTCTTGCCCTGGTGTTTCGAGAAATTCCCTTCGTAGGCATAAAATGTCACCGCCTGTAGAACATCGCTGCCGGCTCGAAGAAATTCTCGGTGCAGACCTCGCACTGAAAACAAGACGAGACGAGTAAGGGCAATGCTCGAATTTTGTCATGTGTCAAGTAAAAATTAACTAAAAATAATATAATAAAACCAGCATAATGTAGACTTACCTATAGTCTGACCATTTTTGAAGGCGGTTCGGTCGTGGTCAAATTCCTCTATAGCGTTGCCAATTCTATAAGTATATCTGAGATTTTATTCGGTACATATCTTAGACACCCCCCCCCCCTAACGGCATATAGAGAAATCTCAGAAATATTCATAGGATTGGCCCCGCTGTAGAGGAATTTGAACAATCGAACCACCTTCATAAAATGGTCAGACTATAACGTAGAAAACGTTAGAGGTGAAGACTCCGTGAACTGAGCTAAGCTCTCTGTAGCTTCTTCTAATTATGATTTAGTGCTGTGTTCGGAGACGCTCTTTTCTAGCCATCGTCATATTTCTGAGCTAATGATCCGAATTCTGAAATGGCAATATTGCGGTTGCGAGACTCGTACCCTGGATTCAGAGGTCTGGCAGCTTACGTTAGAAAATGTGTTGTGTCTAAGCTGAGTGGATATGAGTGTTCATGTTGTGAGCTGATGGTGCTCCGAGTCTGTGGCTCATTTAGGAACTTTTATTTGTTCTCTCTGTATCGCTGCCTGTCTACTGACAATAAGGTTTTTGACTGTCTTTTGGATGCAATGGCTGGGATTCAGTCATCGGATAGGCGTTCTGATTTTGTCTTTATGGGGGATTTTGATTGTCACTATATAGAATGGTTAGGCTTTGGGAGAACCGATTACCATGGTCATGCAGCCTTCGATTTCACGACTGCCTCTAGTTGTGAGCAGTTGGTTGAGGGAACCACCCATTTGATGGGAGATGTTTTTGACCTCCTGTTGATTGATGTTCCTGATTTGGTTGGAGTGTCAGTGTCTTCTCCCATTGGTTCCTCGGACCATGGTGCCCTCTCTGCGACGCTGCAAGTTCGTCAGCGAGTCCCCAGAGTCACTGTTAGGCATGAAATGTTTTTGAAGTCCAGAGTGAATTGGAACGCAGTTCTGGCGCAATCCTTGCATTACCTTGGGGTGTTGTGAGAGAGCCTCCTGATCCTGGGTCTACTTTGGACCGGCTTTTCTCTGACTTGGTGCGTGCCTATGTCGCTTCTCGCCTCATAACGGTCAGGACGGGCGATGAATCCTGGTTTGATTATGCCTGTGGGAGAGCACACCAGTTGAAGTGAGAAGCATATGCCCGTTGACGTACTAGCCGGTCTGCTGTTGACTTCCAGCGTTTCAGGGAACTGCGGTGTTAGGCTGAGGCTACCTATGAGGAAGCTGAGAGGGAGCATAATCTGAGGTCCAGGGAGTTGTTAGCTTCTCTGTTAGCGCACATAAGTGGTAGTCCACCTTGAGGAGCACTGTGCTTGTTACGAGCTCTTCTGTCCCCCTTTAATTGGTGCTGGTGGTGACTTTATTGTGGACCCTGCTGCCAAGTCGGACTCTTTGTCGCGCTACTTTGTTGGGAAGCAGAGCTGGGACCAGGTGGATATTCCTCTAGGGTGTGGCACTGAGTCGAGGTTCTCCGGTTTTGCCTGCAGAACTTCCGAAGTGCACCGCCTTCTTTTTGACCTGGACCCCTATGGGGACACCGATCCATCGGGTATGTTTCTTTTCTTTTTTTAGGAGGGTGGCTGGTGTGCTCGCAGCCCCGCTCACTTCCGTGTTCCGACGTATGTTACGGCTGGGCTCTTTTCGGCAATGCTGGCGTGTCCCTCATGTGACGCCTGTTCCGAAAGGCTCTGTCTCATCTTCAACCTTTGACAATAGACACATCTCGATCACACGCGTTTTATCCAAAGTTTACAAAAGGTTGGTTGCTTCGAGGCTGGGTCGCTTTCTTGAGAAACAGGGTGTCCTTCCCCAACAGAGAATGGTTTTCGTAAGGGCTTGGGAACTTGTGATGCCCTGCTGTGATGCCAGCTGTTGCACTGGTGTATTGGTGGTTCAATTTTCGTGGTTATTAGTCAGTTTTTGTCTGGTTGACGCCAATGTGTAGTCGTTGATGGGAAAAGTAGTGAGTTTTTAAATATGGTTTCTGGTGTCCCACAAGGTAGTGTTATGGGCCCTTTGTTGTTCATCATATATACAGCGGACCTGTTTGATCTTGTTAATAATAATAATTTACTTTTTGGTTATATAAAATATTTCATGTCCCTAGTCATCCACTGGCGGCTTTTCTTCCGGAACCATTTACTCGGGTGAGGTATATTCAGCGTACTGGTGCTCTTCATGAGTTTGCCTTGGAACCGGTACGATACCGTACAAGCCAGTATTCTTGTTCGTTTTTTCCATCATATGTAGAAGTTTGGAATGGTATTTACGCTCTGCCTTTGCTGGTGTGAGTATTGGCAGCTTGAAGCAATCTGTGAACAGAGCAATTCTGTGATCTCCCATCTTCTTTCTCTTTTGCTTGCTGGGCTGGTTGCGTGGGGTTTTGTTAATCTTACGAAGTACTTTCCGTTATCATGTCACCAGTCTATCGTATCTTAACAACAATAATACTGCCGAATATGTATATCATAGACGGCTTACAGCGCCATCTGTTGCTTGTTTCTCTGACTGCTCACATTGTAGACACACCTAAATTTACATGGGTGCTACTGGTGTAATTTTTCTTGTGCTAACACCTTAGTACCCCCAGATCTATGCATGTAAAGCTATCATTTTTTTCATAGTTTTCTATGACGCACAGAAAACTGATATCAGTATGGTACTTTTCAGTCTGCTCAGCCGCTGTGTATTATTGACTCTCTGTTAAGTGTAGACGTCTATGTATCACTGGTTTGACTGTATCCACAAATTGCTGGCGAATTCTTCCTATGACTCTGAAGATTATTATGATGAAGCAAGATTGAAATGGCGGTATATTGTCTTGAGCATGAAACCTTATCATTACTGCGTGCCTCAAAGACGACGATTTAGACGAAGCTAGACCTACCCGAGATATCGACATCTTAACTGGTCCCTATAGTAAAAAGCATTTTTTTTTCAATGCATTCAAATCAACATGCAACAACCCTGTGAGAGATAATTTTATTTTTCGTTGTGAGTTGTAATGGGTATACTTTGATGTTGATTTAATTTAAATGTGATATGACTGAGCATCACATATCTCAATGAACCAAAAGTTATATCAGCGTTCATGAACAGATATACGATAGCTCATGATGCGAATATATCATTGGAAATAGATAAATTTGTAGAAATTAGACGATGAATGTTACATCTCGGGAAGTCAGTAAGTTAAAGAGTTAAATCATTGCTTAAGACACAGTCACCCCAATTTTCAAGTGGTTGTGCTACTTCGCTACTACATACCAGCTTCCCGGAGGAATACCAAAAGACAACGAACCCTTGCAGCAAAATAACACAACTTTGTTACAATGCAGTGAAAACGACGAACGTTAGTCATCATGCGCAGAGCGGATATTTTGCTCACTCAGCTTGCAGTTGTTGATAGTCAGCAAAGTTCTATACGAATAGGTTATACTTAGAATTTATTACCGTTTAGCAGTAACTGCTCAGGTGTTGTGACAGGTTGAGATAACCTAGGGCATTATACATCACAGAGTCGCTTTCTACAAACTACAAAGTACGTTACTGTAAATTGCAGAGCAGGTAGAAGAGGGACCGCCGCGCTCTAGTCGTGCATCACATGTGTAACAATTGAGCGTCGATGCCGCTTGTAGTTCTCGCTATATATTGGACTTGCTTCATAGATTCAAAATTTTTTGTTTTATGTAGGTAATTGATAGTGGTACCATGGATACATGCCGGCAACAATATTGTTCCCTTTGAACAGGCGCACTATGCCCACATATATTAATACGCTTCATCTGACTTAGTTTATTAAATAAAGATGAATTAAACATTGTCACTTCAAGGTGAATCCTCATTTTAAGTTTCTTTTCTTTCCATTTGAACTGTGTGTCGATCATTAAATAATATTGTAGTATTTCCCTAACCCTCTCCATTTTCTTTCAGCAACATCACAGAGCAGGATCTCATGCCGGCACAACCCAACAATTTGATAAAAATTTTTTGGTCTTGAGTTTAAGCTATCGTTATTCGATAATAAATATCATCTATCTCGTTCTTGCACTTGTCTGTGTCTTATAACGAAGACTTCCTGTATATCCAACTTTATAAGCAATATTGTGAGTCCCCCCTTATCTGGGCCAGAAGGGCTCACTTGAGTTTTCCGAATGTGGGAAACGAATTTCTACGCGAGCGACAAGTAGGCTACCAAGCTACATATATCCGTTATTAGCTCATATATTAGATTTTACAGTAAGACACAATTTGTTTACAAACTGCATATTATCATCAAGTTGCAATGTAGTTGTTAAGCTTTTGCTTTAATAGCAATCTGGCTTTTCCTAAAGCATATCAAAGTGGTTGAGTGGATGAAGGCATCGGCATTTGGGTAGGATAACAAGCCAGTTCCAGGTTTGAATCCCGGCTAGGGTCGAAACTTTTAGTGGTTGTACAGGGTGACACATAGTCGTTAGATAGGACAAATGTTTTCATTACATGTGTAAATGCATGTTATGACTATATAGTGTAACGCGGGTATTGACTGTGCTTGCATGCCAAGCCGTTGGTTATGGTAACCATTCACTAATTTGTAGCTAGGGTCAAAACTTAATTACGGTGGCAGCTTAGAGTAATGCGCTTTCGCCTAATGGCAAGAATTTCACTTTCTCATGCAGTGTATAGGGATCGCCCATTAAGGTAGAAAGTGGACCTGTGTTAGTCGCAAGAATACTTTTAATACCGTCCAAAAAAAAGGTAGGTATGCGTTAATGGACTGAATAGGAAGCCTTACCAGCATCTGGATGCTCCACAACGACTTCTGGTGTCCAAATTCCAGCTTTGCAGTAACCACGTTTTTCGAAGGCTAAAATGTATCCACCATCACCCACCACAACGCCCTCATCGAGCATCTCCAGCAAGCTCTGTAGGTAACACGTGGGATTCTATAAAGTTGATTATTGGAACACTCCTACAATTTTCTCTTTTTTAAAATAGGTATGATGTTTTGGACCACTTTCTGAATGAAAGAAATCCCTTGCTCTAGAAATATACTTTGTAGCAACTGCCTAAATAGGTTTGAAGATATTTCAGTTTTCATCATTTAGTTTAAGAATGCCTGTAACATCTGTAACATTTTTAGTGAGCCCGTAAGAAAGACACCACGTTTCAATATCCAAAACGAGTTTGTCAAGCTTACATTGCAATCAATCCGCGGCATCATGACAAGTCTTGGCACCCCACAAAGACTTAAAGTATTATATTGAAGCACTGCGATTCTGAACAGAAGGTAAAGTTAGATCGATATATAGCTTTTTGTTCTTATTACTTGGTTGGAGCCGCAGGGCCCCTTTGGTAATTGTTATTTCTGCATGGTAGAAATATCAGGCTTATCTTTACCTAGTCTCAAAACAAGACCTTGCAACAGTTAAGGGTAGTTGTAAAGTGAGTGGTAACAAATGATTATTGTCGGATGAGGGCTTATACATAGAAGTGACACAGAACGAGATGAAACGGGCACGAAGAGTGACACCTGTTTGAGGCTGATTTTGTACTATTTTTCTGTTGTTTGCTCAGTATATGTATGAATTTTACTGCTGGGATGGAAATCACTCACATATGCATCAACTAGTTTTTTCATTACTAGTATCTCTCAGATTTTTCTCGTATGCTGATGTTTGAATACAGCTACTTGTACTTTCGTAGTACCCCAAGAGCTATCTTAACTCATTTAACCAACAAGTAGTAGAGCGGCGACAGCCAAATATCGCCTACTTCCCCAAACTGACTTTAGGGCCACCGTGGCGCCGCGCAGAAGCTGCATTACTGTTTTAATTTTGTACAGTCCGGCTTTCGATTACCAAGCATATGGAAATCAAGTTTTCTTTGTGGAATAGACTGTAATACTTTCTGCATAAAACTCCGTAACCGCTGCAGCCAGTCACAAGAGTGCTTGAGAGTCCGGCCTCCCAGCAAAAGGCAAGCACGATCTAGCTTGCACGAACCGAACACACAAGGATACCTGTAACTCTGTTCAGCTGAACAATGCTCTTCATATTTTATCTTGTGTTCTTTTACCTTTTTCGCAGCCATCGACAGAAGAGTGGAATTAATTATTCACGGATGGGAAGTATAGACTTACAACTGAAATAAAACTTCTTTTGAACAGGTTTATAAAAAATTCTGCACACTCCGGTTATGAAAGTGTCACATGCCTTTAGCGTTACAAAACATTTGCATGATGAGATTTTATTTGCCCTTTCAACATACCGAGAGAGGAGGGGGTAGAGCAGGTATTGACTGATGGACCATAATGTGCCAGAACGCCACCCCTGTAAATCTCAGCTCCTCTTAGAGCGAAAAAACATCGGTCTCATTATTACAATACGTTTGCGATACTATCTCTTCATTTGTATATAATTCTATTCCAACAACACACAAAGGGCGTGCAAAGCTAAGCCTGGAAGAGTCTTGGGCTATTACTCAATTAGACCATGATGGATTTGTTTCCTACGAGCTTTGCCGCCAACGTGAAGGTGTCAAGACAAGCAATTGGGCTCAGAACCCAGCACCACCATTTCCACCTAACACGACAAACATGCTCTATAGCGGTAAGAAAACCTGCGACAGAGACGGATGGATGAGCTGCCGAAATGTGGGGTAAAACACCCGTACATCGTTCAGAACGTCACTATTTGCGTGACTCGACTTCGAGCGTTGGCACGATAAATGGATTGTTTTAACACTTAACACTTTCATTTGTTGAGTATGCATATCACACACTCATTTCCTTCTCTAAGACAGTGACAGTACGAGACTTTCCCCCATTTTAAGCTTTGCACTTTCAGTTGCGTGCAATAATACAGATTTAGTTGAACGAATAGATAGTAATACATTCCAATTCATCGCTATTGAGAGCAATGCTCATTTTTTCACTTTCTCTGCACAATGACTCACTCGTCTCTCAGACCTGCGTGGGCAGTGCATTGTAGCTACTAGCCCGCCATGGCCACAACGTCAATACCAACTCCTTCCATTCTCCCTATGTTCAAACAACAAGTTCTTTCATACGATGCAAATATTGCGTTACGCCGGTGCGCAGTGCGATATTTAGCCGCAATTGTAGAGTTACTACAGCAGGTGCGTGCCCTTCTTCTTGCAACAGCTTATGACCCGTCACAATGCTGAGATGGAAGTGTCTTGGCCGTGACGCTGCAGCTCACTTTATGGGGCGTCCATGGGATGCAGCTGTTTCTCAAGTGTGGAAATGATAAGCGAACTCAGATACCGGCAACCTTCTTTATATGTTCTTTTTTATCGCACTAGTCCTACTCGTGTTCTAGAGATGGTAAAGTTAACTGTAAAGTCAGGTTGATCATCGATTTGACCGGATAGTAGCTACAACTATGTGCTGTTGAACAATTGCTCATCACTATTTTTACCTCCGCCAAGGAGGTTATGTTTTCGTGGGGTTTGTCTGTCTGTCACCAAGATAACTCAAAAAGTTATGGACGGATTTTGACGAAAATTACTGGGATTGTTAGAAATATTAGGAGCAGCAGATGATTAACTTTTGGTGAAGATCCGTCCATCCCTTTGTTTCGTTGTTTGTCTGCCTCATTTTTCTCAATGCCATAACTCAAAAAGTTACGGGGGGATTTTTATGAAATTCATATGAGTTGTAGCTGCGGTTTTCTTTGGACATCTGATTCTTTTGCCTCTGACCTAACGGCAATAGTTCAGAAAGGCATAAGCCTGAATATATCGTTTTCTCCCGGGTGAAAAGGCCTGATTGTCAGTCCATTGTCAACTTTGAATCTAATCTAAAATGTAATACAGTATGCTAACTGAACCCAAAAGAGACTTTATGTTTTTTAGGGCGCTATGGCGGATAAGAAATCTAGCTCCCATTCTCCTTAAGAATTATTGCTGATTTCGATTTCACTATCTGAGTAGGATACATCGTAACCTGTTGCGTTATGGCACGCATCATGGAAACGCTATTTACCTCACAATTTGACAAGGACAACCAACACATGTATTTCTAACTTTTCTATGTGGCATGAAGAAAACTTCCTCCGTAGTTACTGTAATTATACTGCCGATTTAGTTTTTTTTTATTACATTTTTGCATGCTTACTTTGTTAGCCTCTCTGTTCCACTGTCACTATCACGTAAGAGAAATTCATTGGCTGAACTGTAAGGTAAATGTGCTCTGCCTTATTTGAAAGCCAAGCGTTGAAATCGCCTGTAGGACCTCTTACGTGGTAGCATGTCGATGCTGATTTCACTTCCTCCCCACAGCAAAATTTTACTCGCTATGGGCTCATGATTCTCAAACTGGTTACAAGGAAAATTGAAAATATTGTTCAGAGTAGAACTATGAAGAAAATATGAAAACCGGGGCATCCTACAAGCATGATTTTCTGCCTTCGTTTCATCAAGGTAGGGTAGTATGGTCAATAATGGCAGTATATACGTACGGAAAGGTTGATACCAATGCTGTGACACATAAAACTTGTTGTGATAATGTATGAAATAAAACTATACAAGTGCACTGCGTGTTTCATGGCCGTTACTCTATCAGTACCGTGAAGGAATTTTATTACGAATTCTTTTACCGCCATATTTCACGGCCAGATAGTACAATTTTGCTGTTAAATGAAGAGCCTTCGGTATTTTGTCTGCTTAACTGACCATTTTATCGATTTCCTGTCACTTGGAGAGTTTAGATAGACAATGAGTAGAACCATTTATCAGTATTGCGGAAATGCCTATAAAGACAAGTGTTTATTTTATCAGTATTGCGGAAATAGAGAAAAGACATGTTGAAGCTCGTAACCTGCTACTTACCTGGGCCAAGGAGGTTATGTTTTCGTCGTATTTGTCTGTCTGTCCCTTTGTCTGTTTGTTTGTCTCTCTGTCACCAAGATAACTCAAAAAGTTCTGAACCGATTTGGGCGAAATTCACAGGGATTGTTGGGTATGTTAGGAGGAACAGAACTAATTGAAAACCACTTCTATACAGGTAGGCAAACAAACAAACAGACGGAGTAAAAAGAATTACGGTATTGAGTTTTTCAATACCTACCTAAAAATACTTTAATTGTACTCAACTTAAGTATATAACAAAGAGTGAATGACCAAATTTTGGTAATGATCCGTTAGTTCGTTCTTTCGTTCGTTTCTCACTGTTTTTAATTTTATGCTTGTTAGCACAGTAACTAAAAAAGTAATGAATATATCTTTATGAAAATCATAGGAGTTATTAGTAATGTTAAAAGACATAAATTATCGAATTTTAGCGCAGATGGGTTTGTTTGTTTGTTTGTATGTTTGACTCATGTTTGTATAACGTTTGTTAGAAATATAACTTAGGAAGATATGAACGGATCTTCAAGAAAATTGCACAAGCTGTTATTACTATCAAAAGACACGAATAATTGCATTTTTTAGTTTATACAAAGAAAGTTATGGTTTCCAAGCCAATTTGAATTTTTTGCTACCACTGCTTCGCTTGGCGGAGGTATTCGCTCTCAGAGTGCTCTAGTTTGAAAAGCAATTGGCGAGCCTTGATCGCGGACTTAAACTAGAAAACCTGTTTACACGGCTTCATTCTGCAAATAAATCCCTTCTAAGTGACCAAGAGAAGTGTACGATTGCACTCAACTAAAAATTGGCTGAACTTCGGTATCATTAATTGAAGGTTCATATGACACCTGCATCCTACGACCGTAAGGCCAGAACCCACTGCAGTAGAAAATGAGTGACTGAACTGCTGGCGATTTATTTCTCTGGATTGGAACAGAACGTGCGGGCTCGCGACAACGAGCGAGGCAACACATCTAACCACTGAGCAACAGGAGATGTGTTTTAATGTCAAGTTGCAGCACTGTAAATAGTATGGTAAAGCACTGTCGAAATTGAAGTAGTCACTCCTACCTCTCGGTTAATTCTACTACTAAAAAGGCTGTTTTTGTCCAGTTTATTTGTTTGTCTCCCTGTCTTTCTGTCAACTAAACAACTCAAAAGTTGCTACCGGATCTGTACGATATTTACAGGGATTATTAGGTATGTAAGGAGAAACCGATGATTAACTTTTGGTGGAAATCCGTTCAACTTGTTACATAAAAGATACTTAAAAAAAAAAGAGTTTAATGATTGAGGTGGAAACACGAAGATATCGAGATGCTGCTCAGTGGAGCTGTGCGGACAATCTTAATGAGTACGCGTGGCATCTTTCTAGCTTCAGAAAATGTCGGCGAGCTTCTGGGTGGAGCGTGAAGCGCGTTGATTACGATGAGCTGCCATTCGTCGTTTCACTACTCTTCAGTAAGGTGACCATTACTTCTAACCTTAAAACCTGTTAAATCTTGCGGATTGTCTCCGTTGAGCGACTGCCGGGCTTCAAAAAATACTACAGTAGCGCTGTAAAAATAATTAAAAATAAAATCCTGAGGAGCGGGACTCGCTTGGTGCTCGCTCACTCATCCTCACTGACCGGTAGAGAGAGACACAATGATAAGTCGGCATTGGAATATTGCTCATTCTTTTCGTTAGAGTCCCAGTTTGATGAAAGCACTCTAACATAAGCATTAGAATCGTTCGTCCGTCCGGCATGCTTGCTCACTATCGCACCCCTTGTTCTTTTTTACTTATTTACCCAGAAAACATGAAAGTGAAACAGTATTTGAACACTAGTTAGTTACACAAGATCGGTTAAGCCTGTCTAAATCAGTACTATGTTGTTCTTAAAGAGAAATTGGAAGAAACATATACGTCAATATGTCAAGATAAACGGGGAACCCATGCAACAGGTTGTTCTCGAACTGGATCATCGCTCATATGAATAGCAAGTTTGGGAAGAAGAGGAAGAACACAATAAAGTATCATCAGCAGGAGAATGAAAGTGGAAGCAAGCAAAGTGGGCGCAAAGGGCTACGATAACCTACACACTCCTTCCCGCAACATTGCATGGGCGTAGCTAACTGAATTACCTAACCCAATGGCTCAAATTATCCCTCCTGAGTGTATTGAACATCTCGACGGAGCTTATTGTGATCGAAGTACTAACTAAAGCTATTACGATTTAGTTCAGTTTTTCTTCATGTGCGGGTAATAGCGCTGATGAATGGATGGGCTGCACATATTTTAGAAGCTGGGGCTTCTAGCATGCGCTACCGAATGCATGAAATACTTTCTACATCATTTTCCTGCTATTATGACAGTTTTCAGGTATAATAACTTGACTGAGTTAACATGCTTTCCAGAGTTCATTTAATATCTTCTTTTTACACCTACATCGGTCTCAAGCTGTCTTCCCATTCATTTACATTGGGCCTAAAATTTTTGCAGTAGATAAGGATTGAGTAACAATGAAAATTGCATATTTTTCACAACCTATCGATAGCATTTATCATGTCCCACTTCACTTCTTTGGTTCAGATAATAGCTTCAGTAAGGCAAGGCAACCTGCCGCCCTAAATGATGCTTCCAAAATTCGATTTGGGTCACTTGAAGGCTGATCCTACGTATTGCTGCATATTTTCGTGTCCCTGATTGCCTGTTTATCGATCTCTCTACAGTGCTCCGTCTCGTTACCAGCTTCCAACTCCCTAAAAATACGAATATTAAACCTGCGTTGCTCTCACCTCAATCAGACCATAGTGCAGATGCTGCAATTCTTTTCTGACTGTGAAATGATCCGAACGATAAGGAACAGTCTTGTTTGCTGCTACAAATATGATGAACTATCGCATCGCAAGAGATCTAATTAAAGATTGCTTAAAATTCAATGACAATGGTTTCTCATTTAACGTTCAAGAATGCTAACATTATTGCCTGAAGATTCTTCAAGAGGAATATGCCGCAGCAGCATCTGCACAAAATCTAATGCCCGCACCCGTCAAAAATTACAGCAAAATATCCTTTCATCGTTCATGCTTAGGTCGCGACTCTCCTTAAGAATATGCATTGCATTCAGCTGCTTGATATTCAAATGAAAAACTAGAGTGATCTGAGAGAGCATACGTCCGCCAGACAAGGCAGTGTTAGCAAAAAGGTCAAATTGGTCCTCAAAATTAGGATTTCTTTTTTATTATCACCAAAAATTGGTTATTTATTCTTTTTGACAGTAATAACGATATCTGTAACTTATTTTAGGACCTCTTCGTAACTTTTTGAGTGATGTTCTGACAAACATTTTGACAATCATTAGTTAAACACTCAGCGGGTAAGCCAATCATCATTAGCATTTGGTCATTTGTATGCTAAATGATTGAGAATTGTTTCAAATTTCATGAAAATTGGTTCATAACTTTTTGAGGTATATATGTTACTGAATAAATATTGAAACAAAGCATAGAAACAAACAAACGGACAAACTGATCAAAAATTAGGACGCCTTGTAGCGTAAGATCATCACCCGCGACGGGGGCATATTCAACGCAGTAATTTTTGATGACCAGCTAATCCCAGTTTCTCATATGGATGCTGTATCAAACGAAGTTAGGGCACAGCCCCCGTAGCATGAGCTCTCTTAATAATAACATAGGAAAAATTTTTGATAGCCAGCTAGGCCTAGTTTCTTGGCATGGGTCGCATCAAGGTCAACCCACCAAATCCCTAAAAAAGTTATTAGCGAACATTACTCAACTCCTTCGACCACTTTTTGGGTGGAAAGACAAATATATATATTCACAAATATATATAAACTCAAATCTTCAACGAAAACATTATCACCTCTCTCACTTCGTTCGCGGGTGATAAAAACTTTGTTCATTTAATCCAAGTAATAACCCCCAACAGTAGAGTGTAGAGCACCGAATTGGACAGAGTAGGCAGCAAGTGTTCAGCTACATAACTATACCCATCAGGTGTTCTGACAGTCGTTTTAGAGGTGCTTCCGACCCATTTTAGACCAGCAGTTTCAGTCTGTCACCACCCTGCGAGCTACTCTTCACCCACAGTTTTACGCCACCGATCCATTGGAGGTTTATGGTCTTGGGCCCCTCTTTGTAATCTATTGCATTCCATTCTGGATCATTTCATATTTTGTCGTAGGAGAGCTTGAAGGATATTGACTCTCGATTACCGCTCGTCACAGATACTGAGGGAGTATATATAGTTTTTAATTTCGATGAGAATACATACATTTTTTCTTACTGGTAGCTGGCACTTAGACTGAAGTCGTTCCAGGCATGATACAAATATTTTTTAACAATATATTTCTTAGTGTGGGATATATCTTTGTTTTCCCGCCATCATATTTTATTACCCAATGTATCTATTATCAGACCATACTTATGCATTCACTTCATTTTCATTATAAGCTAACAGATTTATTTCATTCATAATAACTCGATATTCTATGTTTTTTAATTGATAACCATCTTATTTGTTCGCTCATCTTATGTGCGTATAAATCCATGTACAGTAATAAAATACTTTAGTTTTTAATGTTCACCTAAACATTTTTTGAAACATAGACACTGAATGCTAGAGCGCTAAATCTTATCTTGATCATTTTAGTTGTATAATAATTGAAATGCGAATTTTCATTGGTTCCTACAGCCGAGTGATCATGTACACTCATCATGTAGATATCTTAGAATTTTTTGGTTAATAAGGCTCAATATATCCTTCACTCTGATGACCTCATTCTATCAAGGTTATGCAAGTATAATATTTATTTTAGCAGTTTGCTTAACCATAAATGATCATATATTAAAGCTACACCGATATCCCGTGATATTATTAAACATACCTAGACTATACATCGACAACCGTAGCATTATTAAATACGCATAATTAAAACATACCCTGAATCTCCGTCAATATTAAATTTACGAATATAGTGCAGCGCATAACTGATAATCGAGAAACATCTCGCGGTGTTACGCATTTAATCTTAAGCAGAGTAAAAAATCAATTGTGTATGAAATATTCAACTAGAAAACGTTAAAATAATTGCTTTTAAGTAAAATATATAATGTTTTTCATTACAGAGTCTTCCATAGAGTTCATCTAAACAGTTAATACATAAACCAACCTCACATCATTTACGCGCTGGACAAAACACTCGTTCACCATCTCTCCTCTTCTTTTTTGTAAGATCAAATTCGCCGCTTGAAGGTGGTTCCGCTTTTTTTTTTTTTTTTTTTGCTGAGAGGTGATTATGAACGGACAGGTGGATTCACAGTTAGCATCCCTCTCTGAGAGACAAAATTTCACGAAGCTGCTAGTTTGCAATTTGCATTCATCCCACACAATACCAGACATTTCTTTGACATGTTTCTTTTTTAAATTCTCATGTACTTCTTTATATAAATCACGTGTAAGTCGTTTTGCACATGTCTTACCCCACTCTATAGTTAACTTACAATCGTTCCTACGAAGCAGAACGCTGTATTTCTTCGGTTGCAAACAGGTGATTTTTTCGGATAAGAATATACTATTTAGTCTTTGAAACATCCAAGCTCGCCTTCGTGTATGATATTATGCCCATCATGATCTCGAGAATAGTATGAGAACTCGAGCCATTCTTCCATGGGACTACCTTCACAAATCTGTCTTTCATTGTCTGTAATATTGGAAAATACAAGCGACAATGAGTCGGTATCTCTATTCGTAAGACGCACATATTTTACACACGGGTCTAAGTTTCTGATTGAAAAATTCGTACATGATGCATGTTACTTTTTCTAAGACAATGAATCCAATTCAAGTTGGGTGATCCATTTCTATCGTCTTTCAACGTTTCATCATAACTTTAGCTTATAAGATTGCATAACAGTGTTTCACAAATGCGGTAAAATTATAGTTAATGACCGATATCAGCACCGATGAAAAGTACATCTTGTCATTCTTCTTTGCCGGGTTGAAGAGGCTCTTCCCGCAAATAGCATTCGACATTAGTTTGTACGCAAATTTTTTTTTCCAAATGTATATTTCGTTTTGGTCCTACGTTCAACGTTTTTAACATTAAATTTTATGTACTCTCTAAATATATAGTCTTGCTTGAAACACCATACTTTATGGATATTTTTTTTACTTTGAGTCCGACTTTCACCAGAACTTGCAAGAGTTCCAGTGACATAACATAGTTTTCTTGGTTTCTGTGATTCCCAACAAGACGTTTTTCATGTGACCATGAATACTGTTTGAGAAGTCTGAAAGGTGATCTAGGGTGAATTCCAAAGGCTCTAGTGTTGATGGAAAACCGATATCTTTAAGAGTCTCTGTGTCAGTGATAACGAGCGGTGCTTACTCTTTATTACACTCTGTGTATTCAGACCCTCAATGGTGAATTTTTCGCTCAGTGTGATGTCTCCATACGGAAGTTTACCAGCCAGTGCTTGCGAGTAAAGGGAATTAAAGGCGAGAAATAGAGCCGAGTTGATTGGTTTTGTATCATCGGCATCCATGCAGTGCTTTTGACTGAGTTTAATATGTGGATCCACAGGTGCAAAGATTCCTCCACCAGCATAGACGTGCACGGTCTGGACCAGGTCACGATCGTCTTCGGAAATAAGTTAATTACGGAATTGAATTCCAACAATGGGGCATTTATGCTTAGACTAGGTAAACTTACAAAGTATACAGAATTCAGGTAATACTCAATCAACGAGGTTAAGCTGGAGGCTTCAAAAACTTCTGCGCAGTAACTCATCAATCTTCATGTACAACATGTAGTCGCTCAGAGACTCATATTTTCCCCTGACCCACATTCTTTGCGCCTCTGGATATTGCTCATCAAGAATCCCTTCGTTTATTGGGCGTGAGTAAAGTACTTCTTTGGGTGGGAGTGCCTTTTCCTACCGTACTTCATCTGAGGTTACATACTCATACAGGAAGTACCCTGAATGGGTCACCATATCAATGACTGCGCTTTCCACCGAGGCTTTGTTTGAGAAGTTTATGTTCTGCACAATTCAGATTTTTTGAGTGTGTGCCCTGCAAAGTAGCCTAAAAGTTTATACTATCAAGGAAATTCAATCTGAAAAGTCTTTCCTCCAGTCGCACCTCGATTGAGAACATCTGGTCGCCAGTTTTTAAAAGGAAATTTACAGTCTTGAACATTTTTCTTTCTGATCTACCTGCTTTCATTGTATGCGTAAACTGATATGAATTTAGCCCTTGCTGTTGTTTTGGTGTTACATTTATTATCCAGCGTAAAAACATAGTTTTCAATCTTTTCATAATAATTATTTTTTTGTTTCGAATTCCGATGAATAATGGTCGTGATGCTGGTGCGCAACGTTCTTCTCATCGAACCCTATATGACATGCATAACATTGGGTAGGAGCCTTAAATTCTTTTGTGTGTTTGGAAATTAGTACAGCTTTGGAATGCAGTTCACGATTATACGCGGGATCATTGTAGTCTGTGATCAATTCGATAACAAATATTCTCGCCAGTTTTCCTGACTCACCCACGTTTCCGAGATCATACCCTGAACCGTCACGGCGAAGACCAACACCAGCGGAAGGAACATCACTGGTCGCACGGTCGTCACTATAACATGCGCATCAGATCCTGTTTTCCACGCCACCACCGTCAACTTGCATTTCAGTGAATATAGCTTCAGCATTCGACTCATCATTCGCACTCATAGACTCACCGTCGGATACATTTGGATCTATGACGCACCAACAACTTTCATTACGTCAATAGCACGGGTTTTTTGCATGGATTCAATAATCTTACGCTTAGGACCTTCACTCATAATTTGTTCTTGACGATCAACAATACAGTAATAGTAACTGACAAGGACATGGGTATGCTCAGTAGGCTCATAATGTTTATCAGAAGGAACAGGGGTATTTTATACGTCTGTATAAGCTATAAAAAATACATGGGTAAGTAGTTGAGAACTTTAAACTTTCTACATTGTGCCTTTCTTAGGGAAGTTCATAACGGTTTGTACACCCTATGCGGAGAACATGCTCATCATACTTTTTGTATCCATTCTATGCACACAAAAATGGGGAAAAAATTACTTTTCCATTTCTAAACTTTAGATCAAGTATTGTACGCGGGTGACCGTTTATATCAGCAATACCCGGAAATGCTTACTTTCCAGATCACAGCTAAGTCCTGTCGCTTGCTTCGTGAAATGGTCGCTGGTATAAAAGTGGTTTATACTGTTTCTCCATTTCGTATAGATAACACATCGGGATTTTAAGGTTACGCAGTCTTTCAACTTCAGGAATATCTTCAATGATGAATTTATTTTCCGCTATCCGAAATTTATGCGTGTACTTGTGTTTACCTGAGTTTCTCATAGAATTTCAAGTAATCTTTAATTAGTTCTCTCTTGATGCGATAGTTCATCATATTTTTGGTAGAAAAGAAATTATTTTGTTCCATTTCGTCTGAATCATTTCACAGCCCAAAAACAATTACTGTTACAGCGGGCATGCGGGGATATTATTAATTGTTTAGTGAGATTATATATATATATATATAAATAATATGCATAATAGTGATTTTTGGGGAGGTGAGCCACCTCCACATGATTTCAACAGATAATCAAGCTAATGAAAATAATAAATAATTAATGCAAATAATAAACGTTGAGGATGACGAGTTAATAAAATAATAATGAACAATCAAACATCTTGCCATAGGTACTAGATTCGAGCTCCGAAAGGGATGAGAACGGAAACACACGATATACAATGAATAATTTATTGTAACAAGTGTCATAGTATTAAAATGCAAGGAAATAGATCGATGGAATGCGCAACTGAAGCCCGCAACAACATCCAAAACGGGAAATTAAATTCGGTTGACAACCCAGGGTCCAGGGACAGCGTGTGACGGATAGAAATGTTGAAACAATATTCAAAGTGATGACACTCTTTATCTGAAACTCAAATACTCGTGAAATATTGATATCCGGCAAACAAAATTTGGATTTAAAGGTTGGTCAGCGCTATACTTCGTGTTGTGAAAAAAAACGGTGCCTCATCCGACCGTGAAATAAAATTCATATTTTATATCATGAGGGACTTTATTATTATCATCATTTTATTATTAAAACTTCATGCACGGGCCACCACGGACAGGTAGAACAACCCAAATGAAGCACTTTGCAACACCGGGAAGCCCGAAACGCTGATAAAGGATATCTAACAGCTGTCTTAAACTCTTTCAGGCCAATACGACCGAAAGCCAATGCCGGCAAAGAATTCCAAACCCTAACAGACCAGGGTACGAAGCACCGACCAAACTGATTAGTTCGACATCTAACATCCTCCAACGTGGAGTGTGCGCGCCGACCGTAGCACGTGTTTCTCTCGTAAACACCTTGAGGGCCGGCACAGACGAACACAACCAATGCCTCTCATTGTTGTACACTTTATGAAACATACAGAGTTCAGCAACCCTTAACCTGTGGGACAGGTTCACCAGATCGTTACCCACGCACAGCCTGCTGGCCGAACTAACAAGTTGGTCTAACAGACGCAAGTGTCAGCGACTGAAGCCCAGACCGGTGAGCAAAACTCCAACACAGGCACCTAGAAAAGCATAGAAGCATCTTCGGACAACCTCAGTCACTATCACAGAATTAACCTTACGCAAAAGCCTAATATGCCTAATATGTGGCTCGAAGCTAAGCTTTTCATCGAACTTGAGAGGTTCTGGTTAAAAACACAAATCAAGCTCGATTTAGCTCAGAACAAGCTTTAGTATTGTTGTTGTTCGTGCCGCACGCCTTGACCGAAATTAAAATGGTAATATACAATTGAATGTACGGGATCGCGGTTGAAGACACTTTTACCGTGCAATATGCAATGGCAAAAATTAATTTGTGACAATCCGCAAGACGGACACTTCTTGATCAAAAGGGAGCTGTGGCCAGCAACTCCCAGTGAACCGAGAAGGTTACAAATATATTGACACGTTATGAGCATCTCCATAATAACTTTTTTAGTTCGCATTCGCACAGCTTATTACAAAGTTTGAGCAATGGCTAATTACATCTGAGTTTACCCTAATTCTTAATTGCTACTTTTTTAGAGAGTTAATTACATCACCTATTTTTCAATTAGGTTAAAACTAGAATTCCCATTAGCAGCTGCTGTAAAAAATCATAGTTTCCAACTTTGTTTATACCCCATCACTCCCCATTGTACTTATTATCTATTCTTCAAACGATGGACTGTAGAATCTTTCTAAGTAATTCCTAACTAGATGAACACGCTGCGAACTCTGCTGTCCCATCAGTAGTTGTTAAGTATTTACCCGATGAAATATCGTTGCGAAGATTCGTGACATTGAAGAACGATGTAATGCTGCGACACCTCGTGCTGGTTTGCGAAACAACGGAACATATTGCAGACATAACACAATTCTAACAGGTTTCTGTTGATTTTTTTTTCTAACAGCGTCGTGGTCAGGGGCAGGGGTATTCAACAAAATGCTGCGCCACGTTCGAACTGTCACCGGTACAGAGAGTGTGATATTTAAAAACTTACTGGAGGCATACCTACGTGAAATGTGGGGATAACTCGCTGTTTGCCACCCCGCGTCACCTCTGCACAAGATGGGTGGTGTGCATAGCGCCACCTGGATCTCGTCCGAAGAATCATCAAGGTAAGGTAGCGCTTCGGGCTTCCCGGTGTTGCAGAAAGCTTCATTTGTGTTGCAGTACCTGTCCGTGGTGGCCCTTGCCTGAAGTATTAATAATAATAATAGGATGGGCCATTGGGTTAGCTAGGTCAGTTAGGTTCGCCCAACCTTGTTTTGGGGAGCAGCGCTCCATGGGGAGTGTGTAGGTTGTCTAAATAAGCCCATTGCGGACGGGAAGCAAAAATTGCCGAGGGTGGCATTTCGCCAACACGTGCCCCATCAGACTCGGCGAAAACGCTGCCTGAGGAGAGAATTCAGCAGAATGGATCTAGGCCAATTTTTTTCGTCGCGTTCAAACAATTCAAAACACCTTCCAAATCTGTTTTTCCTGTTATGTATTAACTACTACGGTTTGTAGGACCTGCATTTTTCTTAAAACTTTACTTTTAATGGTTGTGATTCCATCTGCTGAGTGAAAAGTTTGAAAGGAATTTGTATCTAGGCTAGAATGATGGTAGCCAGCAGATACGTACTTTTCGAAGTTTCGTTGATAGATTCCAAGATCGTACAAAGCACTTAGTCGTTGAGTACAATGTATAGAAAATAAAAATAAATGGATATATATAGCTAGCAATAAAACTGAGAGAGTCAGTATTTTCCATTTTTATGCAACTTGTCATTATTTTATTCTAAAACATTGCAACTCGAAGCTCATTCGCCTTTATTATTAACCTCTTCCCCTTTTTAGCCCGGGTTGTACGATGCAGCTAACTTGAAGGACAGACGTAATATGCGCCCTTCAGATGCTTTGTAATACTGGGCTGTATAAGGAAGACGGCACTGTCAAGTTCTAGGAAGTGCAACCGTAACGTAGACTGTAATCTCAATATCAAAACACTACATTACACCTCACTAAAGAAAGAATTAATCGCTTGTTATTGACTCATAAAAACTGTACTCGAAATATGCGCTGGTATGATGTAAGGCCAATATGAAGTCTGCAATAACTCCACTAGAGTGAATGTTATAAATGATCGCAATAGCGATAACGAAAGAAGCGGGCTTTTGGCTTATCTGATTGTTATTTCTTTATTCATCGATATCGTCATTCCTTCTGGTTCCAAGCTTTCGTTAACCAATAATTTAATTCTTCGCTGTTTGGTATAGAGCGCAGAGAGGACTCTATACAGCGTGCCTGAACGGAGTACAGATGTGACCGCTCGACTTCAGCTTTCGAACATTGTGGAAAAATGAAGCTAAAGTCAGCTTAAAAGCACGGCCCAAATCATAAAAGCTAATTGCACTGGTTCGTGTTGTAGATAGAGGCCCTCTTGGCCCAAAGCAATGCACGACTGGATTGGACCGCGGATTGTCCGATCTACGGCTTCAGAGGCGGAAGGATCATGTGATACCACGGCCACCCTATCATCCCTCTTATTGGCTGCGTCCCTGTCCTCGCCGTGGACTTTAAGTAGTATAAAATTCCTGAAGCTGCAGTCGTAGCAGTGTAAGCCTTTACCTTCCTAGGCAGGAACTGAGCTTCAGACCACGAGACAATGAATTCAGCTCCCAATTTATTTAGCCATGGTGAGTGATCATTTTATTATACCATTTTCATAGGAACTACGTGATGTGTGGACTGTGGATGTGCTGTTTGCGTGGCGTTTACGCTGCTCTATTTATTTATGCTATCGAGTTTAAATATATTTCAAGCTGATAAGTGAGTAGCTCGTTCTCGCTTATTGTTGTCCCTGCGAACACAACATTTGGAGGTTTAGCGCTATTCACAAGTGGCACGTAATAGATCGTCCTTTCTTTGGTGGGACGAATAAATACTGCGTCGAAACATGGTATTTAGCAAACGTGGTATTTAGCTAACTTTAGCCAGCACGATATCCAAGCATTGGCATTGTTTAGTAGTTCTTTAGGCTTTACGCTCTTCTGATGGCCAGTAAAGAGGTTGTAACACTACCTGCTTACTTGCTACAGTACATAGAGCATAATTAGCATAGCATTTGTTTGTCAGCTGAATAATCAGTTAACTTATGTATGAAATTTGTTGCTATCATTCAAACTGTATCAAATACTCAAATGTTATAATGTGCACCCTTTGCATATCGCGCCTCTTACTGTCCAAAGATTTCATGTTATCACCCGCGAACGTAGTGAGAGAGGTGATAATGTATTCGTTGAAGATTTAAGTATATATATCTACATTTTTCTCTGCTCACCCAAAATGTGGTAGAAGAAGTTGAGCAATGCTCATATATATATATATATTTTTTTTTTGCAGTCTGGGGGTTTCTCCTAGATGTGCCTCATGCCAACAAACTAGAATTAGCTGACCATCAAAAATGACGGCGATGAATTATGTTTACTGTTCACCCAAAATGAGGCAGAAGAAGTTAAGTCATACTAATAGTTTTTTAGGCAGTCAGGTGGGGTATGTGAGATGTGAAAGGTAGCAAAAACTTTAAGTTAGTTGGCCATCAAAAATGACGGCGTTGAATTTGCTCCTTTCCGCAGGGGATGGTCTTACGCCACGAGGCGTTTAGTTTTAGTCCTGTAATTGCATTTACAGATGTTACCACTTTCTTTTGCTCGTTGAATTCACTTCTTGGCATGACTCCCGAGTTGTCGCGAGTACTCATTTATGGGTAAAGTGATCTCCCTATAGGCTTACCTTAAAAGATTTTTCGTAATAATTTTCACGCTGTTGTTTGTGGGGATCGCTTTTGTTGATAACAACTCATCTACGAGTAAACTTAAAATAAGCAAAGTTTGTTAAAATATTGCCGCAAACTACTGTAAATGCCGGTAAAATTTCGAGAGTTGATAGAAGACTTGACGCTTCCTTTTCAAAAGTAGGAAAGACATAACACTCGCTAAAGAAACAGTGCAAGCAAGGGAAGGAATGATTGTGCCCATTAAGCGATAGCAGATAGAAAAATAACACTGTAACCGAAAGATTGCTAAGCCCAATCATTTATTAGTTTCTTCTCCAACAAAGTTTGCTCGCGTGAGTGATTAAGACGCGTTTACGGTTTACCTTGCCTTCTACTAATTCTGACTGATAGCGCTCTATTGAGCTGTATTACCTCGGGCTGCAATACATTGCGGAGTTATTTCTGTTCGTAACTAACTGATACTGTGCGTATTAGCTGATGGAAAAATGTGATAATAGTTTAGCCATCTGTGCATACATTAGATTATTGATATGGAGATGCACTCAAAAAGTTCTCATGAGTGAAGTATGACTTTTGTCAGGGGCAGATGATATTGCAAAAAGCTACAAAGAAATCGCTTCTGAAAGTACAAATAATTTTTCACGTGTGCCCGAAGTACCGGGTGAGACCCATTATATATTTCATCATTCGTTAAGTTGAAGTAAATGCAAGTTACGCGACCAAAAATCGCCTATTTGGTATCTTATCAATCGCTACAGAACACTTTTTGCTTATCCCGGCATCCATGCGCGATTAGTTTATGTATCATGTCGCAATATCAGGAGAGGTAATTACGAAATTGACAAAATACAGTAACCGCCATTTCGCTCATTTGAAGTTATTCCTTGAAATATACGGGGTTGCTATATTGATCAAATGTGCCCCCCAATAAATATTTGACCTTATTGAGGGGTTCAACTCACTGATTTTGATGAAGGTGATAAATTTTTGTTCTTTATTGCTGAAAAAGGATCCGCAGATAGTGCGCTATTTTGTCGCAAATTTCTATGAAGCTACGGGCACTATAACCCTCCAAAAAGGGCCCAAAGAGGAGCAGTGGAGTGTCAAGATTATGACACTCTCTACTAATTTACACGTAAAAAATATAAAACCTATGAATTCATATATTTTCCGGATGATAACACAACATGAATATAGCATTCAAACTGCATCCATAGTGCAAAGAAGTGTGTTTTATCACATTTCACCCCAGTGTTTTACGTTTTTTTTGCTTTTTCTGTGCAAATTTATTTTCTACCTAAAAATTAAACGAAGTCAATGAGTTTTCATGCTAGAAAGAAAAGACTGTTTTGAAATCCTTGAAAGATCTGTGACAAGCTAACAGCGATGTATCCTCAATTTTTACCCTCATTTTTGTTAGCAGTTCATAACTGAAAGCTTTACATTTTACAAAAAAAAAAAATTAGCTTGTGATCAAAAATTGAATATCAAAAGAAAACGTAAACTAGAACGCCTCGATGGCGTAAGACCATCACTTACGGTAGGGGAGGCTAGGTCACAGCCCGATTCGAGGAGATTAGATGCTTGCTCTTCAATAATATCAAAGGAAAACTAGAACGCCTCTTGGTGTAAGACCATCACCCGCGGTGGGAGCAAATTTCTTTGCCATAATTTCTTATGGCCGTCTAATCCTTCTTTTTTTTTGGTATGAGTCACATCGAAGGCAACTCACAAGACTCCCTGGAAAAAATCATGATATACTTCAACTCTTACCTGTTTTTGGGAGTTTGGATGGAGAGAAAATTTCATCGCCGTTCTTTTTTATGGGCAGCTTGGCCCGGCTTTTTGACATTGGTCATATCTAGGGCGACCCACCAAGCTCCCTACAAAACATTATGAAGATTGCTCAACTCCTTCGACCAAATATATATACAAATATATATATTTACTTTAATCTTCAACGAAAACATTATCACCTCTCACGTCGTTCGCGAGTGGTAAATATAGAACACCTCATTCTCCAGACGATCTGCCTTGGTGGAGGCAAATTCGCCGCGGTGGAGAAAATTCAACGCCGTCATTTTTTATAGCTAGCTATGCCCAATTTTTTAACATGGGTCACATCTTGCGCCACCCACCAAACTCTTTACAAAAAATTATGAAAATTGCTCTACTCCTTTGACCACTTTTTGGGGGGACAGATATACAAATATATATATTGTATGTGCACTAGCGGGCAAAATAAGAAAACGATTTTCATTATTTGAAAATAAAGTTTAACCATGTAGAGTAGGTTACTGAATCTTTTCAGGGGGCCTTAAGGAATGTATTTAACATATTTCTACAAAATATCAGGACAAACATAACCATATTTAATACATTGAGCAATCGCACAAACAATAACAAAAATTGAACACTGCAAAATAAGAGAACGATCGTCACTAAAACATTCTCACATTTACCCAGGTTATATGGCAACATTCAATTTCGTTTACATGACTTCTAGAACTGCCACTTTTACGATTAAACCATTCTAGAAACACGGCACCTCACGTGAAAGTTACTCCTGATCTGCGGGAAGAATTGTTTAGCTCAGGTCGTCAGGAATGTCTCTTTCGGCCATATCAAGAGAGGTAAACTGATCCAAGAGCGTTGTTGTCGTGCTTTGAAGCTCTACGTACGATGAAGATAAACAGCTGGAATGACCGGTATCTGCAGTCCGCCCTCGAAAAACCACCGTACGAGTTGATAAGATTATGAAACGCTATGTCCAGAAGGATCCTTTCGAAACTGCAGCGGAAATTTCTAGAAAGCTGAAGGCCAATAATAACATAGAAGTGTCTCGCTATACAGTTTCTCTTCGCCTCAATGCATGTGAGTTAAAGGCACGCAGTTTGTTTGTAAAATTGTATTTAGAGACGATCGTTCTCTTATTTTGCACTGTTCAATTTTTGTTATTGTTGGTTAGATTGCTCTAATGTATTAAATATCGTTATGTTTGTCCTGATATTTTGCAGAAATATGTTATATACATTTCTTAGGGCCCCATTATACATTCATTAACCTACTCTACATGGTTAACCTTTATTTTCAAAAAATGAAAATCGTTCTCTTATTTTGCCCGCTAGTGTATTCATATATTTACTTAAATCTTCAACGAAAACATTATCAACTCTCTCACTCGTTTGCGGGTGATAATGAACACGGAAAATCCCGCTATATTAGTTCGTTAGGAATGTTACAAGGATTCTAAAATCGTGCTATAGGTTTCGATCTAGCATTTAAGCTCATAGACTTCTTCTATTCTTTTGAAATTTCCATGAAAAACTTTCTCTCATAAAAAAAAGCTTAGGCCAAAATCGAAAAAATTATGTGAGCAAAATGTGTTTCTTTTTCAAAATTACATATAATGTGAAATTTTAGTACAATGGGTCCACAAAAAAAGTTTCCTCAAATCTGAGATAATCCCCTTGATTGCCCAGGAAATAAACTTTACTACTGTATATTCATACGGTTTCTCTTCAAGTTTCTCATTACTTGATGCTGGATGGCATCATCTGTAACCGCTTTTTACCTTGTACCCTGAGCGTCTTCAAACGAAGTCCAGGTGATGTTGTTCACACCACCTCGGAGCCACAGTTCTCGTTCGTCTCGGTTGGGTCGCAGTTTGCTCGCAAAAGGAGAGCCAGCAACGAATTATATCCCCATGCAGTGCACTTAACTCCCTACTTGACAGAATATTTCTACTGTCTACAAACTGTGTTACACTCATCTTCAAGGCGGTTAAGAACTTTGCTAGCATGAATTCAAGTATATTTAACTTCTGTCTATCAGTAAACTTGAAGTACTACTCTTTCTCTGTCATTCGTATTTCGTATCTAAATATCATGAAAAAACATTACTTCTCCAGTTAATGCTCTCTGGCAGGCTTGTTCATGCTGGGACAGTAAGGACGACCGGAGGCAGGCTGCAGGTTTTCCCAGAATTCTCTCTTGCCCCTGTAAAATAATTTGTCGTTGCAATGTACGTATTACACTGTGTGACTTTGACCCAAGATATCTGTGAGAGATTTACATATAGATGTATATATATATATATATTTTCTGAAATAACTGACAACCAGGTTCCATGTTTTCGAAAGGTTTATAAAGCGTTTCAACTGGATTTTAATATATATTTGGCCGAGCTTTCGACAGTCTAAACGAAAGTCGTTTTCAAGGCAAAACTTGAAGAACCCA
>LQNS02278070.1:29928472-29940847 GCA_001587735.2 Parhyale hawaiensis
CCTAATATTTTGTAGAAATATGTTAAATACATTCCTTAGGGTCCCATCAAAAGATTCATTAACCTACTCTACATGGTTAAACTTTATTTTCAAATAATGAAAATCGTTCTCTTATTTTGCCCGCTAGTGTATACAGTAATATACAGTTATATACAGAAATATACAAAGGAGAAGAAAGAAGGCAGAAAGACGGTCCACTCTGCAGAGCTGCTTACCGAGTAAGGCTTACATAACATCCAGGTTCGCCAGGTTATGGGGGACGACAGTCACGTTGGACATGTGGGCGCCTCCACCAATCTCCCATGACCCTGCCGGCCGCTCACAGCGTGAGATTAGCACAGAGAAAAGAGGAAAAAACAAGAAAATAGAAGAAGAAAGAAAAAGGGAGAAGAGATCGATTGCACCATCGAGAGGTAGGGAGAAGAGTTGACTGTGGAATGCCGGGCGCACGGCTATGGCAACAGCCAGGTGATCTCCTCTCTTGTTGCCGTTGGCTCCGTGGAGCTCATCCGCCTCTCAGACGCATTTCCTCGCATGAGGGTTCCCACAACCCACCTTCTCAATGCTCATACGCCTGTCAAGCAACACCAGGTGGCAAAAGAGAAGGCATTCAAATTTAGTCGCTTGGAATCAACCCACTTGGGCTTGGCTGATGTCGACATTGACGACCCAATCGAGCGTCCGTTTAATCGATTGCTCATGAGATTTCCCAGACCTCAATCATACTCATTGCAATGGAGGTTTCAGTCGTCTTGGCATAATCGGGTTGCGTTTAACTCGAGCATTTAACATTTGAAGTGACGAAGCCAAAGTTATTAAGCAAGCCCTAAAAATTTACTGCTGGCAAGAGTCAATGAGTAATGGGATTGACTCACCTCAATAATCAAAAAATCTACATTTTTATCCGCAGTGAAAAGATCCACTTGAATCTGGAACAGCGCTTGGACGGCTTCTTTTCCAGCACCTGGAAAACAAAAATATATAAACCAACGGCAATAGCATCTCTTCTTTTCAAGTTAGGTGCGTTGAGATACTTTGTTCTTCAAATGCATATCTATCTTGGCTTAGACAACCAGATTTAAAAATCTTAGTCTCTGGTTTCTGCCAACATTAAAAGTATAATATTGGTTACACAATTATACTTTGATAGACTAAGTCACAACAATAGCATCACCTGCACATACGGTAATGTGTTAGTTGTCAGTTACGACGACACTCACTTGTGCGCAACTTCGCGAGGAAGATCGGCGCTCGAGTGTACTTATAATAATTCGTGCTGTGATGACGCGCTACGACACACGTTTGTTTAATATAATTGAAGGGCTAATTAAACTAAGGCATTACTAACTAAAACTAATTCATCAATGCATTAGTTTAATTCTGAAGAGTTACTGTACTAGGCATATTGACCCTCCCTTTATTCTGCCAGTACTTTGAAGCTGGAGTCCCACATCTAACACCACCTCAACTGTTACCTACACTTGAATGAAAAATATTTTCAAATACCTCGGTGTTTTATCTTTCAGAAAACTCACTTTTGACAGTTGAGTTACGTTGATCTTTTAATATTCATTTCATTAAAAACACGCGAACTTTTAAGAAAAAAAAAATAATGTCAGTGCTGACTGAAAGCTAAAGGAACACTAGAAGACAAAACTTCACCAGATCATTTGATTCAATATTACTCGACATTACTATTCGGATCAAGACAGCTAATCTACTTAACTTCTTTCGATATATGTATATATATTTGCTGATAGCTTTGCACAACTGTTTTGACTCTCTAGGGTTTACCTAACTTTTTCTTTGTGCATCATTTATGGATTTAATTAGTTTCTCTCTCACCTGACAAATATATTGGCGTCTGCGATATACTTGCTGACACAAGTGTGTTGCTGTCAGGAGCCTCGTCAGCGACTGATCTGGCAATCTCACACGCCTTTGTGTTGATGTCGGTCCACATGAGCTGGAAAAAGTGCAGCATTTCATCAGTGGCAACAATAAAGCAGCAGCTTAGGGTGCTGAACTCATGACACTGGATGTTGCTGGTTCGAATGGCAACCCAAGGAAGAGAGCTTTCTGCAGCGCTTGCGCTGACCCAGCATTTGATTGGTATCTGCACAGCTGCAGGGGGGTACTTACCTTACTGAAAAATGGGGAGAATAGGGGCGCACTGGTCGTTGCATAAGAACCTTCCGTCGATGGAGCCATAGTTCTTGATGATTCACTATCGACTGCAGCCATTCACTTCTCTGTGGTCAGTTGGACTATACTAGAGGTTGCCCGAAAGTCTGATTTTCAACATTCGCGAAAGCGAATATTTTGCTTTGATATTTGCGAATGCCAATATTTACTCAAAGTCTCATTTCTGAAGTAATATGACATATTATTTGAACTAGCTGGATCCCTGAAACTTTCACGGGCTTGCAAGGCCTTTCAGACAGACCCGTGAAATTTTCATATTTTAGCATGGTAACACCACACTTGATCTCCAACATTGGTACTTGATGAGTGATGTATTATATCCATCCTCTTAGTTGATAATAATATCCATAATTCCTTCTAGTGGAGTAGCTGGGGTAAGATCGTGGGGACACACTCCCTCCCAAAAAAGTTACAAGCACCTTTCACTGGAAATGAGGCCTTGAAAAAAAAAAAAAATGTACTGCATAGGGCCTAGCTTTTGTGTTTCGCTGCCCCCCCCCTTCCCTCCTTGAATTTTGCTAGCACTCCCAGTGCCCACCCCCACATGGAAATTTTCCAAGTCCCAATCCGTTCATTCAGAAGAGCCCAGGGGCATAAAAATTTCTAAAAAGACCTTGCTCAACTGTACAGAACTGCTGACCTCCGCGTATCATTCGACCCGTGGAATATTTATAAGCCTATAAGCTAGCAGCACCCGTGAAACGTTCACTGTCTGGCTTAAGGCGCTTCAGATAGATCAGGGAAACCTTCGCATTGTACCATGGCAATTCTCCGTCAACATCACAAACAACACCGAGATTCGATCTACGATATCTTATACGACCAGCCTTTTGCTAATAATAATTATTGAAGCTGCCCTTGTCTAAGTGGAAACGTGGATTATATTGATAAGTCACTCTGTCTAACTGGACCCGTGGAATTCCTTTGGCAGTAAACCACGGTACAGGTTCCCCAAGATTTATCTTGAAATTTTCGGGCGTAAAAACAAGTAAAAAGACCTGGCCTTTGGCCGAGAGATTAGTCACCAGCGTATCACAGATACGCTAGCATCCCGAACTCAATAAAGCGCAAAACAATGAAGAATGAACGACGAAAATCGCCAATATATTTCCCTCTTGCGTTAGCTGTAGCACAGATACCGGATTTCGCATGTAAGGCCAAATGCGAGCTGAACATTGAATTCAGGTGTAACACACGCAAGGAGGTTCTAATACTCTAGGAGCGCACCCTCTCCATTTATCCTACGGGAGCGTTGCGAGCAAGGAGCTTCAATACAAGCTCCTTGGTTGCGAGTAAACTTTCCACTTAAACTGGCTGAGTGGCTTATCCAATCGGAGAGCAGCATTGCCTCACGCAGCCTATATAGGAAGGAGTCCTGCGTTCAAACTTTCATAGCCATTAACCATCGACGAAATTCCGAGTGGATGGAAGTATGTAAAGGAAACTTGTATCCTGTATACCATCTGATGATGGAATAAGCAGGGTGACGACTGGGACGTAAATCTTTAGACACGATTGACTTTGCAAAAATATTGAAGAACTGCCTGTCTGTATCTTCTTTAATTATATGTGCTGACCACTGCCACTTCAGCCACTTTAAGGACTCCAAACGCCAACTTCGATCACGTGAAAAAGCCATGTGTTTACTCGCGCAGAGAGTGCTTGGGCGCCCATTAGAAGCTCTTTGAACACACGAAGGAACGAACGAAGGAACAACGCTATTTAATATTATAGATTCTAGAGTCTGGAATCTGGATTCTGGAGTGAACTATGCGAAATTCGAAATCATTGTAAGAGTTTAGCCTTAGAAAACTGAATAGCTAATTGAAATTCATTGTATTCTCTTTGTGTCCAGGGTGCGGGACAAGTACCCACTCTTATATGCATCCCACTAACCCTATTCTCCAACCACCACCTTTTGTAAGGGGGGTTATTTACTTGTAGATTGACTAGATTCACTAGATTTCATGTAAACCATTATTTTTGTTGCTAGTACAAGTATAAACTCCAGGTATTTAATAGTTAAATTCTATTATTGGCAGGTTGAACTTCAAAAATAGCAATTTTTCTGCTCTTTCACCAGTCAGGTTACTGCGTTTTTCATCGTATACTGGGCCGGCACAACTAAAAAGACGCTCACTGGCAACATTAGTTGGCGGACAAGCAAGATAAGACTTTGCTAACTTAGAAATATTAAGTAAATATTCGTGTGCATCTTCCATCATTTCAGATGATCTTCATCGGTGGATATACTTAGATATTCACAAAATATTCGCATGTCTACATGCGAATGCGAATAGTGAAAACTATGTCAATGCGAATATTCGGTCCACCTCTAGCTTATACCCAGAAAAGGGTGCTGTCAAGTTGACTTAAATGTCCAACTGTAAATTCTACCTCATTGCTAATTTGTCGAAAACGAATCAAGGTCAGTGAGTTACATCAGCTGCTTTGAGCATTTAGTTTTATGTAATTCTAGTCCTCTTTATTCATGTATGCACAATTTATCCGGATGCCAGAAATACTGTATGTTATTTTTATATCAGCAATATTTCTGCTGATAATCTTATATAATTTTCTGTTTTTGATCAGCTATAATTATAAGTACACACACACACACGGACGTTTAGGGACAGGTAAGTGATCAACATTGAGCGTTAAGCAATCCAGAACGCCCGGAATAATGTTAGTAAGAACCACACTGTTAACTTGAAAACCTGTACGAGTAAATCTACAACGCCGAACATGGATTCCGGCAATGAAATTCATTCCCATACCTAGTAAACTAACGAATTTGACACTTTACTGACACTAACGAGATGTAGTATTGACGCAATTGTATTATTAATATTGCTTCCTTGTCACCTATACATAAAAGGACAGGCAGGCTTCAGTAGCAGCTAAAGGGCTTTCCTAGTAGGGAAGAATGAAGCAATGAAAATGATGCCCTCATTGTAAAATACGGTCTTGGCATCCTTTGCTATGACAGTGCTATCCTTCAACATCAACCCTCGACAACGTAGGCATGAACTACAATAAGTGAGGAAAACATTTAAAAGACCGTAAACATACTCTCTCGTTGGAACACAATACTCTTACACATCTTACTTTTATCTTTTCTACCTCATTTTTCCCGATTTGCTGTTCCCATGCGCGTTGATCCTGTGTAAGAACACCGACCGTGCATGGGTTCTTCGTGTTTATCGTCATACCTTCTATATGTCCCTTCTTATTTCCTTTGTGATATCACAATAATTGGTATGGAAACGGAGATTTAAGCTTCGGAACATAACGAAGATAATAAAGTTCGAGCACAAGAAAGTTAGAAAAGCCTAAGTGGGTAAAATACCACAGCTTTCGTCTTAGACTAACGGTGTCCTAAATGTTAATAACAAACTTACGGACAGCTTCTCGCCTTTCTTTCCCTCGTGTTTAGCAAAATTTCCCTCGTAGGCGTAGAAAGTCAGCGCCTGCAAAACATCGCAGCCTGCTCTCATGAACTCTCGGTGCAGACCTCGCACTGGAATACGAAGCAAGTAAGCACACTGCGTATGGATAAATTTAAAAGTTACAAAACAAAAGTCTGAGGTATGTTCTTACATTGCAGAAGTCAAACTGAAATGCAAAGTGAGCGCAGCACTTTTCTTACCTTTTATTTATTATTCAATCCAAGACGAAAGTACATCAGTAGTTTTATATGGTTCCTGAGGTATACTTTTCACGTTTTCCCAATGTAATATTCCTATTGGTATGCGATGTGGTTACAGAATCCATTACCGGTACGATGCGGTTCCCAACCGTATATGCTATAAGCAAAATTAGTTTAGAGTACTTCCAAGACAAGAAAAACTAGAAAAAATAGGGTTAAGTTATACTGAAATTACCAAAAGCACAGTTCGGTATTTTTCCTAATTACGGTACATTCGAAGAGGTTCTGATAAACATTTCATTCATTAAACATTGTATGCCCAATTCTAGCTAATTTTTCTTTAGTTGTTGTGACAAACTTTATCTAGCTATAAATAACTAGAGAACACTCTGAGAGCGCATACCTAAGCCATGCAAGGCAACGGAAATGAAAAGCTCAAATTGGTTCTGAAACCATGACATTCTTTGTATTAACACCAAAATCTAACCATTGGTGCAGTTTGATAGTAAGAATAGTTTCTGTAATTTTTTGATAGTCCGTTCATAACTTTTCGAGTTACGCAACTATAACAAATTATGACAATCATGAGTCAAACACACAAACGGACCAATCGATCATCACTAAAATTTAATCATTTATGTCTTTCAACGTTAATAACAAGTCCTGTAAATTTCATAAAGATCCATCCTTAACTTTTTGAGTTATTGTGCTAAACACGCATAAAATCAAACACAGCAACAAGAGAACGAACCAACAGATCATCACAAAATTTGGTCATTTGCTCTTCGTAATATAGATACCTAATAACTCATGTAAATTTTATGAAAATACGTTCATAATTTTTTAGTTATTGCACTAAGACAAAATAGGCAAAAAATAAAATAAACTGATGAACGGATTTTCACCCAAAGGTAATCATCTGTCACTGCTAACGTGCCTAACAATCCTTGTAAATTTGGTAAAGATTAGTTCATAACTTATTGAGTAATCTTGGAGATAGACTGAAGATAAACAGACACGGCAAAGCATAACCTCATGGGTGGGGGCTATTGTTATGTGAAAAATTTATACTTTCAAATACCAAATGTAACTCACAGTTAGCTCGAAATAGCTTCAGATTTTTCTACCAGGAACAGGGTACAGGAAAGCTCCGGAAATTAGGAGATTTAAGTATTCTCCATGACTTTTCTTAGTTTTCGGGTCAAGTTAGGTGCAGCGAAGTTGCATGAAACCAAAGTTCGGCGCCTATATTAAAACCGATTTGTTTATATTGAAAATTATACGTTACTCCTTTTTGCAATGACTTAAACTAGAGGGAAATAATCGTGTGTTCATACGATCATAGAATTGTAATAATTCACTTGCATTATTGACGCTTTTATATAAGCGAAACAATATTTACCTGTACATAACTAGTTAAATATGCAATGCAAAAATGCTACTAGTAACAACGCAAAAACAAGTCATAATGACAGAACTAAATAATTCATTAAAACTTTATTTTTCAAACTTACCTGCATGCACTTTTTCATTAAATGAACCAAATTTCGAACAACAAAAAATGTATTTACTATTTATTTTATTGATATAGTATATTCTCGTGAGGTGATTCCATTGCAGACTTTAATTTTTCACGATAATTTTAACTCTTAAGTTATTCAGCTTAGGAGCATGCAAAATTTATTGTAACCTGTGATGCAATAACTGGCGCTACACTGTGTTGAACAGGTGCATCAGTTGCCAATAAACGGCGCCAAACTATTTCCAATTTACTTAGTTACTTAAAGCGTTTTCCCAAAATCTTGCAATTCCTGCATCATCGGCATTTTCCTAGGTTCCTAATTCCTTCTTTCAGGCGTGTTACCGTATAACTAACGGGATGTTGACAATTTTTTGAACTGAATCCCGAGGGTTTTGATTTAGTAGAGAGTCGAAAAACACTAATGTACATATTTTCAAACTGGCAAAAGTTACATCAAATTCTCACCAGCATCGGGATGCTCCACAACGACCTCGGGTGTCCAAACTCCAGCCTTGACGTAGCCACGTTTTTCAAAAGCCAAAGTGTATCCGCCGTCACCGACCACCACTCCTTCGTCCAGCATCTCAAGTAATCCCTGTTATCAATGGAAATATTTTCTAATGCCCTTGATAATAAATTACTTTTCAGATTGTACATGAGGATAAAGAAAATTTTGCCAGCCGTTTCGTTCCTAAAGAGTGCAGTGTACGTGCACGGAATGTGTCACTGTATGAATTTTAGTATCCCAACAAGAGGCAAACATTGGACACTTTTATCATGAACTTTTTCTAAAATTTCTATAAGTTCTGCTAATGCTTGTTGTTACGTCACGCTGCATTCGTGCTACGTTACGAGTTGTGGCCTAAAAAGAAAAAAATCGAAGGAGAATGTGCTCAGAAGCAAAGAGAAGAAATTTAACGAATGTGAATTTATTGCTGCCGATTCATTATATCATGGTCGAAGAAAAGGCAAAATGCTGAAGGTCAACGCTGAAACGGACTTGAATGAACATGCAGGGAACAGATATGGACCTGGAATAAAACATGATGAGAAGTAATAAGCACTTATAAAGAGTACCGAGGCTAACTGTTACTTCTTTTTGGGTGCAGAATTAAGCAGCGGTATTGAACAATTAAACGCAGAGCGAGGAAATAAACATCGGTGGCACTGGGATTGGGTTGGTGCGTAAAATAGAAGGAGGATAAAAAACAAAATGAAGCAAAGAATAAAACATATTCGTGCCTGTTCATAAGCTGTGTGTTCGTAGATTGTTACCTCCGCCAAGGAGGTTATGTTTTCCGCTGGTTTGTCTCTCTCTCTGTCTTTCTGTCTATCTGTCTGTGTGTCACCAAGATAAGTCAACAAGTTACGGACGGATTTTGACGAAATTCATAGGGATTGTTAGGTATGTTAGGAGAAACACATGATTAACTTTTGGTGAAGATCTGTCCATCCGTTTGTTTATTTGTCAGCCTCATTTTTCTCAATGCCATAACTTAAAAAAGTTATAGACAGATTTTTATGAAATTTACATGAGCTGTTAGGTATATTACGAAGAGTTAATGACTAAATTTTGTGATGATCTGTTTTTTATTCGTGTGTTTGTCACTGTGTTTCATTTTATGCTTGTTAGTGCAATGACTCAAAAAGTCTTGAAGGGATCTTTATGAAACCAACTGAAGTTTTCGTATATATGTTAAAAGACATACATGATTAAATTTTGTTTTAGATCAGTTTGTTCCTTTGTATGTTTGACATTTGTTTGTCATAGTGTTTTTTACCCAATAAATCAAAAGTTTTGAATGGATCCTAATGAAAGTTACAGGAGCTGTTAGTATTGTTAAAAGATATAAATGATTAAATTTTGGTGCAAATCGGTTGGTTTGTTTGTATTTTTGACTTATGTTGATCATAATGTTTGTTTGCCAATAAACCAAGAAGTTTTGAATGGATCTCTATGAAATTTACAGGAGTTGTTAGTAATGTTTAAAGACATAAATGATTAAATTTTGGTGCAGATCGGTTGGTTCGTTTGTATTTTTGATTTATGTTTGTCATAATATTTGTTTCAGCCTAACTCAAAAAGTTATGAACGAATCTTCAAAATTTTGCAGAAACTGTCAATACTCTCAAAAGGCACAAATGATTACATTTTGGAGTTTATACGAAGGAAATCCTGGTTTCAGAGCCAATTTGAATTTTTCGTTAGCGTTGCCTTACTTGGCGGAGCTCTAGTTTTTGGTACGCTGAAGTTTGACCAGGGTTATGTGTTTTAATTCCTCAAAAGTCAGCTCTGCCCTGCAAAAGGGTGTTTAAACCTGATCATATACCAGCGTGTAATATTATGAAGCAAAAAGTAAAGAAATAGATTTTTATTAAATTAACTGTAATACCTAGTATTAAGCTGAGAATATTCTTTATCCGTAGATTACTAAATTATATCAATCTATCTAGTCGGGTCAGCCAATCACAGCACACCTTCGGCGTCCTACTACTCCCGGCTACCACCCGAGGGTAGTGCGATGCCCCTAAGTATAGCAAGGCCCTTGCCACGAAGTAGCGAAATCATTCTAGCCAATCACCGCGCACCACAGACAGGACCCAGCAATATTCTACTTGTAGGTAGGGACAAGAGAAATAATGTGCGAAACGTCCCTGAGTTATAACATAGTTTAGCATATACTTACTACTTGTTGGGTTCTTACCTTTTTCGAAGCCATCTTCGGCAAGAAATCGGCAGAAGAATTAAAAAATTATATTTTAATACCTGCAACAAAATAATTTCGGTGAGTCACAGCTCATTCTGAAACAACACTATCTGGTGAAGATGGAGTAGCAAATACAAGTAATGTTATCACTGAAGTTTTCCTTATATGTTCCTAAAGCGCAACATGCAGACACGGTTACAGTACTACAGGCGAATATGTTTAGATAAGACCTTTTGTTTGCACCCTAAGCTACCTATTTTGCCAGGCACGGAACATGCATCAAAAGATGAAGGCTTGGCCACAACCCCCCCCCCCCCCGACTAGGTAGCCTACATCCATCGGTTCATGTTGTATATAAATGCATGCTGAGGCTCAGAGGGATATGTGCAGCTACAGTTCACCGAAAACTGTCCGAGCGATGGCGTCATACTGACGAAAGACTAGAACGACAGCTGCGCCTCCTGACCCTAAAGCCTGTGTCTTCAGTGACTACGAGTGTAAGAATTGCTGACGCGACATCGAAAAGCCTCAAAACTTTTCCTTCCTGGATTGGGATCGAACGTCTGGTATCTTTATATTGAGCGAGTCCGGAACCTTACCACTGGGCTGTAAGATATCCTGCACCTGGCATTGCTCACAATATTGCTGATGCAAATTCTTGTGGCCTGGGGGCTCGATTAAAATAAGTCAGAAGTCTTGTTAGCACTATCCCACTTGGGCCGATTTTTTCCTCAGGGCTGGGCCTCAAATGGTCTACAGCGCCTATCGCTGCGGTACAGATTAGCTTTGGATAGTGGATGGAATCAGCTGCAGCTGTCTATGGCCTCATAAAAATAACGATAATTATTTACCAGGCAGCTAACGAATTCAAAGTTACATTATTGCTACGTTTTAGGGAGTGTTATAAGCAGGTGGCTATTACAGGTAAACACTCGGCCAGGATGCTGGAAATGATGATTCCAATAATAATTAGAGAGTACTCTGAGTGCGCTTACCTCCGCCAGCAAAGCAACTGTATCAAAAAAATTAAAATTTGTTCTGAAACTATGATTTTCGTTGTATCTACAATAAAATCTAAACATTATATGCCTTTTGATAGTATTAACAATTACTGTAATTTTCTTGAAGATCCGTTCAAAACTTTTAGAGTTATGCTGCTAACAAACATAATGACAAACTCAAATCAAACACACAAACCGACCCACCGATCTGCACCAATATTTAAGATTTGTTTTTTAACATTACTAACAAGTAACAACTTCGAGAAATTACACAAAGGTCCATCCATAACTTTTTTGAGTTATTGTGCTAACAATATAAAATCAAACACAGCGTCAAACTAAGGAACAAAAAACAGACCATCTCCAAAATATGGTCACATATACGTAACAACTCCTCTGAATTTTATAAAAATCCGTCCAAAACTTTTTGAGCTATGGCCTTAAGAAAAAATAGGCAGACAAACAAACAGCTTAACGGATTTTCGTCAACAGTTAACTATCTGTTAGGGTTAGCTCAGCGAACAATCCATGTAATATTGTGAAGATCCGTTCATAACTTTTTGAGTAATCTTGATGACAGACAAACTGCCGAACAGACAGACAAAGTAGCAGACGAACGAACGGAGACAGGCAAACACGGCAAAAACATAACCTCTTTGGCGGAGATACTAAACAATTACACCATATTTTCATTAGTATCATTTAAAAGAATATTGGTCATAAGTTAACTACAACTATGCAATCAATTATGTTAATTTAATTTAAAGGAATAATATTCATACCGTTAACTACAACCATACTAGCAATTATAATATTAACTTCGAAGGAGCTTACTAACTACGATATACTATGTAGTACTACAGTGCCGGAAAGTGACTGGCCCAATCGTGCCGGAGCTTCTCCCTATATTGCCTGCACTTTACAGTTATGGCTCTCAATGATAAGCTAACTGAGATATCACTCAACCTTTTTTACGATCATCTATCACACAAGTGTCTGTTCATTTTCTCAAGATAAAATGTTAGCCCAAGGTTATGATGCATTGCAATATGTATATATATATATATATATATATACGATTGTAACCGCTTGGCAGTTCTCTTTCTCAGTAATACATATTAATGTGTATATATTATTCGCATGTTTATGATGACACCATCTATCTATCTATTCTATCTATCTATCTATCTATCTATCTATCTATCTATCTATCTATCTATCTATCTATCTATCTATCTATCTATCTATCTATCTATCTATCTATCTATCTATCTATCTATCTATCTATCT
>LQNS02278070.1:29949232-29962475 GCA_001587735.2 Parhyale hawaiensis
TTTTTCTCAGAAATGGAGAAAATACATGTATTATTGCAGGTCGATCAGCAACGCTCACAGTAATAGCTCAGATTCGATATTGTGGATACGGTAGGCTAGCCTAAAAACGTCCAATGGTTTTTGCGTAGCGAAAGCGGTTTCGTCGACCATTGAATTAAATTTGGGAGAATAGCTGAAGCAACGAAATCATCTGTGGGAAGAAACTACGAATCAAGATTCATGGAAGCTTCAGATATCTTTAGTGCTGCGATTTTAAGTTGCTACGGGAATACGTAACATATAAGATGAATTTGCTTACAGACTGCATGTTGAATATTCGTTAGAGAAGCAAAGAAGCTGTTGATGGCGATCATTACGGGCAGGAGTGGACGGCCATATAGCGCGTGGTCTATTACCAGCTAAATAACACTGTTTTTTCCGGAAACAAAGACAATCGTGTTGACGACCCAACGGGTTACGGGTCGTCTAGTATGTATATAAATCTTGCGGATCAAGTCAGTACCTGAACCTGAGACCTTCAATTAATTAACGACGCCAGTACTAAACGGCGCCAGGCGAAGCTTCTAGACAGCAGAAGCAAACCAAGCAAACACTGCGCATGCTTCACTGCAATATCATTCAAGCTACAGCCGTGCGTGTATAGAACTGAGTTATAGTGTTGGTGTTCTAAACAGGAGGTTCTCAGTTCAAGTCGTGATTTAATCCCATGTACTTTTATCTGCTAAACACAAGGGCGGACGTATAAACTTGCTGTCTGGATAAGTCCAGGCGAAGTTGAGACCAACAACTGTGTGATTTCTTAGGTTATTACAAATAACAGAATAGACGGATGATTTCCCTGTCTCGATAAGTCCAAGAGTGATTGGGACCAACACATGTGGGATTTTTATTATTATAGTAAATAACGGAGGAGACGGATGAGATCTCTCTTTGGTTAAGTCCAGGGATTGATAGGATAAATAACTGTGATGGTTCATATAAATAATATAAATAAACACGACAAGAGAGGGCTACTGCTATTTACACGTTATACTTTGCTTCAGAGAGATTAATTTGTAGATAATAAGTTACGTAACTTTTACATCTTGTATATTTTGCCTTATGTTATTGAAAATCTACTTCATCGGTATGCGATACGGTTTTTTATTTTTTGTGATGAGGACCCAAATTTTCACTATTGTTTTATAAATAATTAACTATATGAATGCCCAATATGCAACTTAACTCTTTAGTATTGTCTCACGTTGATTTTTCTCATTCTTCGTTTTTTTCTTTCCATTTTCTGTCACACATTAAGGATTTTATGCAAGGCCTGCAGTACTTTCGAAATAAAATATTTTAGCCTGCGGCAGTCTTTTTTTTTCTATTTTTTTTTTTTTTTTTGCCCTTGCAACGGACCCACGAGTACTGGAGGGCCTGGGTTAAATTCAATTTTGCTTATTTTCTGTCACAGCTGAAGCATTTGCCTTGACCGCATCAGACGTATTTTGCCTACGCCTGAGCCCGAGGACTTCTTGACTCTGCTTGCTTTGAGTTAAATGAATGATGTTTCTTCCTTCTGTTTGTCACTTTTATCAGCACAGAGAGACAGTTAAAATGCTCTGAAGAAGCAGAATTACATGCCCGTATATATGTTCTCTCGTACATGTCAAAAACATGGAGACTTAGGTTACTTGCTTCATTTGTCTCATCTTCCACCTACTATATATTAATTACATACAAGCAATCTTTTTGTTAGATGATAATAAACTTCTCTAGATTTATTTTTATTGAGCCAAAGTTTCGGCACAGGTCAAGGTAGTGCCTTAAGCTTGACACTAACTTGAGCTGTGTCAAAAGTTTGATTCAATAAAAACTAGAGCACTCTGAGCACGCATACCTCCGACAAACAAGACAACATTAACGAAAAATCCAATTGATTCTGAAACCATGATTTTCTTGTATCAACTTCAAAATCTAATCATTGGTGCCTTTTGACAGTATCAACAGTTTCTGTTATTTTCTTTAAGAACCATTCATGACTTTTTGAGTTATACTGATGACAAACATTATGACAAACATAAGTCAAACACAGAAACGGACGAACCGATCATCACTAAATTGAAATCTTTTATATCTTTTAGCATTACTAACAATCTCTGTAAATTTCATAAAGATCCATTCATAACTATTTGAGTTATTGAGCTACCACGAATAAAACCAAACACAGTAACCAACAAACGAACGAACAGGTCATAAAAAATGAGTCCATTATCTTCATAGTATAGCTAACAACTCATGTAAATTTTAAGAAAATCGGTCCATAACTTTTTGATTTATGGCACTAAAAAAAAAATAGGCAAGAAAACGGATGAATGGATTTCCACCCAAAGTTAATCATCTGTCACTGTTAACGTGCCTAACGATCCCTTTAAATTTCGAAAAATCCGTTCTATAACTTTTTGAGTAATCTTGGTGACAGACAAACAGACAGGCAAATAGATAAACACGATAAAAACATAACCGCCTTGGCGGAGGTAATACGTCTGGAGAAGTCTACTTACTCTACTATAATATCAATCAAAATGAACCAGCCCAAACGTCAAGCAATGTTCTTATTACTTCATAGAAGACATCATCTGATCAACGGCTTAGGGGCGCTACCTTGGCAAGTCTAAAATGTATGACCGACTTTTGATGATCCTCATAGCCATAGCATGGATACAAAATTTTACTTCCCTTTCACAACAAAGCTTTACTTTTCCTACTCTGAGCATTTGGTTCGCATATTGAGTAGAAGATCACTAAAGGAAAAGCTATGGATAATTTTTAGCACACAACCTTGAAGATTTAAGAAAGCAGAGGCTGCACTGAAGTATTTCTTTTCCAGTCATTTTATGAAGGCCCTTGCCAGACCTCTAATTTTTGTATGTACTTGTATCGTTCCTACAAGCCGAACTTTGGACAAATTGGCTGATAAGATTGGTAATCTGACGTTATAGATCTGTAATACCTGCAACTGATACAATAAATACGTTTCTCTATCATGACTGGCGAGTTGCATGGTCTGAAGGTACCACCGCTCTTTGAAGCATGCTTGGGAACCTCTCCACTGCTGCGGGTGACACTGAGAGGTGATAAGCCCGAGGAGATAGCAACTCTAGCAGTGAAATTGTTGCTAAATACCTACGACGGAATAATGTTCAGAGCCTGTGCTACACTTGGGATATAGAGTATGAAATTGATCTAGTTACGTATATGACCAAGTGTGTGTTGAGTAGGTATTTTCATCGGGTGAGCTTTATTCAGCTGTTTATTCTGTGGTTTATCAATTTTCTGTCACGTTTGAGAACTGTGAGGATCATAAGTGCTGGCGATTTATACATACATATCAACACTATGGAGTTCTTGAACTATGATGGACATGCTGACAATCGAATCAAGTCAACTCAACATAATGCTGTTTATTTTGTCCTCTAATATCAGCAGCATGGGAATGAGGGACGAAATTCTCAACCAAATGGAACACTGCGCGTTCATCTCTCGATATGCACACATCGGGCGGGCAGCTGCATTGTTTCCCTCTGTGTATTTTACGTACATAGCTATGAAGTTATATAATTAAAAAACTTGCTAGGCTCATATTTATACAGAATGACAATAAGACCAGCGGTCAGCAGCTTCGTGCATAATAGATTTGATTAGCCACAGGTTCTCCCTCGGGGCTCAAGCTGCGACCCAACAGGAGAAAACCATCATCGTAATTCGACTCTACACACGTGAGGCGGAGTTAAAAATATCATCTGCAATTTGTTCAAAAACGCTCAAAGTATTTCAGGGTATCGTAGATTCTCCGCCAAAGGCATTAACATCGGCTGTCACCGCGAATACAGTACATTCCAGCGATATTTGGACATAATAGATCTGCTGTTTTATAGACTACAGTAATTGTACCTAATTAGTTAGTCGGCATGCGTATCTTGTGTCTTACCCAGATTGTACTTTTCTTGTATTATAAAAGTTTTGGTATTGTCTTTGATGCACATATCTAGTCTGAAATTTTTGCACTTCACTAATTGTCTCCCTAATAAGTCCCAGCGCTTGTGCTTCAGCTTTCTCATTTTGGCTTGGAGCTAAGATAATAATTAATATTTCCTTTTATACTTTTACAGCACCAAAAGAGACTTGAAATAGAAGCGATAAGTTGGTAATCGTGAACTGAAAAAGATACAGGAACCAGCAGGATCATCCTTCAGCTGCACAGAATTGAATTTTTGTGGAAGCATAAGAAACGAAAAGCCTTTGTGCTACAGTAAGCATTTTGTAATTGAAATGATGAACAAGGCCCCCGAAAAAACCGAGAGAAATGTAAACTGCGTGTCACGCTCAATATTTTTAGAAGCTCTTTATATTCGAACTATTATCAATATGACGTACAATTAGCGAGCTTCATTAAAAAATGTTTCTAGTAAGGGTAATATTCCCATCAATTTTTATGACGATTGAAATAATGTACACAAGTTACGTTAATTAATGTGTTATCCTTCATCTTATGATGCCTCACGATTTAATGCTGTTATGAGAATATGAACGACTCTTAATCGCTGAGAAAAGGCGTAAATTATCCTAGATCTTACCAATGGTGATTTTTCTAGGGGCCACAGCGAGAGAAATAGGACGCAAAGCCAGATTGTTGCTGTCAAACGTGAAAATCCCCTTCTAGTCCAGGCTCTAGGAGAGTGTCTGCGTACATTTGTCTTTCACGGCTCTACCATGTATTTTCCTATTCCATATGATGACGACATAAAAAAGTTGGGTAGAACTTTCGCAACTGGTACATTTTTGAGGGGGGGGGGGCGGGCACAAATATTATCAATTGTGGTCCGAGTGTTCTGAAACTTGCTCAGAATATGTATTTTTGAAAAAAAAAAACACACTTTGTTCGCACAACTTCTTCGATTTAAGCTTTATTTTTTGAGATAATGGGGTTTATACGTAAATATGTATGTATATTTTTGAAATTTCAAACGAATAAAACTGAATGAGTTTTCAAGCTAGAATAAAAACCATGACATTTTTAACAAAACTATAGAGCTGGATTTTCTATTTCTGCCCTTATAATATTTTTTATCAAAGCTCAAAACCGAATCCCTTAGTTGTTTTCTCCCTATATTTTAGTTAGTGATTGCAACGAAATAGAAATGGAGAATCCAGCTGTGATAAAAAGATATTATGAGGGCAAAATAGAGAATCCAGCTCTGTAGTTTTGTTAGGAATATTCAAAGGATTTCAAAACTCTCATTGTTTTTATTCTAGTATGAAAACTCTTTGAGTTCTATTCGTTTCAAATTTCCAAAACATACAGCATATATATTAACCCCATTATCTCAAAAACTAAGGCCTAAATCGAAAAAGTTGTGAGAACAAAATGCTAAGTTTTAGAACAATCAGAGCACAATAGATGATTTTGTGCCCCCCCCCCCCCCCAATGCCCTCCTCAAAAATGTACCAGTTGCGAAAGTTCTAGCCGACTTTTTTATGTACTCATCATATGGAATAGGAAAATACATGGTAGAGCCGTGAAAGAGAAATGTACACAGACACCCCCCTAGAGCCTGGACTATTCGCCAAGGAGAGGAATAACAAAGGGATGAGAAGAACCAATAACAAGAGGGACATTTGGAAATTACATAAGCGGGTAAAGAACCATCCTGGAGCGACTAGAGCTGCAATGTTTGAATAAACTGGGCTTGGGCCTGTATCCATAAACACCCGGTGAAATTTTCTCAAACATGTTCCAAAAAGTCTGAATCCCATTGCCAGACCCATCCTGACCATATCCCACAAGGGCTAAAGAATACTTGAAGGTAGACTTGCGCAATATCCTTTTACGGATGAGGCACAAGTTATACTGGATTGTCCCGAATGATGGGCCAAAGTGGGGATATTTCATGGAATTTCTTGTACTGGTCGCTTTCGGCGCCAACAAGGTGGTGGTCAGGTGATGCCTTGGGTAGGCATTATTGGTAACGAAGTTGTATTTCCTTATTGAACTCTAAACGGTGGTAAAATCCCCAGCAAAACCTATGCCCAATTTCTTGATGAACACTTGTCACCATGATTAGCTGACCTGCAGACATGAGCTGATAGTTAAGCATGATAATGCTACATCGTATTCATTCAAAACTGCCAGTTCGATCCTGAATACTCTGACCATAAAAGGAGAATGTCTCATGCTTAGGCCTTCTACTTCACCCAACCTTAACCCTATTGAATAGCTCTGGTCGAGCTTAAAACGAAAAGTTTGTAAGCGAGATGCCTAGTACACGAACACATCGAAAGAGATCCTTTGGGAGTACCTCAATAGTATAGTTAAGTTTACGACAGTTGCTCAAATTAGTCGAGTTATAGATTTCATGGACAAGAAATAATATGGTGTGATATTCAAGCATATGTATTACGACAAAGTATATATGTAGTCACTTCTGTGCTGCCACACTTTGCTATCAATGATTTTACTAACACTGTTATCCTGAATCGTACACATCTGAAAGCGAATCATAACTCGTTAACTGATGTAACTTTGGGTATACTATATAAATCACCTTGAAATTTATAGCAATATTAGCCTTACTAGAAACCACCTTTACATCGAGGGTCACTTCGAAGCCTGTATATTATTATACTGAAAATGTCTTGAAAAAAAGGAACTTGTTATAAAGTGAGACGCGAGTTTAATATAGGAGTGATAATAATGATGAAGATTAAATAGTTGCGCAACTGATTCCTTAGCAACAATTTATCAGCTAGTGTACAGGCATAACAAGTTGATAATAGCGGGTTTGTCCGGTTATTTCTGCCTTGCTGACAAAAAATAAACTCTGGGAAACACTGAACTCGCACAACCTAGTATTGGCAGGTGGGCACACAAGGATATGTTCACATGACGGTTAAATGCACGTGTTCTTTCTACTAATCAACCGAATGTTTCGTTATGTTCGTGCACGCACGACTTTGTGCCTGCTGAAAAAGTTGTTAAAATATTTGCCGTCGGGTCAGTTTGCTTGGAGTTACTATTGAATTTTTTTTCGGATACTTTCTATTCAAATCTGGAGTGCATAAAAATATCAAATGCTCTGTACTTTTTACTGTTTAAGCGGACGCAGCAACGGATACCGTCTTGTGATAGTCTTGTAAACTTGCCCTAATGTGCACAACTTCTAAAATTGCATCGTACAGGCCATACCCGCGCATCATCTACCTTTTGTAAAAGCCAAGTGGGACTACGTAGATGCAAATCACCTTTTAATGGCTAGATAATTCTATCTAATTGAAATTCACGGATAAAATTTAATGCGCTCCAAATGCATTGCAAGGCTGCTGCACACCACCGACACCACCTTAGAATGGTGGGGCCTCATTATGCTACAGCAACTTCAAATCAAACCAGGTACCCAAGCTGGATGCTTCTGCATGCCAGGAAAAACGAACGGTAATGAGGTTGTGCAAACTAAATTAGATACGCGGCTGTAGACGGACCAACAGGCCCATTCACAAAGAACCACCGGGGCTTACGGCCATGCCCTCTATGAGCTATTGCTATCATGCCAGTATTATTAAGATTACTGAGAAAAATAAAACAGTCAAAAACACGATCATGCAAGCACGATTTATAGCTGCAGATCTGCGGAGCTTGGAGATGTCAAGTTAGTTGGGGCGGAAGAGAAACGATTGTGGATTAAAGTGGCCTCCGAAGCTTTGGCCGTAAGAGTGTGTGACTCATGGGGGAGGTGGTTCTTAGCTGTGGAGGGTGTCTCTCCTAATGTTTGTCAAGACGATGTTTAAACGCATTTACTGTCTGCACCGACAACGTCAGAGGGGATTCTATTCCAAATATTCACTATGAAATACAGAAAAAACTGCTGGCTTAAGGTTATTCTTCAACCTTTATGTTTGAGTTTTTGACCATTGTTTCACAGGCTACCATTTACGTCTCTCTCAAAAAGTCCCGTTGCAGCTACGTCGTTGAAGCGATACAAATACTTGAATGTTTCTATTAGTTGTCTCCTGACTCGCTTTTGCTCAAGAGCTCAGGTCCACTTGCTGTAGGCGATACTCAAATGGCTTGTTTTACATCTGGGGTATCAATTTTGTTGCTTTGTGTTGGATTCTTGCCACGTTATCGATATCTTTGCACAGATGTGACGACCAGAATTGAACAACAAATTCTAAATGTGAGCGCACTTGCGATTTGTACAAGGGACTTATGATGTCTTCGGATTTGCATTCAAACTTCAGGGTAATGAATCCCAGGATGTAAGACTGACTTGTTGATAGTTGCTAGGGCTTATTTTCTCCCGTTCTTAAAGACCGATTGAATATTTAGAGAAGTGGCTTCAAGATAACTGGAGCCATTTTCCGTAAAACACAGGAGAAAGATTATCTGGGCCATTGGATTTGTACACATTCATTTGGGTCAGTTCCAAAAGAATTTCACGCTCCGTAAAAACACACGTGTTTAAGGGAGCTACATTCATCGCGCTGGTTCCGTATATGCGTAGCATTTTGCCCGGTGAATGCCAAAGTGAAGTATTCGTTCAGGATAGTAGGTTTGTCTCTTAAATAATTGGTAATTTTACTGCCATGGTTTTTGAGTGGACCCCTAGTTTCTTTTTTGAGTCTTTTTCCATCCACATATTTGCAAAATGCCTTTGGGGGACGTTTTGCGATAGCGGCTACGGAAACTTCTTTATCCCTCTAGTATAATCTTGGCTTGCTAGCCAAAGGGGACGGTGGAAGAGTGAATAATTTGAATTATCGCGGCATGAGCAGGTAAAAAGCATGAAATTCATAATTCTCTCTGTCCATGTACGTAGAGGGGTAATAGAAACTAAAGCGAAGGCCAACCTAGAAAATTTGGATACTGTACAAACTTCGCAGTGCTCTTCACCAAAGCCTCCTAGACAATGAGCTTCAGAGTAAGGGCGCTGGCCCATCAAACGCGATTCAGCGAGAAGCTGGCAGGCTGGCAGTATCTGAGAAGCACTGAATGCATTGGAGCGTATACACAGAACAGCGGCAGTTAAGCAGGGAGCTGCCGTCCAGAGCAGCCAGCGCTGGTAGCGGGCGGTGTGGCCGATTCCTGCTCTAACTGCTGCTGTGGGCCTTGCCAGACGTGCGGTACAGGGCTTATTGTTTTATGACTATCTGCGGAATTTTCTTAAGATCTGGGAAAATCTAGAACTCCCATTTGGAGAATATGAAAAACTCTCGAGTTTCATCGCTGGATTGAGATCGGAGTGCATGTGGATGTTGATCGCAGAGGTTCTGCGTCAGGCGCGCACTGCTTCTCAGTGCTGCCAAATGAAATTCAGACTTTCCTGCAAAATCGCTGCAGAAAAAATCAATATCTAGTTACAAAGAAATATGGAAAAAATTTTGACCCACCGATTTCTTGCTGAAATACAGTTTCAATGCAATTTCATCATAATTGATAGATCGAGCTGTGCATTCTTTTTTTAGGCTATCGTCTTGTCATAGAAATCCATCAATCCAATATTGTTGATGGTCAACTTTTGGCATTTTGAGGTTTTTGTAACATTTGCTATGCCTCTGTAGGCCATATTTTACAGTAAGTATAGCTGATAGCATAGACAGTTACATTTTGCTTCTTGCCTCATTTTTCACGGCGTTCGTGTTGCTGAATAACTTTCGACTACGGCAATCGAATGGGGTAAAATTAGCTTTAAAAGTACATGCTGCCACATCCTTAAATTGGCTTCCTCCGGAACTAAAAAGAAAAAAAAACTAATAATTTTCAAGTAGTGATATCATTAGGTTCGTCCAGTAACAAGCTAAATTTGTTACCGCCTATATCAGTAGTGAAATATTCATTAAAATAAGGAACTATAACATTCTCCACTACGTTTGCACTCATAGTGCCATGTATCACTGCTTTACTGTCAGATTTTGGTATTTTTGCACAAGTCGCCCAGATGGTCACACGAATTAACTGCTGCATGGCAACAAATATACATGACTGACATGACTTCAACCGAAGATGTCTCATCTTTTTAACAACGTATAAAACTCGTAAAAGACGTACTCTAACATGGACTGGCGAGTGTGTGCTTTTTGCTAAACTTTTGAGCGTACTTTGCTTTATCCTTACTCATTGCGAGGCGAAGGATATGCTGAATTACTTTATAAGTGTAACCGGCACTAAGAATAAGGATCATAATATAATAGATACGGTATTGCACTGAATAGCTCCTACACAGACACGTTTGGTACGGTCGGCAGTTACAATTTCCAATCAATGCTGCAATAATCAACGAAGGATAGCTTTATCGCAATTGTCCCTTACTTTGTGTTAATAGCATTAAATTCTGCATATGATGGATAAGTCAGGAAAGTGTCACAAATGCTTAACATAAATTTAGTGCTTTTTTCCTGCTAAATGCAAAATCTAACATAAAAAATGCTAAATTGGCAACACTGCACCTTCGCGCTTGCTGAGTACTCGCGGTGTGTACGGCATACTGCCTGCCTGTCAGCCTGCCAGCCTGCCTGCCAGCTCAGCTGCTCCTGCTGTGCCAGCGCCCTAATACAGTACACTGCGGGTGACCTTGTCCTTAGAGACGTTCGCACTCACAAGGAGTTGTGGTATCTCACACTTAGTACAATGAACCAATGTGCTACTGAATAAGGAAAACGAAGCAGTAATATTCTATTAGACTAAGCAGAACAGATATTGGAGGCCTCATCGCACAGCTAATGTCATTTACACTTCTCTGCAGGGAGTTTAACCGGGCTTTGGGCAAAAAAAAACAGCAGCTACGGTTTCTACCGCTAGTCACTTCAATTGGCGACGAAGTTGTAGTCTACACACTGTGACTGCCATGGATAGACTGAGTGAGTGAGTGCCTGATGCGCTTGCTCGCAGTCGCGGACTATGAGGCGTCTATTACCTCATGACCATATTACAAATAGATTAGATTAGATAGTAGACAATGGACTGACCAACAGGCCCATTCCCATAGAGCATCTGGGGCTTACACTACGGCCCTCTACGCGCTATTGTCAGAACGTCAGAATCATCGAGATATGTGAAGAAGAAACGATGAAGACGAAGAGAATAAACACAGCCAAAATTTGATCGTGCCAGCACAATGCAATTGATGCAGATTCGTGGAGCTAGGAGACGTTTTAAGTTAGGGCGAGAAAGAAAGTAAATTACTGCGAGGCTGAATCTATGGCCGTTACGGGTTTGGGCCTTTTGAAAGAGGAATCCGTAACCATGAAAGATGTTGCGCCCAATGTTTGTCAAGACGATTTTTAAACGCATTGACTGACTCTGCGGGCGACAACTTCAGGGGAGTCTATTCCAAATGTTCTCTATAGAGTAAGGGAAGTACTAATGGCTCAGAGAAGTTCTTCGTTCTTTATACTTGAGCTTCTAGCCGTTGTTTCGTAAATGAGCACATTTGATTTTTTCCATTTTATAGATATCTTAACACTTCTGTGGCGACCTGAATTGAACAGTATATTATCAATGTGGGCACATTAGCGAACTGTACAAACGAATGACTATGCCTTTGAAATTGTAAAGTACGACAGATGCTAATACCGGGCTTGTGACACGTCTCTCCCCTTGATTCGACCCACTTTCGCGTCGGCGGCCGCGCTATAGTACTCATCTTTTGTATCAACGTGAGCGGGGTTTACGGTGATGGGAAGTTGCGGAGGTCAAGTCATAGACCGCAACAGTACTTGACTCTTTGGTCTGACGCTGGTGGCCAAAAGTCGGCGACGGAAAATGGGATGTTCTCAAGAGCTATTAAGAAAATAATTATGAATGTAAAACATTACAACTTTTCTCCCTATCTAATACTGGAGAAAAAAAATCCAAGGCACCCACAATTTTTCTTGCGGAGAAGGTTCTTGGATACGGCGGGGACGCACTGCATGACATTAGATTAGATTAGATTAGATAGGCGGCAGTAGACGAACCAATAGGCCCATTCCCATAAAGACACATATTCATAATAGCTCTTAAAAAATCCCATTTTTTTCCCATTTTGGCCGCCAGCGTCAGAGGCCACTTTTGGACCTAAGAGTCAAGTACTGTTGCGATCTATGGCCAAGTACTTATGGCAGCCGACGCGAAAATGGGTTGAACATAAGAACAAACACAACCCTCCGCTCCGACCCATCTATGAAGCATGTCGGGAACTGCCACACACGAGGTTGCCCAATGGCTCAACCAAATCATCCGTCCGTTCATCAACCAGACACATATGCTTTCGTACAGCGACCAACTTCTCATCGACTTAGCTTCACTTACAGTAAATCCCACTGATAAAGTAGTCTCACTAGACGTTCAATCTCTCTTTAAAAACGTACCCGTTCATGAAACTATTGAAATCATCATGTCACGCGTCTACCATCACCCATCACTCGTGATCCCTCTCTGTCCAGAAGAAGTTTTCAAGAAACTATTGCTAACCTGTACAACGGAAACGCCATTCGAACACCTAGGACAGTCATACTTCCAAACAGATGGTGTGAGCATGGGAACTCCTTTGGGGCCGACTTTCGCCGACTTCTATATGTCGCACCTTGAAGAAAAGCTTCTGTCACGAGAAAAAACATCAAACCTGAAGTACTACAAGCGATACGTAGACGACATCATGGCCGTATTTTCAAACGCAAATCACCTCAACTGCTTCAAAAGAAGACTGCACAGCAACTCAACTCTCAAGTTTACCCACGAAGAGATGGAAGATAACACGTTTCACTTTTTGGACGTTCGCATGCAACTAAAAGGAACACATATTGCCACATCAGTTTTCATTAAATCAACTGATAATGGATCATACACCCACTTCAACTCACAGGTACCTCTACCCTACAAAAAATCAATAGCAAAGACACTCATTCATCGAACCCTGAAGTATTGTTCAACCTGGGATACCTGCACTGCCGAAATCAAGCGGATAAAACAAGTTTTAACTAACAATATCTTCCCTCTTATGATCTTAGACTAAATAGTGAAGACGTTAATGGACAGATGCCGCAACAACCAGCACAGCACCGAAGAAACAGTTAACCTTTACGTAGAACTTCATAATTTGAGCACCCATAGAAAAGACTCTGACTTTCTAAACAATATCATCTCGCAACACATCCAGTCTACTGATCCAACGAAGAAAATAGTAGTGCAGCCATATTACAAACCTCGGAAACTTACAGCGTTCTTCAG
>LQNS02278070.1:30032864-30045029 GCA_001587735.2 Parhyale hawaiensis
AATTTTTCAAACTTCGCAATTAAGTCGGCTTAGGCCTCAACGTGTCTGGACTTTTCCGGGCTTCCGGCTTTAGGTGTGAGTCAACAACGAGTTCTTGCCTTGGAGTGGGTTGCGGCTTCCTCTTTTAGAAGAAGAGAATATTTATCTGGGGGGGAAATTAGCATTTGAACTCATTCCTTGACTTTTAGCTCATTTATATCAGCGTTTGTAAAATTAAACTAGAACGCCTCGGTGGCGTAAGACCATCACCCGCAGTACTGAGCAAATTCAACGAAGTCATTTTAGATGAACGAGGATAGTGCACAGCCGCATTCTTTCCGTGGATTAGCTCTTCAATAATAAAATAGGAAAAAATAGAACGCCCCATACTCCAGACGACCTGCCGCGCTGGAGGAAAATTCGCACCGGTGGAGGAAAATTCAACGCCGTCATTTTTTATCTTCAGCTAGGTCTGGTTTCTTGGCATGGATCACATCTAGGTCAAACCACCAAACTCCCTACAAAAAAATTCTGAAGATTGCTCAACTCCTTCGACCACTTATTGGGTGGACAAAGAAATTATTGAAACATATGCCGTAAGTACATACAAATATATATACTCAAATATTCTTCGAAAACATTATCACCTCTCTCACTTTGTTCGCGGGTGATCATCAGCTGTGCATGGCAGGTAAAGCAATCAGAATTCACTGATTTTATATAACGTTATCAGGAGTATATGGCAGGTGTCAGCCACATTAACCTTTTATAATGGTTGTAATAACGATGGTACCTTCTGGCTACAGGTTTGTGACTGCTCTTCACCTCGTCCATAGGCACCAGGACCTATCGCCCATTTTCTTTGAGAAATGTGTTGTGCGAGGCACATAATTTCCTTCGAACTCTCGAGAGCCCTAAGCTGCGAAATGATTCACTTTCGTGGAACTAGAATTTCGGGAACCGGTTTTGCAGCTTGACGGGCTTGAACATCGCTTTTTTTTAATTATTCGTTCTTGTGAATGGTACTTCATTTAAAATTAGGTTAGTTATTCAAAAATTTGCAACTGGAATATGTTATCCTGGAAAAAACTGCAGTGGCTGCTGAGATTTTGAGAACTAATCTGGGCAATGTTATCAGGAGGGATAGGAAAAAAAACCAACGTTCCATTGTTTGGGCTCTCGTAGACAGCGGGGTGAGTTATATGTTAATGTTTAAGTTGTTGAGCTAAATAATCATGTGCTTCTATAAGCGCTTTGTAAAAAAATATGTTTCCTTTTTCTGCAGTAAATCCTGTAATGCCTTCAAGTTGTTTCACCACTGTACCGTTTTCTATTTCTAGTATCCTTTCATTGTGTTTTATATTAGGTAGTCAAAATTTCTAGGTGTTCATCTGCCGTTTTACGAAATTCGTCATCATTGTGGATCTAAGAATTAATTGAGAATAATTTCATACATTGACTAATCATAAACGGTTAAAATTTTATTTAAATATATAGTCGTTTCTATCCATTCACTGGTCAGACCTTCGAGCAGGAAGATTTCACCCATCCATTACAAATGTACGTTAGGTAATAATGCCTTTACCTCGCAGCTGCAAACACAAATAGCAATGACTATAGCACTCTGAGAGAGCATACTTCCGCCAAGCAAGGCAAATGTAACGGAAAATTCAAATTGGTTCTGAAACTATGATTTCCTTTGTATCAGCATCAAAATCTAATACCTGTTGACAGTAATACCAGCTTCTATACTATTTCTTGACGATCCGTTCATAACTTTTTTAGTTGCTAACAAACATTTGGACAAAAAAAAAAGAAAACATTAGTCATAAACACAAACGAACCAACCGATTATCACAAAAATTTGATCGTTTGTGTATTTTAACATTTCCCATAATATTTGTATATTTCATAAAGATCTGTTTATAACTTTTTGAGTTATTTTACTTAAAATCCTAAAATCAAACAGAGGGATGAATAGACAAACGGACAAGTAGATCATCATAAAATTTGATCGTTTGCTCTTCGCAATACATTTAACAGCTCCTGTGAATGTCATAAAAATCCGTCTATAATTTTTTTTGAGTTATAGCACTTACAAAAAAGAGGCAGACAAACAAACAGATCAACAGATATTCACCAAATGTTACCATCCGTGAATTGTAACATGTCTAAGAATCCCTGAAAATTTCGTGAAGATCCGTTCATAACTTTTTGAGTTATCTTGGTGAGAGACAGACAAAGAAACAGCCAGACAAACAAATAGACAGACAGACAAACAAACAAACAAACAGATAGTTAGACGAATAAATAGACAGACTGACAGACAAACACGATGAAAAGCTAACCTCATTGGAGGAGGTAATTATTAGGAGTAATGTTTGGGAGGTAATACGAAAGTGAGCTCATGCAGAACGTTCACGTAATGCAGTCACTGGCATAGGATATAATTGAGATAGAACTCGATGCCTCACAAAGTGAATGGCAATTGTTTTAATGAATTTAATGAATAATTGATAGACGTTTAGTTTAGTTAGGATTGCCCATCCTATGTTATTGGGAGCGTCTCCAGGGTGACCCTAGAGAGCCGTGAGTACACTTCCAGAATATTTTTTTCTTGCCAGCTATGTTTCCTTTCAAACTTCTACGGTTGATGTTCATTCAACTCTTCTTCGTCTTTTCCGACTTGCAGTTTCAGTGCGCAGAATTTTTTGCTTTGGTTTCCGTTTTTGTTACACATGCACATTCCATTTCTCGTTACCTGTTTTGGACATGAGATCTTATCTAAGCTAGGGAGACGTAGACTGATGTGCTAACTAATAGAGGCTTAGCAGGATCTGCCAATGTCTTTGCTCATGTTTCCCCTCTTTCAAAGCGTCAGCTGTTTGGCATCTCAAAGCTTTCATATCCATAATAAGAACTGGAAATAAATTCATGTTTTCTTATGAACATTGCGACACAATACTTCATCATTAAGAGATTCTATAGCTGTTCACGCACAAAGAGCAGCAGCGTCATTCAGTTATTGTGACAAGAAATTATTATTGATGCATCACAGAATGTCTCCTTTCTTATTCTCTCTGTGCTATACAATACTTGTACACCTTTTCATAAAGGATCAAAGGAGTTGCAATCTATGCAAGTTTTTTCAATAATGCAATGAAGCCATCAATGCGATTTCTGTAAGATCCTTCGGAACTCGATGCGAAAGTTCATCAGAGATGAATAGAATTTCTTATAAAGTGCTTCTGAGTGGTTCTCATTCTTCGTTACGCGCATACCTAAGGCATTTGAACCGCCCCTTATTTGAGGAGCATTCACCAGTTTTCAAAATAGCTTCTCAAAATTTCTTTTTCTAGGTTTGTCATTTTCAATTATTTCTGAAGAGGTTGAAAATAAAAAAAACCTATGTCACCATAAGCGCTTAAATGGTTAAAAACAAGCACAGTGGATTTATGTTTCTGTTGCATAACAGGTGAGGAAATTATGCTTTGAATTCAACCATTACTACAATAGAAATAGATGAGGTACCGTACTTTCGTTTTTAAGGAGAAAATTACCCTCTAAGCTAACCAATAGGAGCGCTTCATATCAGTAGTGCTCTTGATGTCCTTTTGTTCGTGACAAGCGGCGGCCGTGATTGGATGCACACTCCATGCCATACGATCACGTGATCAATTTCAGCCTTGTTAATGGCTCGTGATGAGGTCATCATTCGTGACGTCATACGGGTGAAATTGATAAAAAAAACGAGTTACTGGAGAGTACGTCCAGTTGCTGTACTCTTGACCATAGCTCACTTGTTTAAAAACACGTGACCCAATACATGCAACAATGCCTCCATTTACATTTACGTGCCTTAATGTCATTCATGCAACGCCTCCATTTACAGTTTTACATTGATCATAAATGTCTCTCTGGTTCTCAATAATTTTTGCCTTTTTGCATTTGTCTTGTGATCTCTTGCAGTTGAACGCAATTGTGCACTGTTCGTATGAAGCAATGTTCTGAAACTAACTTCAGCAGTGAGCAAAAAAGAGATGTCATTAATTTGATGCCAGGCTGGATTACATCAGACTATGACATCTTTGGTACATGTATGATGTGGAATAGCTATGAGCTCATAATCCTAAGCAGAATAGTTTGCAAAATATGATAGGAAATAGAATTCTCGTATCATAAATGCAAAATGAAGCTTGAAAAGCTTCACCAAGAATTTGAATTCTGATGCAGGTTTTATGCTTAGTACTTAGTGCAATTTTATAAATGTGGTTCACGAGCACACAGTCAGAACTCACATAATGGCCATTTGAAGAAGCCCTCTGGAAGTGCACACTTCTACTAAGCAACGCAGTGTTATCAAAACATTTAAATTGTTTCTGAATCCAAGATTTCCCTTTGATCAGCACAAAAATTTGATCAACTGTTCCTCTTGGCATCCCTATTTTCTTCATGTTTCATGAAGATCCGATCATAATTAATTTTTTTTCAGTTATGTTCCAGAAAAAAAGAGAGACAAACACCCAAACGGACGGGCAGATCAAGACTAAAATTGATCGTTTGTATCTCTTAAAATTCCCAACAATTCCAGGAAATTTTATGAAGATTCATTCGTTACTTTTTTACTTTCTGGGTTATGTTACTGACGCAGAGAAAAACTAGAACGCCCAAGGGCGTAAGACCATCATCCGCGGTTGGGGGAAAATTTCAACGCCACCATTTGTGATAGTAAGCTTACTCTAGAGTTTCGGCATATTTCACATCAAAGTCAACACACTTGACTCCGTGCAAAAACTTTGTGAACGTTGCTCAACTCCTTCTCCCTCTTTTTGGAGGGATAGACAATTATACATTTTTAAATCTTCAACGAAAATATTCTCACCTCTCTCACTTTGTTCGCAGGTGATATTGAACTATAGAGACAAACAAGTAAATAGATCATTGAAAAAATTTGGCTATTTCTTCCTCGGAACATTCAAACATTTCCTGCGAATTTCAGGAAGCTCTGTTTATAACTTTTTAAGTTCTGTTGCCAAGAAAAAACAACCAGACCCTAAATATACAAATGATTGAACGAATTTTCACCTGAAGTTAATCATCTATTTTTCCTAATAGCTGACAAATCCATCCCTGCAAATTTCATGAAGATTCGTGCATAACCTTCAAAATATCTAGGTAACAGACAGAAACACGCACCCAAACTCCAACAAACACACAACCTCAATGGTGAAGTTAATTAGATTGGAGTTAATGCTTTGAAAAATTTAAATATAAATATGAAGCCGAAGGCTATTGTTCTAAACGAAGTTTGTGCCTAAATTTAAATGTTTCGACTCTTCGCCTGAGTGTATGTTTTGTCTTTTCATCTGCAGACGAGAGCAGCCGAAACGGTATGTTTTTATTGAAAAATGTTTTTTTAGAACAATAGTGTTACCTTGAAACATATAGATGTATCTTATGGTATAGATTACTAGCAATAAATCAATTAGCTAATGAAATTTTCACAAGCAGTATATTAAAAGCTATGCATTGTCTTGACTGCGGACCTATGCATCAAGGGCAGCACCTAATCAGATTTACTGACTTCTGCTGGTTTCTGTAATAGTAATGAGACAAGAGGAGAATAATTTTAGAAAGTACGACCATGTTTTTAAAAAGAGTAATTAAATAGTTAAAATAAACTGAGAAAGTTACTTTAAGGGAAATCATATTTGTACTTCACCAGTGACAACAATATTAAAGTTATATCAATATGATATATTTGAATATATATGTTACTCTACTAATTTTAAACGTCAATAATTTTGCACATTGAAAAAAGCACAACTTTCAATGAACTATGTACCGTAGCATGTCTTGACTAACTCTTCAAAAAGTAAAAAATAATAGCGCAAGAATATGATCTCTGGATAAACTAACTCAATGAGTCCATAAAATAAGCGTGACATATAACGAATGCTACCTGTATTTCATGTACGTCATTGTGTGGAGGTGTGTATATGTACGTGTGTGTTTGTGTGCGTGAACTTCCCGTATAGAGACGTGTATACCTAGTTATAGCGGCAGCATCTTGTAATGTCAAGTTCTAAATGTCGAGCTTACGTGGCATTTTTAAATGTAGAATTCTTCCTTGTCCTGCTGGCCCAGTGACGAGCTTGTTTTTTATACTTTGTCAGCTTCCTTGGTATTCGTTTCGTGCTTCTTTATGTGATCATATATGTTGTTGCATCGACACCCTGAGGCCAATTTACCTAGGGCTTTTCTGAGATACTTTTGTACCGATGTAGAATATTATTCTAGTATTCTATGAGGCCCTATGTTGTTTATGTGAACATTGTACCGATGGAGACTTTTTTCATTGCTTCCTAAGTTGACATAGAGTGCCTAACTAATGCACTGTTCTATACTGACATAGAATATTGTTCTGTTAAACAAGGTACACTAATTGTAATTAATATTGTCCTTGCATCCTACGTCCATATACAGCTTATCTGATAGGCTATTTCATCGATATGCAGTACAAGGTTCCTTATGCTGCAAATGTAATGTTAAATATGTAATATTTAATTACATTGACGAACAATGAGGGATCATTTATTAATGTGCAAATAGCCTCTTCAAATGCATCCTTTTTACTTTAATTAGTTGTAAGGGGAGTTCATAAAACTGAGCTCCCTTTAATTATGCATTTTTAGCTATTTACCGATACCCAGCATGCGGCGAAACCCATATTATTTCTCGTGTTTCTGCATCCGGGCGGTTTTTTCTTTCAGTAGAAATGCAAATTTTATTGAGAATCATTCGCATTTGCGCTCTGCTGCTTTGAGGGATTTTTCTTCCGTGGAAATTGCTGCACTTTTACGTGATAATAGCATCTCCCATATTTCATGCATTTATTACCTCCGCCAAGGAGGTTATGTGTGTATATAACAAAAAGTAACTGACCAAATTTTGATAATGATCTGTTGTTCATTCGTTTGTCAATGTTTTTAATTTTATGCTTGTTAGCACAATAACTCAAAAATATTGAATGGATCTTTATGAAATTCATAGGGTTTGTTAGTAATGTTAAAAGACATAAATGATCAAATTTTGGTGCAGATCGGTCAGTTCGTTTGTATGTTTGACTCATGTTTGTCATAACGTTTGTTGGCAGTATAACTAAAAAAGTTATAAACGGATCTTCAAGATAATTGCACAAGCTGTTATTACTATCAAAGGGCACAAATGATTAGATTATGGAGTTTGTAGAAGGAAAATTATGGTTTCAGAGCCAATTTGAATTTTTTGCTACTGTTGCCTCGCTTGACGGAGGTATGCGCTCACAGAGTACTCTAGTTTTTTTTTTCTGTAGCAACCTTTATCATGATTTGAGCAGTATGTTGCCCCTACAGACTGAAGAATTTTCCTTTAGATCTCAAATGAGTACATCGCTGCAGCGAAAGAAAAAGAGTTGTTTGGCAACTGTAGGTCTCAAATGCCGAGGCCATACCATGTATTCACACAGACAACTTTGAGACTCGCAGGTCACTTTTCCTACCGTATCTATGCTACCGACTTAGAATATATTTCAAAACGACGAGTGAACTCCTCATCCTCGTTTCCAGTTGTTCGTGCGAATGTATATACGACCTGTGTGTCCTCGCTCAGCGGGCAGTCTGTTCTGAGCTCAGTGCCCGCCTGACTGATCTTGCAGATGGATGCGCTATACGGTGGGCTGTGGGTTTCCGAGAAGACTTTAATTTTTTATAAGTGGCATACACGTCGTAATATGTAGATTAGCAGTACAGTACGCTCCTGTTCCTTGTGAAGATTTCTTGTTTAAGATAAGCCTCTATCTCTAATATATATCTTTTCCACCGGTCTGTAGCACTGATGCTTCTTAGTTTCCGGAAGCGGAAAGTTTCTATTAGTTTTCTATTCGTAACTACAGCAACCAACTCATTAGCAACTAGAGCAGTCTGAGAGCGCATACCTGCACCAAGCGAGGCAACGGTAGCAAAAAATTCAAATTGTCTCTGAAACCATAATTTTCTTTGCGTAATCTCCAAAATCTAATCACTTGTGCCTTTTGATAGTAATAACAGCTTGTGCAATTTTCTTGAAGATTCGTTCATAACTTTTTGAGTTATACTGCTAACAAACGTTTTGACAAACATGAGTTAAACATACAAACGAACAAACCGATCTGCACCAAAATTTAACCATACATGTCTTTTAACATTGCTAATAACCCCTATGAATTTCATCAAGATCCATTCATTATTTTTTTAGTTATTATGCTAACAAGTATAAAATTAAAAACGTGACAAACGAACGAACGAACCAACGGATTATTACCAAAATTTGGTCATTTACTCTTTTGTATATACCTAACAATTCATGTCAATTTTATAAATATCCATCCATAACTTTTTGAGTTATGGCATTGAGAAAAATGAGGCAGACAAACAAACAAACAAACAACAAACGGATGGACATATCTTCACCAAAGTTAATCATCTGTTTCTCCTATCATACCTAACAATCTCTATGAATTTCGTCCAAATCGGTTCTTAACTTTTTGAGTTATCTTGGTGACAGACAAAGAGACAAACACGACGAAAGCATAACCTCCTTGGCGGAGGTCATGAAATATAAGATACAGCGTAGCCCCTATTTTTATTACTCATATTTTCCCAACATGTAATGACCTGATATTATTGTTGGCATTGTGTACGCCGACCTAGAGCGTCTATTGTTCCATAAGGAGCTTTTTTCTCCCCTCTCTGCAGAGGGGCCTACGAAAAAAAGGGCCTCGATACTATAGGTTACACTTTTGCTTCATGCGTTTTGTTGATAGTAAACCAAATTACTATTTGTTTGCTTTTCTTCTTTAACACAGATATTTATTATTATCTTTGGTTGCTAGGAAATTTCCGCACAGGTCAGACAACACACTTGCCCTTCCTGTTTTTTTCTTTCCTTATGAAAATATGAAAACATATTCTATCGGACTTTTCCTAATTGTTCTGCTACAAATCAAGGTCAAGTGACTGGCAACACGTTTGTGTAATAGCTGCTGTGTTTATTCGTTAAAAAAGCGCCTACTTTTTCGCCTGTATTGTCAATTGAACCTGATGCTCATTAGGGTGCGCAACTCGGAACGTAGATTGAGATGTGTTTTATGGACAAGATTTAAATTTTCTTTCTTCTTGCTGATCAAGCCAGGCTGCTGGAATATTGTGAATCTATATATTAATACGCTTGTACCTACCTACCTACCTACCTACCTGCGGTGTGTGTCACGCTTTTCATCACTAATAGACGGGAGGAAATTAGAGATTCGCTGACTTCGGGAAGCTGGGTATCTATGATACGGCGGGGGTCAGCAGTACGGCGCAGCTGAGCAAGGTGTTTTTAATGATTATTTTTCTTCGGCTGAGCTCTATTGTATGTATAAACGTGTATCGTTGTTTGCTTTTAGGGTGAGAATTCCGTGGTTTTTGGTTAGACGGGGCAGTTTCACCAGCAATCAGTAACAGCCAGGAAAATTTCCGTGGGAGAGGGAGAGGTGAGGAACTGCTTGATAAAACAAGCTAGGCCCTAAGCAATGCAACTTTTTTAAGGCCTCATTTTCAGTGAGGGGCTGGGGAGGGGGTTGAGAGTGTTTTGGGAGGGAGTGCGTCCTCCCACGCTCCCGGCCTTATGGCTACGCTACTGCAGGGAATTATTATCAGCCTAAATAACAGGATGGTCTTAATATATCGAGTCCCAGGGTTGTAGAGTAAGTGCGGTTATTACCATGCTGAAATATGAACGTTTCACGGGTTCGTATGAAAGGCCTTACAAAGCCGTGAAAGTTTCACGGGTACAGCTAGTAAAAAATTATTCTCTAGTACTCGAAATTTGACAATTATTTTTATTTTTGTCTGGGCTCGTTACTTATTGCGGGCCAAAGAGTTACGATTTACCACTTTAGAAATTAAAAATTTTCCTTTATAATTGCTCTGTTAGAGCATTACTAACTTTTTGATCGTGCTGGTGGAAAGTTGCGATTCGAAAATTACAGTGAGCGTCTAATTCTCCAGAACTCCGGAATTTTCTTTCTATTCACGTCGTTGGAGCATTACGAATCGAAAATTCCAGTTTGCGTCCAATTCTCCAGAACCCCGAAATTTTCTTTGTGTTCCCGTTGCCGGAACATTGCGAATCGAAAATTCCAGTTTACGTCTAATTCCCAGAACCCCCAATTTTCATTCTGTTCCCGTTGCCGGAACATTACGAATCGAAAATTCCAGTTTACGTCTAATTCCCCAGAACCCCCAAATTTTCTTTCTGTTCACGTCGCTGGAACATTGCGAATCAAAAGGTTTCATATCGCCGACACCGCCTGCAATATGCTGCACTTCACGGCCTACAAAGCTTCAACAAATCCCCTGTATATTGCGCCTCCTATGCCGGCCGACGGGGATGCCCAATAATCAGAGGGCATCGCGCACTAATGAAAGTCAGTTATTTACTTCCTGAGGGAAGGCCCAAAATAGCTTGAGCTTCCGCATGTGATGTAATAAGTGCAGCTGTGGCACTAAACAGCTTGTGCCTTTTGGTTCCTAGATAAAAGGCGCTGAATTATTATTGTTGTTTCGGAAAGCGTTGTGCAGTAACCGACTAAGCTAGATTTTACTGTAGAAAACAGTCGTTCATTCAGTTCTGTCAGTAAAAACAGTTTACCTTATTGTGAATGGAGCCCGCACTATAATAAGATATCTGTCTGTTTCTCCGTCTATCTGCAGCCTTCCAAAATTGTTTGGATATGGTAGCTACTGTAGCTCTATTGGACTCTGTAGATTTGATGGATTTTGTAAACTTTGTGAAGTTGCAAAATTTTTAGATGGGATCATTTGCTATAGTAAAATAAATGTTTTCAAAACTACGTGGCCCCAAGGGTCATGGGTGGCCTGCCATTCATGACTCATCTCAGCCCTTCAACGCATGACTCAACCTTAACTGTACTTCCCCCCCTCCTGTGTGAACTGGCTACAAGGACTTTTTCCACCGTAGGTTTGCAATAGGGCAAAGAACCTTTGCTACAAAATTATGCAGCTTCTTGTGAATAAGTATAAACTTGACCTTCTCGTAAGAATTACACTATTTTGGTGCAAGTCATGTTGATGTATTCTACATGTAAAGGTCAATCAACTGATAATCAGCTGCCCTACTTTTATGCTGCTCTGCATTCCATTACACTTTCCATTACTGCAAACTAAAATGAGTGATTAGAAAAACAAATTTACTCAGCATACTGGTCCTTATCGGACTTAAGAGTCAGTTATTATGATTCTGTAATTAACTTTACGGTAATTGCAAACGATGAGTACTTATGTTCTTTCATCTGTGCAGCTTACAATTGAACTGTATCCCTGCAAACAAGTGTTAAAAAGGCTAGATACTAGTGATTTTAATGATCAATTGTACTAAGACATCATACGTAACCAGTCTTCATTTATATACACCCCTATTAGATTGCCATATGAGGAGCCGTAAACTAATAGTCCATTGGTAAAGAGGACGTTATCTAACAAGAGGACGTGTTATCATACTGTATCCTTCTTGGGGAACTTTAGGTATCAGGTTAGGTACAAGGACGACACGCACAGTCTATGGACGTTGTATAGGGATATATATATATATTGCTATTCAACACTTACTGCACTTTCTCTTAATTTTTCAGGGTAATAATATCGATACATATACATTTATCTTCTGAGTTTTCGTCTGGCTTAAGCGTGATCAGTTTGAATTTACCCTTCGCCTGAGATTCATCCATGGTGGCAAATTGAACGTTCAGAATTAGCCTAACATTCGGGCAAGTTCATTGCAATCGAAAAAGATTGTATCAATAGAAGTGAGTGAATCGAAGACACCTTTAGGAATAAAACAATTTATGATCAAACTTTCTTATTTAAAGACATGTTATTATTATTATTATTATTATTAAATTACACCAGGCTGGCGACGTAGGAACGGAGAAACTCCATGAGGTTAACAAACCCCCACGCAACCAACCCAGCGGGTGGAGGAAACAAAAGAATGAAGAAGAAGAAAAAAAAAGAAGATCCGAGATCACAGAATAGCTCTGTGTACAGATCGTTTAAAGCTGCCAATACCAGCACCAGCAAAGACAGAGCCATCAAGACCATTCCA
>LQNS02278070.1:30047622-30069132 GCA_001587735.2 Parhyale hawaiensis
GAGACCCAAAGCTACGAGGACCGGGGTTCTCCTCCACGTCCGGATATCTAGTTATCAGGCACGCAAAGAACAATAAATAGACATACACCATAAGCAAAGGGAATCATCAAAAAATTACAAAAAGGCAGATCGACAGTCCTGTATTGCAGGATAAAATATTATAATTATGTAACACGATGGAATGGTTTATCATCAGTTACGTCTTAAATTCACATTGGCTAATGAATATAATTAGTTATTCATAATGATGTTGTCACTAACAAGGAGTAATAATATAGCACTTTACTGTCATACACTTAGCATACTTACTCAATACCAAAAAGTAATATTATTGCATTTTGCTGTTATACATTAAGCAGGTAACGAGGAGTAATATTATCGCACTTTGATGTTACACATTTAGTACACTTAATAACTGAACAATGTATCATACGATGACACCTCAGGTGTCCCGCGAGTCTGTTGCTTGACGTCAGGCCTTTATCTCCTTATCTGTGATCCTCAAATGTTATTCACACATCTGCTGCAGAGTATGATGGCTTCTTCCCAATTGACATAAGGCAGATTTTCTTCTATTTTATCGTTATAATCTCACACAAAATATATTTTATTGGGTGTCATTGGTGTTGAGTGTGCCACATGTGAAGCAAAATCGGGTCGGTGTAATATACTCGGCTTATCGTATGTCATATTTTAAAATGGCTTCTGGGTCTTGCGACGATGTTTTCCAATTATGTACCTAGTGATTCTCAACTGTCAACTGGTTGAGAATCGCCCAATAAGTATTACAGTCGTCGGTATTCCATTTTTCCAAACACTTTGATAATCGAAATGCGTATGAATGTGAAGGTTTTTTTAATTTTACTGTCAATTTCGTTTTCGGAAAGTCCTCAGTTTTTGTTAATCGATAACGAAACAAGCGGTTGGGTATCACATTAAATATAACCGATGCTTGCCAAATCATCTAATACTAACCGCTGAAATAATCGAAGATTGAAAATTTTTCTAGTGCCAATAGCTGGGACAGTATCTACAATGCATTAAACGATCAAATAATCTTGTAACGCTAGCCTAACTTCACTTCGGACGTAACACTTTTGAACCCGTTTGCTCAGCTAATCGTCCCAACGTTCCATTTTCCATGTGTAAACTTAACTCTACAGAATGTATGTCTATCAAAAACCTTTTCTATAAAATTACTTTTCAAGTGGGTTAGCTCTAGCAAGAGACGATGCAAAGTTCCTGCTATCTCTTCAAATGTGCAGTCAATTGGAACTCAGAGAGCCGCATATTTATCTTGTGTTTAAATAACGTAGCAAATCATTTAGACGCTTTGGTGAACGCTCGAACGACTTTCTTCTGTTTTCTGTAATTGCGATCGTGTTAATACAAAATAATTGGGACTGACGCCTGAATATCCCAAGCAGGTTCCAACGCATTCGATGGTTTTGCACAAACTTGTGCCACATCTAGAATGAGATAAACTGAAAATTGTAGATATTTGCTCGTGCTTGTCATCAGTGAATGAGGCTACTGAGGGCTAAATACATTTATCAAAGGCTGATCTAATGACAGATTGTTAGGAAAACAGTGAACGTGTTCATGGATAAAATTCTATTTATTGCATATACAGTTACTCCAAGAAGTTTTAATCGGTTACAATATTATCCCTGAACCTCCATTCATCGCTGCTACCGTTGAACAAGAACACTATAAGTCTTATGAATAAAACTTCAACGTATTTAAGGGCAAAAAATTCGTAAATTAAGGTGATAAATCAGCTTTTGACGAAAATGAGAATGTTTTATAGTTCAAAGGTGTCCTCGTAAAATAAGCTTTTGACGAGAATGTTTTATAGTTCAAAGGTGTCCATATCCTCGTAAAATAAACAGCCTCCTTGGGGAAGCTTAAAAAATCTGATTGATATGGTGCAAAGTCTTATCTCGTAAGTCTCAGTTTTTAATATTAATTTAAGAGTATGCCGCTGTGTATCATTATCGTCGATCAGAATAGGACTATGACGCTCCTCCACGCATATCCTTTCTCACATGAATGAAATGAACATTCATTTTTTATGGTGCTTGAAGTAAACGTGTGCTAACTGTAATGTCCTGATCAGCCTAGGGTCACTTTTAATACACGACAACAAGGCAAGTCTTGTTATCAGGCACGAAGAAAAGAGCGATATATAGGTATATGTTTTTTACTCATGAATTAAGGGTTTATGTAATGTGAAATTGTGCTTTAGAAATATAGCACAAAATCATTAAAGAGTACGTGCAGTATTGAACAGCTTAATAAAATACAATTTTTAAACCATACCCCGAAAAGGAGAGTACAGTATTTTCCAAATAACCTAATAACGTGTCCTCTTGTTTTCTATTAAAAACAATATTTTGTTGTGTTAAAAAATTATGCAGTTATTTTTGCATGATATCGAAGTTATGTCTCGTGTTCAACGAAACGAACTATAGTCTGCGTTAGACCAAAGTTCCTAATGACCACGTGCGTTTTATTCTACATCCAACACAGTTACTATATTGATCTTATTCTATTACACTTTCAATAATTACTTCTACTTAACAAAATTCAACAATTAATCAGCTGTAGAAATAGTGTTTCACATAAATTTTGAAGAATTTTCAAATTTTTCTCCGACAATTTGAATATTCCGCCCCACATCCAACACAAATATCAAAGCATGTCAATATTGCGTGGCTACATTTGCCCCATCCAAAGGAAAAACGCTAGCCATCATTCAGTGACTCTCCACACTATACCTATAGTGTAGTCTATGTCTCAGTTAATAATTACAGAAGTTTCATCACGCCCAAGCATAGGAAGAGGTTCGGTACATTTCCTCGGAAGCTCACATACATTATGTATATTTCGCCCCACAGAAACACCATTAACGTTAGGCTACATTTCCTCAGCAGCTCTTGGACTGTCGGTAATATCAGCAGTCATCAGGAGCATATTATGCAGCTGATGCCTTGAGATGTCCCCGAGGTGTCAGTTATATCGAGCTACACTCACCTAATCGAAGATGGATAGACACGTAACTCCTGGGATACGACCCACTTCTACTAAGATGTTATTAGGATCGGACATGACGAAACTCTGACATCTACTTTGCTGCTACACTCACGGGGTATGACCGAACGCAGTATCCACACTGGCGTCTACTCTGTTGGCGTAACGTAATAATGAGCCGTGCTGTTAATAATGGCGGTAAATAATTTATACTGACGCCGTTTCATTATTAATTATCCTAGCCACAGTTCTGCAAACGAAGATATATTTAGTGCACTTGCTAACTTATTTTCACTATAAAGTTAAGTGTAAAGACGCATTAGCCGTACATTCCAGTTTGGAAATACGCATGAATTACCGGTACTGCTATATGCTGTACAGCAGTTTCCGTTTGGCCAGGAGCGGGCAAAGATTTGGACTCACGGGCCACATGGATTTTCAAAGTTGGCAGACGGGCTGGGGCAGCACCCGATGCATATCAAACTTAAATAGAAAAAAGAATTATAATATCTGTAGTGGAAAAAAATAAAGATGTAACTTTTTGCTGCACATTTGCAATTTTAGAATGAATATTTTATAATAAGCGCTTTTAAAAGGGGTTGATAAAGCAAAGATCCCAAAATCTTCGGCGGGCCGGATTAAAAAGGTTAACGGGCCTGATGCGGCCCGTGGGCCGCAGTTGCCCACCCCTGTGCAAGGCCCAGGAGTGAGCGTAGCTGCAGTTGACTGCAGATGGTTCGAGCTATGGTGTCACAAATGGACGACTCTTTAAGAACTGAAGCTCCCCTCCCCCCGCCGCTCTCATTGCTGGTTATGTCAGTGCCCTCGCAGAATACTATGAACATCGGATACGCTGATGCAGTAGTTTCGAGCACCGTAAGAATCCGTCTCACTGACTGGGAAACGAACATTGAACCTCAAAACAACACACGAACTTCTGCAGCCACTACCACGTCGAGTATGCAGCCAGTATCGGAAAAAATCTGCGCAGCTAATTCAATGAATTCAAGCGTAACCAGCTGCCTGTTCGCTTGAAACTCTCGTATATTGACATCTAACATAACTTACGTATAGTACAAAAGCCATTTGATAGCCTTAAGAGTATTCGACTTTCTGTGTACTATGCCATACATTGCTCATTCAATTAATTTGGGACACGATTAAGTTTGTAGCGGTCTCAGGTCTAATTAATTTGCGGTTAACGCCTTCTACGCGATCCTATGCGGAGAATCGAAAGCTCGAGACTGAAGTTTTGGGCAAATAAAAGCCAATCAGACAAGAGTAACTAGCTAAATGTGGGCGAATGAACACACTTTTAGCATACCCTGTATTAGGTTGCCACCGGAGACAGACTGCACAGTCAATTTACAAAAAAAACTTTCCCTAATGATGTTTCTGGGAATGATATCTTCACGTCAGCACTATTTCAGATAAACAGGTATCTAGACATTAAGATCCATGGATATCTGGCTGGGCTGGGCTGGGCTCAGCTGCACTCTTCTTGTCCGTTATTGTCGTGAACTTAGTTTCTATCAATTATAGTTCGCAACACTATAATAAACATGAATATGTGTGTTTGTGAAGTTACATCTTTGTATCTTCTGAACCCAGTGTCATTCTTCCATTGCAGAGACATGAATCTGCTAATTACGTTGCTCACACACAAGTCCCTGGCGTTAAACAGCTATGAATTATTTTTTTCAGTACTGAATTGGCCGTCTCAATATTTTTATCACATAGAAAAGCTAGACTTTTACTGCTAGTGACACATACGTATATTATTTTGACTATGCGCTCTTTTAGAATCTACCATCCTATTATGAGAGGTGGATGCACTACGGCAGTAGCTATCATAATAATGATAACTATCCTTGGGTCATGCTAATAGCAATCACAATGATTGTGAGCCCCGGTCATACCAGTAGCAATCGCAATAATGATAACCTCCGTTCACACTAATGGCAATCATAGTAACGACAACTTCAGATCATACTTGTAGCAATCACACTAATGATTATCTCCGGTCCTGTTGATATAACTAATAAAATTGATGAGCTGGAGGAGTAAAAGGAATCCAAACTCATCACGGAGAGGAATTTCTCAGTGGCGGGCAATGGGTGACAGAAGTGGCAGTTATGGCGGTCCGACAGCTACTTAAGATCATCGCCGCAGCTTTGATGGCCTCCCAGGGCCTCTCAGTGCACTCCACCGCAGCTGTGACCTGACAAATGCTGACACACGTCAAGAACTTCTGGTGCTCACTTAAGGCTTTCCTTCATTTACATTTTCATTCATTTAGAGCATCATAGCAGCATACTTAAACTATTCTACCGGATGTTAAAAACAATGGTGTTGACTTTCATATTGTATGCCCGACTGTAAAAAAATAGCGTAAAATTTGTTGCTGTACCATGTTGTGAAAAAGAACACTGTAGATTTTACTAATACACCAGGCTGTCATAAATAACAATGAAGAGTTTAATATTAAAGATCATGGTTTCAGAGCCAATTTGAATTGTTTGCTACCATTGCCTCGCTTGGCGGAGGTATGCGCTCTCAGAGTGCTCTAGTTCCATATGTTTTTGCTTGAGGTTGAAGACGAAATCGACAAGGAAGTACATAGATAAACACATAGCTATGTATTTGTCTTTGTTATAGTGTTTTAATTTGTTCACATTCAATTTATAATTTAGGCAGTTATAATTAATTTATATTTATCATATTTTATTGATAATAATTCATGTTTAAATACTGAAGAATACGTTGAGAAGCACAATTAGAGTTTGGTTACCCACGACGCGTTTCGCCGATGGTCGAATATGAAGACGTTAAGATTTTCCAAAAATTTTGGCAAGATATCACAAGAACCCAGTCGGAAATAATTGTTGTGATTATAGTAGAACAACTATGATTATGGTCGAGATCTTTGTTGTTTATTATCGATGTATCTTCCATATTCAACCATTTATGGGGTGCATTATGGTAGAGATATGTCACAACCTTCGACCATATTGTCAACAATAATTCCCGACCATAAATACTCAATTACAAACCTTAAAGGTTTTAGCTGCACTACCATGATCTACCATAGTGAACCGTAAGAAACACCATTCACCACCAAAACCGACTGTGTTCAGCTAATGATACACCTATTCTACCAAGATCAACTTTTTCAACCTTTGACATATTATGCCCTGGATGCCTGCTTTGTTTGCTGATGATTGCTTGCTTTAAAAAAAAAAAAATAATTTATACGTGCGAGTTAGGCCAGCAACTCAGAATGATGAGAGGCTTTTACTTCAGGACGATGCAATCGAGCAGGAGCTTGAACCAGTCTGAGCAGTTAACGCACGTTTATATACAACTACTTCCAACTCTAAGCTGGTATGCAGCTGTACGACACAGTTCAGAGGAAGTCGCCAGTCGACGGATGGATTCCGGCCGTACCCGTTGTCAGGGTACGTAAGGCCAAATTTACTATGAAATTTGATATTGCTTTCCATAGAGCTAATGGGAATAATATGTTTATGAAACTTTACAGATATAAACTGAATGAACATAAAAATAGATGACAATATTTGATCAAAAATTGCAATACTGTTTTACAAGAGATACAACAAATAAATAGAAATGATGGGTAACTACGCTAAACTGGTAAAGCGTTAGTAAAATTTAGAAACGGTAGATAAAAATAATGTCAAGGCAGTTAACATCCATATATACCTTATAATTTTTTGCAATTCATGGACATGAAAGAAAAACTGAAAATGTGCACAATTTTTGCACTATAATATGACTTTTTAGATGTTTCGTATTCAAAATACTACTACCAATATTATTTTGGTCGATTATGTTAGGGATTCTAGCCATATTATAATCCATGCAACCCATACATATTCTTCCCCAAATAATGGGAGGAATTCTACTCAGGATCGTACGTACGGTAATCCATTGATAACGTACTTGGTTATATATGCTCTAGCATAATTATGCTCTACCATATATAGTTTTTCGAACATCCATGTACTTCCATTTACCATACATAGTCTTCATACATCCATGTACTACCATCGACCTTCGTTTCCTGACAAACCTTAAACAACCAATATTGCCCCCACTAATATCGACCTAAATATACTAAAATCAACGTTATGTTTTGGTCGACATATCTACCATACTGTTTCGTCATCCATAATTGACCTTAATCTCTCATACACCACTATATTCTACCATGATCACAACCATTATTTCCGACTGAGAAGATGTAGTTATAGAAGAATAATTGAAGAAATATTTGCTTGTTTGAAAATTATTTTGAAAGCTTTGGATAACGCGGTATCATAACTACGTCTGATTGTGATATCCTGCCAAAATTTTCGGACAATCTTAACGTCTTCAAATTCGACCATCTTCGACCCTCCCACTTGATGAGCCAAAGTACGGCGAAACGCGTCGTGGGTAACCAAACTTCTAATTGTGCATCTCATCGGATTCTTCAGTAATTTAAAATAATGCCATCTCAAGAAAATTCATGTTTAACTTACGTTAATATCTATTGACATTAAATTTATGTTAATATGCACACACACTGAACATCCTTTAATGTTAATTACCTCCGCCAAAGAGGTTATGTTTTCGTCGTGTTTGTCCACCTGTCTGTCTCTTTGTTTGTCTGTCTGTCACCAAGATAACTCAAAAAGTTCTGAACCGATTTGGACGAAACTTACAGGGATTGTTAGGTATGTTAGGAGGAACAGATGATTAACTTTTGGTGAAGATATATCCATCCGTTTGTTTGCTTGTTTGTCTGCCTCATTTTTCTTAATGCCATAACTCAAAAAGTATGGATGGATTTCTATGAAATTAACTTGAGTGTTAGGTATATAACAAAGAGTTAATGATCAAATTTTGGTAATGATCCGTTTGTTCGTTCGTTTGTCACTGTTTTTAATTATATGCTTGTTAGCTCAATAACTCGAAAAATAATGCATGGATCTTTATGAATTTTATAGCGGTTGTTAGTAATGTTGAAAGACATAAATGATCAAATTTTGGTGCAGATCGGTTTGTTCGTTTGTATGTTGACTCATGTTTGTCATAACGTTTGTTAGCAGTATAACTCAAAAAGTTATGAACGGATCTTCAAGAAAACTGCACAAGCTGTTATTGCGAGCAAAAGACACAAATGATAAGATAAAAAGAAAATTATGGTTTCTGAGCCAATTTGAATTTTTTGCTACCGTTGCCTAGCTTGGGGGAGGTATGCAATCTCAGAGTGCTCTAGTTTGTATTTTAATTACCACTGCCAATGAGGTTTTGTTAATGTCGTGCTTCTCTGTCTGTTATTCTGTTTTGTGTCTTTGTCTCGCCCCAAGATAACTCAAAAAGTTATTGACAAATTCTTAGGAAATTTTCAGATATTGTTAGGCATGATAGGAGTAAGAGATGATTAGCTTTAGGTGAAGATTCGTTCAACCGTTTCTTTGTTTGTCTGCGTTTATTTCTTAGTACCATAAGTTAAAACATTATGAATGGATTTAAGAAATTTACGTGAACTGTTAGGTATATTACAAGCTGTAAAGGACCAAATTTCTGTAATGATCTGTTTGTTCCTTTGTTTGTCTCTGTTTATTTTTAGGTTGTTAGCAAAATAACTCAAAAAGTTATGAAGGGATCTTCTTGAAATTTATAGGAATTCTTAGAAATATCAATAGGCAGAAATGATAATATTTTGGTGAAGATCGGTTGGTCTTTCAGTGTGCTTGACTAATATTTGTCAGAAATGTTTTTTAGCAATATAACTCGAAAAGCTATGAACGGATTTTCAAAAAACTACAGAAGCTAAGTTATCACTATCAAAAGGCACAAATGATTAGATTATGGTGCTGCAGCAAGGAAAATCATAATTTCCCACTCACTCTGAATATTTCGGTACCTACCGGTGACTTGGTTGCCGAAGGTATTTGCTCTCAGAGTGCTCCAATTCTTTCATTTATATTCTCATGGGAACATATGATTATTTCCTACAAAAACTTGTTTGTAGTATACGCAACGTGTTGAATATATATCCAACCTTAACTTTCGACACGGAAACAACTGAGGCTTATCTTACCTACTTTACCATGATGATACTTCGGACGAGGTCCAGGTGGCATTATGCACGCCACCCATCTTGCGCAGAGGTGATACTGCAGTCCGTGACCAGCGGGGTGGCTAACAGCGAGTTATCCCCACAGTTCACGCAGCCGCTTACAGCAGGGTTATCTGGCACTTTCGGTAAGCATGCGTCCAGTAAGTTTTTAAATTTTGCAGTCTCTGTACCGATGACATTTCGGATGTGACGTGGCATTTTGTTGAATAATCTCGCCCCCGGAACCGCAAACTATTAGAATACTTTGTGGCCATTGCATCACCACCAGTTTTGACCTTAATTCGCACGTCACAAGTGCGACCAATACGGTTTAGGATACCTGGTTTTGATGCACGAATGTAGGCTATTAATTTTCAAAAGCCCATGCGTGAATTTTTTCTCTCTTCAGACGCTCTCAGCTGACGGCAGATCCTCGATCGTCGAGATTAATTTCCGCAAGGAAAATCATGATCGGATGCTCCTTGAGTTTGCCTTGTATAATAACTTCAAATGATAAAGAAAAATTGCCAAGATTTTTAACTTCACTGCCTAATATGCAAACTAAATTTTTAAAGAAAGAAATAGCCTATTGTTTCAGGAATTGAAAATGACTGTTGGTGTCTAGAGTTGGCGTCGACAAAAATATGGAGACACTCAGATGAGTAAAGTTAAAGTATGCCTATTCTTGACGACATGAACACACTATTATTGCAGTACCTGCGTACCCTTGACTTCGAAATGGTTTTAAAATTTTGCATTGACCTCCTCCTACTGTTTTTACTGGTCATATTTTACATTTGATTAGCCACCCGTCCTAAATGACGGACGTAACGTTTTACTGTAACTAGCTATTCCTCATACCTGTAGTCTAGATCTTTCATTAACTTTACAAAAGTTGTGCCATTGTGAGTCTGCGAGAGCAATATTTCTCTCTTGTGTGTAAATGCGCGACTATCTATATATTAATACGCTTGTACCTACGTACTTACCTTTTGTGTCACGCTCTTCATCACTAATAAATACGAGAAAATTCGAGCTTTATTGAGTTCGGGAAGCTGGTGTATCTGTGATACGGCTGGTGACTCATCTCTCGGCCACAGGCTAGGTCTTTTTAAGTGTCTATACACCCGAAATTTTCAAAAATAAATCTTTGGAAACCTGTATCGTGGTTTGCTGCCAAAGGCATTTCACGAGTCCAGTTAGGCAGAGCCAAGGAGCTTGTATAGAGAAGGAGGGAGCCAGTAGCCTAGCCCGTTGAAGTTCAAGAGTCTCTTATGGCTATCAGCCAGTTGTCGTATGCACCAATCGCATATCAGCAAAGAGTCTCTTATGGCTGCAGCCAGTCGCGTAAGCACCAATCGCATATCAGTAACTGGGTTCGTCTGCTGCTCCCCCGTGAAACTCAGTGCTCCCCCGTCTTTTCCACCAATGAGCGTCTCACAGCTATAAGAGATCTGGTTGACTCGCTGGCAAGTCTGTAACTGGGCCACAAGGCTCCCTCCATCTCTATTGAAGCTCCTTGGGCAGAGCAACGTATAAATGTATCCCACGGGTCCACTTAGACGGGGACAGCTGCAGTAATTATCAGCAAAAAGGCTGGTCGTATAAGATATCTTACATCGAATCTCGGTGTTGTTTGTGATGTTGACGGGGAATTGCCATGGTACAATATGAAGGTTTCTGTAATCTATCTGAAGCGCCTTAAGTCAGACAGGGAACGTTTCACGGGTGCTGCTAGTTAGTTTAGAATTGTAGAAAGCTAGTAGCACCAAGAAAATGTAGTTCAGTAAAAGAATTCACGGGAAATAAGTTCCTGCTGTATCATTGATACAAGCAGTTAAACCATCAGGATTGAAATTTGGCTGCAGTAAAAACTGAAAATGATTTGACCTCTGTTGTGCGTGCAGTTTCAAGAGCCTCAATGAAATTTAGCTTAGGAAAACACAAGCGGAATTTATTATGCACGACAGGAACGAAAACTGCTTCCAAGGATAAGCCTCTCATATACCTTGCTCTAAAGGATGTATCAAATAGTACCTGGCTACTTTTCTAAGCAGTGCGGACCTTAGAAAATGCAGTAGCAGGAGCATATATCAGAAACAGTCGACAATATAATAAAGACCAAACTGTATTATCTGTTTGTTTATTTATTACCTGTTTGTTTATCTGTCCATTTTCTGACACGCATTAAGAAAACAGGCAGGGGAAAATTTGGCACGATTGAAGACTGTGGCCATTCTGTTACACTTCGTTGAAAACCGATAGGCAGAAAGTAGACCAGGTTGCCGTTCATAAAAGACGGTCATTTTGAATTTGAATGAACTTCTTGCTTTGCCAATGCTAAAATCCAATCAATGCAGTAGTATACAGGTTCTCTAAGCATTCTCATCCCGCTCGATTTCTACCCTCTGCTGAGTCTTTCACATTCAAACTTTATTTAGTTACTCTAAGAACACTCTCAAGCTCAAATTGAGTGCATGATCAACCGAGCACAGGGCAAGGAGGCTTGATAGAAGGAGGGAGTACAGCCACATTTCGCTGTACTGGTCAAGGAAGTTCTTTGTTCTTCGGTGGCTGCTCCCTTCCCGCCAATCCCGAGCTCTCAGCTATCCCTTTTCATCAATAAGAGGCTTCCCGCCGTTCTTGCAACCAATCATCGCGCAGGTCAGACTTCAGCCATGCCAGAAAAACAAGCTCCAGATCTTTGCAGCCGTTGCTACCTCCTTCTTATTGAAACTCCATGGCAAAGAGCAAGCTATTCTTCAGCGTGCCACAGGAATGTACGGTAACAAAACAAGGATTTATTTGCAACATATATTTAATTTCCAGTTTGATTTTTTCCTATTATGAACCAGCTTTTGGACTGAGCGAAAAGCTTCGACCTATATGACACGAGTATCTAGGATACGGAGCTCAATTTATGTATGTTGGGAGTAATATTTGACTGTAAGCCAATGGAAAGGTTTTCCTGCTTAGCATAACTTAGGCCTAAAATACTAATCGCTTATGTTCCGTCTCGTTGGCAGTTGCTGTACATCCTACTTAAGCTAATTAATAACAGAATTGTGATCAATAGTTCTCTATTAATCATAATCGTATCATCACAAATTCTTCGCTATCATTTTTGATCGCCAGGTACACTAGTATTAGCTACGGTAACGTAGGAATAACTCGAATTTTCTGTCACCTCATCTCGTTATTCAGTAGGTGAATTGTCTCCTTCTCCATCCTTAACATCGTGACGGAACAATCAATCAAGCGAGGGAGCAAGCAATCAACAATCTGCGTTTTATTACATAATGGATTACATAGTATATATTCCTGCAGGACTTTTGTTTTACTTAAAAATAAAAGAAGAAAGCGTAGCCAACTCTATTTTTTAAATTGTTATGCTACTTCCCAAAGAGTGCCTCAAAAATATAAACTTGTCGAGTTGGCAGAAACATCCATCAACGTAAGTACACCTCTTAATCAGGTGCATCAATGTTCGGCTAAATTCGTCGTATGTTTGACTCATGAATTTTTTCTAGTGGGCCAGGAAATGGGTTACACAATAGACAAACAGTAACTAGTTGTTGTGCTACGGTAATTATTATTACTAGCTGTGCCCGAAATTCGCAATTTTAAGACCAGCCTCCTTACTGATAATAATTCCTATAAGTTTTCCCGTCTAACTGAACCTGCAGATATTTACGGCTATAAACAACAATAACTTGCAGCTTGCTTAAACCCAAGAGCTCAGGTGCATATTAATAATTAAAAGTTGCCATATGCTTGCTAAACCCTCATCATACAGTAGATGCATTTACTTCCAAAAGCGTGACATACACCGCAGTTACGTAGGTAGGTAAGTTGGTAGGTATGTAGGTAGGAACCAGCTTAACGAAAGGCAAGAGAAGCGATTTTTTTTACGGTGGAGTACATGCAACAACTATTTTTTTCCACATTGCATTCTTCCTTTGACGAAGCAGTTTTTTCGAGTGTGAATTTTTCGATGTACTGAAGTTATATCAAGTCGTATACAGGATAAACGGTTGGGGATTTATTTAAATTCAGTGATGCTTCACTAGGTATCTGTTAACATAAACCACTTTTTAGGCAGGAAGAGGGTACTGCTCTGCTGAATTGAATCAGAGAGCATTCATCCCTTATGATGATTTGAGTTGGCCGTCGTAGCGTCTTTCAGAAGCGTATAACTAACGAAAGTAGGATCAAAGAAGAATGGTCATCACAAATTCCTCGCAGTCATTTTTGACAACGCAGGTAGTCTAGTAAGTTATAGATGTAGATCTTTTGCTTTTAGACCAAAAGAGTATTCTTTAGTTATTCCGTTTGTTGGTCAGCAGAAAACAAGCAAAGAACGCGACACAGAGTCACTGCAACGGCTCCTCAGACTGCAGCATCTCCCTCTCGCTCAGTAATATAGACGACATCTTTTGTTTTTGGGGTCCAGCAACCCCTCGCACTCTCCCCTGCTCCAGCCAGCTGTGGACGTGGAAGGAAGACCTGCCGTAGTCATGTAGGTGCGGCTCATTGCATGGCCTGCTCTATTATAATAATCGCTAGTCGATGTCCATTTTATTCTTTTGATATAATTTTTCTTCCTTTAGTTTTGTTGGTTACTGTGTGGCAAAACTTTATTATACATACCTACTTTATTTTAGATTTTGAATATTCCCTTCTTGTGTTACCAATGACTGTTGCTTCTAAACCTGAGACAAGCTTACGCACTGTTTTTGTTGTTTTTTTTTACTCATGATGCAAATAAGTTTTGCATCTATTTTAATGGAGACGAGTATTTTTTTTTTTTTGCTCGTGATACTAGTAATCTGTTTGCATCAAAAGATGAGCTAAGTCTGATTGTTTTTTCTAATACTTGTTTTATTGTTTGTGACGCTAACAAACTTGACTACTTCTAATTGAGTCTAGTGAAAGTTTAGGTATTTTCGATTTTTGAAAAATCGAAAATATAAGTTTATACTTCATGATGCGTGTACATTTTACATCTAAGTCTATTGGAAGTAAAGGTATTATTTTAAAGTATAATTTTATTTCTTCTAATTCAAGCAAAATTTGCATCTATACAAAATCTTAGAAAAGTTTAGGTAGTATAATTGAATTCGATTTATCTTTTGTGAAGCTAATAAATTATCCATAAAAATATACTGTACGTTTAAGTATTGCTTTTTAATAGAATTTTATCTTTCGCGATTCTAATAAGTTATTGTCTCTAACGGTAAAAAATATCATGGTACAGTATTTGTAATATTCGCAATTCTCGATGCTGGTGAATTTCTGAATCGGAACTAAACAGAGTGGTTTTGTGCAGTATTTTTAGCCCACAATATCCACATATCTGCCTGCGCTTGTCAGGTGACAATTCGGTCTCTCTTGTGGGGATATTTTCCCAGAAAAATATACGCCCCAGCAGGTACAACTCTATCAAATTTCTCTGTATTAAAGTTTCGGAGGCTTAGCGACCAGCCTCTGTAGCTGGCAGGGAAATAATAGCTGGCTGCTATGCTTTCGGCAGCGCTGTTCTTCGCGTATTATGTTCGCAATCGCGTAGAAACAGTGAAACTGGAATCTTAAACAATTTATTGAGAATAATTTTGTATTTATCTGCTTATTGATCGACGCACTTGAAATATTTTTGCCTACCTAACGTGTTACCAGTTTATTCATATCTTGTACGCCGCTGAGGCGTGGCCATTTAATTCGAGGATATAGTTGGCAGGTGCAATGAAGCCGGTATGACAGCAGCACTGCCACAAATATCAACAACGTTGAAGTGTAAATACATCTTCTTTGCCGGCATTTTTGAAGGCTATGTGCATTAGTACCTACAACATCAACCCTGTTTGTCTGTCACTAACTACTGCAGAACTGCGGTTTCCCAATTGTTTGTCGTACAAAGAAAGAAGAGATGTACTTTCGTTATGTGCTATAAAACCTGGAATGTAAAACTTCTGTACATACTGTATAGTGTATATTCAATAGAAAATATAAAATGGTACTGAATGTGCTAGTCACCTTGTGCATGATGCTGCCCTGCATGCGAGAAAGCCTATTGAGTTTGCTAACCATAAATAAAGAAGTGATGCAGAACTATTTCTCGACATTGTAAGTACTGTTCTTTCAAGTGTTTACGTTATAGATGAAGTTTCTAATTGAACCACCAAACAATATGAAATAACTACTCGAAAGTATGTAAATGTTGACAGTACGCACTCTGCAAAAGTCTGTTAGTTATACAAGCTTGAAATTGCCGCCAATGCTCATGGTTTTTCCATTTCTTAACACATTATAGTCTACAAAAATCAAAGCATTAAGTTTTCACGAAAACTAGTAATTACCGTTTTTATCTGCTAATCTTTCAATGGCCCTGCTAGCGTCGATAGCATCTTAAATACTGCACGGTGATTTGCATGCTTAAATCATGTAGTAAATTTGCGTTTGTGAGAAGAAAATTTCAGCAGACAGTATTATAGTCTAGTAAACTGAAACATAAAATTACGTCCAAAAATAGGATATTTGCTTTCAGTGGGTTAATATATTTCGCAATGTAATCTTATACAGATTAACGATATTTAGCACCGTGTGAAAAATCACCGATATTTGCCATATGAAGAGTTACTCTACAACATGGCACACACTAAGCTCTGAACGTGCCCTATACCCACGCTATCTGCTATGAAAAAGTAACTATCGCGCTTGAGCACTGACCTTCAGGCCCTCTAAAAACGTCTGGTAGCCACCCGAAAAAGGGCAGTGTCGTTTACTGGGACACATAAAAGTGTGGGGTATCCATTCTGGCGGACACGACAGTATCGTGTAGCGCCACACCATATTGATTATTGGTAACAGCCATCCGTGCCTCATGCGTCGTGAGCCAACGAGTGAAATTTTAGTGTTATTTTAGAGTAGCGGTAGCGACCATGCGGGGGCTCACGCCCATGCGAAAGTAAAACAGGTTAGCCGGAGTTGGTAGATAGTGCATCGAACGGTTGAAATACGGCATATCCAAAAGCTGAGACGTAGCATATCCAGGGATTGAGAGGCAACATATATACATAGAAGCTGAGATACTGCATTTCCAGGGGTTGAGATACAGAAAATCCAGGAATTGAGATACAGCTTATCCAAGGATTAAGAGAACGACGACGTATCCAGAGGCTGAGATACAGCATCTCCAGGGGTTGAGATAAAGCATATGCAGGGATTGAGATATGGCATAGCCAGGGGTTGAGATATAGTAAATCCGTGAATTAAGAGGCACCATATCCAAGGATTGAAAGATAGTACCCTAAGGATTGTGAAGGAAGACTAGATAGGTGCGAGAATTGCTTCAGAGGTTATGAGATAGCACTTAAAAGGGGTAAAAAAATAACATATCAAGGGTTGCGAGGTTATGATGTTATGAGACTATTGCAAACGTTTCTAAATAATATGCTATAGAAGCTATGAGACGGCATAGCTAGAGGATGGAAGACACCACTCTACGTAGAGATTGCGAGATAGCATTCCAGATTTCAAGGGTTGCAACATAACATTCCAGAGGTTAGAAAAATGCAGTGGTAGCGAGGGAGACAGCATTCCAGAAATTGCGAGATAGCATTTCAGAGATTACGAGACAGCATTCCATTAATTAAGGGATTGTCAGGTCGTTTTCCAGAATTTTTGAGATATAATTTTAGAGGTTGCCAGATAGCTCTGAAAGGACAGTTGAATTATACTGTAGGAGCTACGCAATAGCTTATCCGTAGATTGAGTGATAGCTTACCAAAGGGTAGCAAAGTGACATTCCAGAAGTAGCAAGATAGAAATCCAGAGACCTAAAAACGGCATTCCAGGGTTTGCACGATAACATGCGAGGGAGCTATGGTGTAGCATTCCAGGGGTTATAAAATTGCACCCGAAGAGCTGCGAGATAGTATTGCAGGAATTGTGACGTAGCACCCAGGAGATACCTTTCTAAAGATTTCGAGATAGCACTTTCGGAGTTACAAGATAGCATTCCAGGATTTGTCAAAGAGTTGTGGAATGGCTCCTAGAAAGCACGCCACGGGTTATGAGATAATACTCTAGGAAATACATCTCTAGGGATGAAGAGATAGCACTTTAGGAGTTGTCAGGTTTTACTCTGTGCTTGTGAGATGGCGTTCCAGCGATTGCCAAACAGCAGTGAGAAAGCACTCCAGGAGTTATGAGATATCACTTCAGGGGTAATGAGATACCACTTCAGAGCCTGTGAGACAACACTCCAGGGATTGTGAGTTAGGATTTCAGGGAGTGAGAGATATCAGGCCTTTAGGAGACGAAATTCCGACTTTTCAGCTACGTTATGGCCTTTCAGAGACGTTCCAATCCGGCTTTTTAGAGACGTTTCTGAACTTTGGGAGCCAGAATTCGGTCTTTCGGAGACGTTAGAAACTACGGGAAAAACAAGCATTCAAGTACATTTTTTAAAATCCACGGAAAACAAAACCAACATTTAAGTATCTCAAATTCATAAAATCAATCTACGGGTGAAAATACCACACCTTTCGATAGTAAAACGACACTGGCACGTTTTCACCACCACCGACCGCCACCCTTGTACAGTTCCACATCAAATATGCTACTCTCATATAGGTTAGGTGAAGGCCAAGACTGGTTCTGCTCATGATCTTATGACGACGCTAAGTAAGGCCAATCAAAGATTGACGCTAAGTAACGAGGTTTATTCGTTACTTAGCGTCCATCTTTGATTGGCCTTATTTAGCGTCAATCTTTGATTGGCCTTACTGGAGTACTTGACCTTACTTAACAACAATTATTGATTGGCCTTACCTAGCCTACGTCATTAGATCGTGAGCAGAACCAGTCCTTGCCTTTTCCTAAACTTATGAAGGCCAATGATTCTTGGCCTAACCTCGAAAGCTCATTGTTTTGTTAGCAATTTAACGACGTCTCCTAAAGACCTGTGCTAAAAAAAATCATCTAGCCAGAGTACTCCAGAAGTTGCAAGCTATCACTCCAGGGATTGTGAGATCGTATGCCAGGGGTGACGAGATATCATTTCTGGGGTGGCGAAATAATACTCCAGATTTTCGATAGCAAATTCGTGGAATTACGAGCTAGCACTTCTGGAGCTACGAATTTGTGAGATAACACAACTGAACTTCACACTACAGCTGCAGGGTCCACATGAATTTCTTCTTGCTGCATATATATGTCCGCTGTTCGCCAGAGGGGTGAATGGCTGCAGTCAACTGGTATTAATGGCAGAAAGCTTATGACATGATAACTGCGACTTTCCGACCACCCTAATTTCTGGTTAGGTCAGTGCCCCCGGCAGTGGAGTTCGAATGTCGGAAACGCTGACGTTGCAATCCCAAGCATCACAATACACACCGTTCTTGAAAGGGGCGAGCTAGAGTGCAGTTTCCTTAGTACTCTGCAACTTCGAAAGGTTACGAAATAGCATTCGAGGGCTTATGAAGTTAGCACTTTGGGGGTTGCAAGCCATCTTTGTAGTTAAGGGTTGTGAGAGTGTATTCCAGGGTTGCGACAAAGCAGTCTAGTCGTTGATGCAGTCTCACGCATTTTATGGTGCGCTTTTGCCTGAAACTTATCTAGTTTTCAGTAATTTTCTTTTTCTATCGCAGGTTAAAAAAGTATGTATGTATCATGTTCCACAACGTAGGTATGCTTTGGTATCGTTTATGAAAGACTCTTAGATAAAATAAAATTCGAATACTGTAGATAGTTGTAAATGCTTCAGAGCTACACTTATCGATGAAATAGTGGAATATTTATTTTTGCAAATGTGTGTAAGATGTGCGCTTGATACGCACGCTTGATAATTGAGTTGCTGGTGCGTCAGTTAATAACTGCGTGTTTGCTAGTTATGACACCAAGAATATATTATTATTGCCTTGAGTACTTGATCTATAAAAATAATGCAAGTTATCTGAAAGTGAAGATGATAAAATATCCTATATCATGTATCACAACATCTCTAGAAATAGTTTACCGTGCCGCCGAAACTGTGGTTAGTACCCCTCGTGTCCTAGAGATAATTAGATACATTATTTGCTTTATTCTCCAGTCTGGATATAGTGAAACAGGACTCGAATGATATGCAACCTATTTTAAACTACTTGCGCTCCTAGTCTCCTGTCTCCTCTATCAAAAATTTTATAGACGAAATTGATTTACTCACCAGAGACCAGCGAAGGATAAGGCTCTGATAACGACCATAGTATAGTGTCGAAAATATAAAAAAAACTCAATGACTGGTTGCAACTAACAAAACATTTGAAAACATTTGTAGAAACGAATAGAAGTTAAAATGTGTGAGTAATTTCCTAATATGTAATTTTATCCTATCTTTTATAGTAGCGACAATTATTTAAACAGGTAAATACTTCACAATAATTGCCGAACTAATCTGACCGGCTGGCTCATCGTGTGGTAAATATGGTATTATGGTATTTAGTAAAAAACACCACGGCATTTATTTAATGAGTAGATAGTGGAGACAACTGTTGCAACTTCTTAGAAACACTGGCTTTTATATCCAAAGCAAAATTTGGAGTTATTACCCTTATCAAAAAATAGTCCTGGGGCTGGTCTTCGACTATGCAGTTAGCAGCTAAGCGATAAGTTAGGGGTTTCAGCGACCAAATGGAGAGTTGGATTTTATCTTCCATACGCCACTGTAATTCAGTGACCCTAAGTGAGTTAGATGTGTTTGGGGAGCTCTCAAGGAAGCCTTCGGCAAACTCCTTATGCAAAGGGTCTCTGTTGAATGTCTTTGAAAATGCTCAGCTGGACGTGCACAGCGCCGTCGGCCAAGTTACGATGGCATGCGCTGCGCGTAAAAGAGGCGCCACACGCTGACCAAAAGAACGAGTTTGCGAGTGTTGACCACCAAATCAACGTCTGAAAACCTGGTAACTCAGGCCACTGCGCACAATTTTGGGGATGGAGTGTACCGTATTTTGAATATGTGATTCGCTAGTTACCTGCGCAGAAGTTTGTAAACTAGCCACTCGCAGCTCCATCTATATCATACATAGTGGTACGCTCGCATTGTCGCTGCAAGTGATTATTTCTAAGATATTTTATCAAATATATCGGCTTGATGTTAATTGTGAAGGGAATCGGTAGCATTTGTGATATTGTTCTGCTTGCTATATTTATTTCTAACGTTCTGCTGAACCTGTAACCACGACTATCGCTATAATACAGATATGGAAGTGGATCATATTATAAGAATGCAGGCTAGGGTACCTATTTTCGTATAAGCTTCTGGAGTACAGAAAAGTGAACAGGCAGTTATATCCAATTATTGTGCCTAGGGGTTTCTACCTTCGCGTCAGCTGCTGAAATTAATATAAGAAACCAGAACGTCATCACTGAATGTAAGCCAGGGTATTCACAGTCGTGTTAGCCTGTGGGTTCTTATAAGACAGTAGCGACTGTCCTCCCAGCAAAGGAAAAAAGTACGTAGCTAGGAAACTGTACCAGCGTGTACACTAGCCAATTTACCTACCTGGGTGGTATAACACTGCAATGAAAACTGATATGGATATTTATACTGGAATATAGAAAAGCTAATATAAAGCTAAATTAATATGTACGACAGTCAGACTACTGTCATGTACTCTGGTAAAAGTTATAAATTTAGTCACACTGAAACTTTTCTGTCTACTGCTCCGTACACGCTGGTGAAATAGAGGGCAGTCTACGAAAAATTCTGCCCACATGCACGCCAGAGAAACCACCTATTCGCTCTCTGGTAACATTTATCAGCTAATTTGCAATTATGGCACTCAGCCTACTGCTTCGTCCAAGCTGCTAGAACATAGGAAAGCAATTATATCAAGATGCAGGCCAGTCCAACTACCATCATGCACTCTTGTAAAATTGTTAAATATTTGTGTATTTATGCCAGTCAATCTCTATTTCTCCAAACCCACCCATGAAATCGAGAAAAGCAGTTATGCCTGGATGGAGACCAGCGAAACTACCATCTTGTGCTTTTGCAAAATTGGTAAATATTTTCGCACTTGTGCCAAATTGCTTCATAAACATTGCTGAAACAGACAATCAATTGTACCAAGGCGTAGTCTGTAAAACTAAAGCCTTTTTCTGCGATGAAAATCATACATTTAGTTTTAGCGATAAGCTAATCATACTACGGAAAACCCAAGTCCGAGCACCGCCTCGTGGCTGAAAATTTCTCTCAATTATGGCAACCCTCACGGACCCGCGCACTCGTCCCCTCCATAATATAAGAAGCAAATTGAATTAGGTTTCGCAGAATATTACTGGAGGGACGAGCGAGAGGTAATTTG
>LQNS02278070.1:30084468-30101199 GCA_001587735.2 Parhyale hawaiensis
TATCTTATTTGTTCTATTTTTCCCTATCTAATACTGAAGAAAAAGATTCCAAGGTACCCCACTTTTTTTTACATTTTGAAATCTGAATTTTCTCCTATGTTATTCCCATAGAGCGTGACAGGAAAGATATAAATATATACATAAATAAATAAATAAATAAATAAATAAATAAATAAAAACACGACGTGAATTATTATATAGTACTGATTTGGCGTTAGATTATGAGTGGGAAATTCCGAACTACTTTCTTTTCACTATTGTGTAAGGAGAGCAGGTTCACTTTTTGAGGGCATATAATAAATGTAAAAATTATATAAAGAGCAATTTTCAGTCTTTGGAGAAGTTTATTTCATTTGCCGGGCTTTTTTCCATTCCAGCTGAAGTGTTTTATTTAATACATTCATAGAACTAACAATCTATGTGATGGTCCTAAGTAACAGTCATTTCTTGAAAGCTGATGTGATGAAATCTTTGTGGTAAATATAGGTGAAGGAGTGCTTGAAACATTAATGCAGAAAGTTAATTAAAACTAACAGTTGACTTGCAAAGGGATACTAAGGTAATAACTACAGAAGCAGTGTGAGAGCTAGCACATACCTCGGCCAAAAATGCAATGTTGATGAAAATTCACATTGGTTCTGAATTCAAATTTCTTTTTCACCATCATCAAAATTCGGTCATTTGTTTCTCATAATATTCCTAACATTTACTACAAATTTAATGAAAATCCGTTGATAACTTTCTGAGTTATGTTCTGACAAACAAACGGACCAATACAGAAACAAACAGACGAATGAATGAACCACTACCAAACTCTGATAATGTTTGCCTTCTAACCTTTCCAACACTTACTGCAAATTTCATGAAGATCCGTTCATAACTTATTGCTACATGTTACAGACGAACAGTAATGCAAACACACAGTCAGACAGACACATGGTATAATAGGTCATCACTATAATAGGGCTATTTGCTCATCGTAACTTCCTAATATTTCATGCAAGTTTTGTGAAAATCCGTTGACTACTTTTTACGGTACTCTATGTTGCAACGAAACAAAAGGCAGCTAAACAAACAAATGGTTGACTCGATCTTCACGAAAAGTTAATCAACTGCTACTCCTAATACTTAACAATCCATTTAAATTTCGTAAAGATCGGTCTATAAGTTTTTGAGTTCCTCGGTTACAGGTAAAGTGACAAACAGACTAAGAAACAGACATACAGACCCATACAAAAACGTAACTTCCTTGGCAGAGGTAATTATAATAATACAGCACACTCCGCTGAATACATATAACCACGTTCGGGCCCCTTAATTTGGTTACATTAAGCGGTTGGACATATATACCGTTGGTCATTTATGGGGAGTTAACAGTATGTGCATTGTTTTCTTTTCTCTCCAGTAGTTGCACAAATATATCCTAAGATGAATTTGATGTAAGTTATAAAAAGTGCATTTTAAGTCTTTAACCTGTTATCCGAGGTTAGTACAACATTCAACATGATTTAAGACATAATACATCAAATTTTCAACGCTGTAAAATAATGCTATCTGCTTACTTAGTTATAAATTTTGATGCGTTTAGAAACAAATGAATTTAAAGTTTAATGTTTTTCTTCTCATGTTCTGATGCAATAAATTAAGCCTGGTTACAGATCTTGTAAGATAAAATACCTTCAGTTGAATTTATTTCTTACATTGATAGTTTGGAAATGAAAGTGGGGAAGCCTTTAACATTTTGCTTATACTGATTTTTAACTTTCTCCTACATTAGAACTTTATTTATTTTGACTTCAGCTTGCGTAAATTTTAACAGATGATCAAGAAAGCAATAGGTAAGATGCTGCTCAGAGTTCAGTTAAAATACGACGAGGAGTGAAGATAACTGAGGACTTCGTTATGTAACATTTTTTTTAGGCTGAATATTTTGTTTTCTTTATACAGCTTTTCGATGAAGGGAAAAAATCAACAGCAATAATGTCATAAGTCCAAGTCCAATTTATACCTTGGGTGATGTTTAACTTGCAGCGAGAGCGTAATGATTCCTCTATAATTGTCACCCAAAGGAAGGCCGGATTGCGTTTTTCGATATTTTTTTTATCAAGTCAAAAGCACTCATCGGTTTTTAACATGCGATGTGACAATTATAGTGCATCATTGATAGGTAGATAAGTTACGAAATTTAAATTACTATCCATGAAGTACAGTATAATCATTGTTCGTTGTTATTATTGACAACCGCGTAGCATATAAAAGTACTCAGCACGTAATATTATAAGTGTAATTGAGTAAGTTGTGGCAGGTGATTTACATTGAATATAATGTAGAGCACCATTCACGGATTGTGATAGGTATTCGACTGATGAATGTCATATGAAGGCCCATTGCAGGTAAGTTGGTTGTTTCGGGGCCATTTTTTTTTTCTGGTAGTCCTTCTAATAAAAAGCAAAAAGGTTTCATTACATAACGACCAAATAGAATTTTGCAATGCGTTATTTGCTCCACAACTAGCTGGAAAGCTTTTCTCTGCAATGTAAAACAAAATGGTTTGTAAATTGTGTGTCTAAATTCATAAGGTACCCTGAACAATTATTACCGTTGACTGATTCCTCAAAAGTCTACGGTATTTAATATGAATGTTTAATTATCTAACGAACATGAAGGAGTGGGAAAATGGCACAGGCTTTGTAAGTTTTTCTATTACTATTAACCAGTAAAAGCGGCTGTTAAAGATTACGGTGATGAAATTATACCATTTCATCGGTCATCTTACTTTCGTAGTTTATTTGGTAATGAGAGATGCCCTGCAACTGTCAGCTTCAGTGATGAAAAGCTGTGAACGCCCTCTATTGCAGTTCTTTTCTGATGAGCTGCCAATTTCAGTCTTCCGTTCGGTGCATGTAGAAAAATACTCCATTATTAACAGGTAGTCAAGCAACACTCCTAAAATGAACTGAATCTTTGAGATTCTTGATGCACACTGATATTGCTCCCACCGAAATTTATTAGCTGAAGTAAAACGCTCTATCGTCAAAACACAAAAATAAAAAAAATCAACCTGATAAATATAATTACCGTACTGCAACGATGATGCTGGTCAACTGCAATAAGCTTCCCTTACGACCGACTATTTATACGCATTGTGGATAGGTAGTAAAACTGTCAGAAATTTGTGATTTTTGCATTTGAGATGGAGACGTACTGTTTCTTGATGCGACCGCTGACATTGCTCCTATAGAAGTGGGTGCACTCTGTGCGTATTTTAAATTATCATTAGAGAATCTTTAAAACACAAAACAATGAATAAATAGTTAGCACATGTGCAGTAAAATATCAGTGGGATCTTATATAGACACAAATGCAGAGGTCGGCATCGACAATTACGGTACGATGGCAAAATAGAGGGTACGATGGCCATCGTCATCGCGCTGACGATGGAGAATGCAATACCATCGCCATCGGAAACAAGCGATGACCTACGATGAAATAACTATCGGCGATGGTCATCGTAGGGCATCACAATTGGCGATGGACCATCGCATTAACACATTATAAAACTACGCAGATCTCAAACCACAAATACCGAATTGAAGCAGCATCTCTTATAACGTCGGCCAGCGTGCGATTTTCACACGAGCAATACTTTTCCTACATAATAAAAGGTGCGAAATGTAAGGCCCACGTAATTGGGGTTAATTAGAGCCTGCTTAAATTTATTTAATAGATTATTATCAGTCTTAAGATTCAGGTTTAGTGTTAACATTCCTTATACAAAGTTTAATTTGTATTTGGCTAGTAGCTAATATGCTTCAAATGTAATTACCTTACCTTTCAAGAGCTTAGTATTAATTGACATTGTTAGATCTGGGAAATGTATTAAAATTAATTTTATAACCCACTCTTTATTTTAATGTGACTAAAAAATAAATGTTTCATACTCGTAAGGCTGTCTTTCTATAGTTTTAGCTTATTTCATCGGCATCGGAAGTACAACCGATGACGATGCCCATCGTATGCCATCGCCGATGGGATGTTTAGCTATTTCATCGGACCAGTGCTTCCTTATAATACCATCGCCGATGAAGAAAGTGTCCATCGCCGATTGTTTGAAACAATTCCATCGGACCATCGTTTGATCGCCATCGCCGATGAATTTGTTGCGATGTTCCATCGTGAAATCGTAGTTCATCCGTTGGCGATGGTCAGAACGTATGTTGTTCTCTTAAGTGCCAGAAATGAAAACGTGTGGTGCTAGCAAACTACCTCAACTAAAAGCGGATAATTTTTTCAACCTGAACCTAGATGTTGCTTTGGATTAGAAAACGCACGAATACAGAGAAAGGAAAACCAGAAAAACATAGACTGCTTGTTTTTACAACAAAAACCATGTTTTCTTCCCTTTTCTTTGTGATTGGCCTATACTTTCCGATAAATATCTAACTTTTATTTAACCTTTTGTTTCGTTGATTATCTACTCAGTTTACGCATTATGATCTCGCGGTAAATAAACTTATGAAGTGAATAGAAGGCAAGACTCAGGATCTGTGAGAGCCCTATAAGTTTGTCGTGGAGTATTCAGTGATTGGATTTCAAAATTGGCGAATCAAGAAGAGCCTTGAATTCAGGGGCTTTCGCAACTGTCACTGTAAATTCATCCACGGAAAATTCAGTGCATTATATTCATGAAATGTGTAAACTTATCAAAAACTAATTTCATCGAATGAAGATTCTTCAAAAGCTAATTCGTCAAATAGTAAAGTCATCGAATAGTAAATTTATCAAATAGAAAAATCATTGAACGGTAAATTATTGTATGGTCTAATAAATAAATAGTATATTCATCGAATGGTACAATTTTCATACGGTAAATTCATCAAACAATAAATTCTTCGAATGCTAAATCGATATCCTGTCAAGTTCATCACCTGCTGACTTCATCGTTAGGTAAATTTTTTGAAACGAGCATCTCTTTATTCACTTGCAGGCTTTCGTGAACATACACATGAATTTTTTACATACAACATGTATTAATCCTAGAACAAATAGGAATAAATGGCTGCAAAGCTGGGGCAGTTCAGTAGCTGAAAGTAACTGGAACAGGTGCTTGCTCCGACTCAGTTTCTTTTACTGTGTATGACACTTTGGGAAAATAACTGAGACAGGGCAAACGACCGCAAGCTATCGAAATTTCTATGTATAATGTATAATAATTTCTATGTATAATAATTTTCCCACTGTATCCGCTTCTGAGTGCTTATTTTTCATTAGCTATATATAGTTATTTGTAAAGTCCGGTCCTCATTGCCACAGTTGTAGTGGCGTACTCTCAGTGGTTGTGAAGGGATTACGAGATAGCAATTTTTAGTTGGATGTCCGTTATTTTTTTTTTTTTGTCTCTATAGTAGCTTGCGTGTCTTTCGGTTAGCGACCGTCTTTTGCCAATACGCGCAAATACGCCTTAGCAACAGTAACGCTCGGTTTCAGTTCTGTTTGTTGACGGCCCTGTGCATAAGCGTAAAAGTCAACTGTCTATAACTGCATACATAATTGCAGTGCATCCGTTGTATAACTGTCTGCGTAGAAAGGTGTGATGCAGAAAAGTAATAATGCTGCATGAACAATTGTGCTTATTTCTATAAGTGCGAGAATACGAAACGCACTTGGTCCATTTGACTCTTCTAGCAGTGTCCTGGGACACTGATAAAACTTTAAATTGATCAAAGGGATAAGACTCCGTCCCTAAGAGAAATTACTAGTATATGCGCATGGGCGGTAACATTTTACATGAGTTCACCATAGTTTTTACGACCAGAAAGATCCGTTTTTGATGAATTATGCCTGATACTGTTTATTGGCTTACTAAGGGAAATTTGTTTAATGCGCTGCGACTCCGATTAAAATACTCTTTCATACAAACTGGATGTTTAAGGTTTAATAATTAATTGTATAATTTTGTGTATCTGCAGCTTCTACTACCGACTGATTAATGTGGAGGAAACTTGTCAAAATAAGAACGAACCTGAGCCGGTCTTGCTTGCTTGTGGCTTGTTTATTTGTGTCTTGTTTGACACATCTTCACTTTTACCCGAGAAGAAATTCGAGGTAAGGGGGGGGGGCAGTGGCATTCTTTCCATGCATAAGCTCTTTAATTCGATTGTATCTGTGATACGGAAGTTAAACTCAGCTGGGCTCCAAGAACAGGCATGATCAATTCAGCGGATCCACGGGCAATACAACTGACATACGTAACATATAATAATTTGACTTTGCTTACTGCCTGGGTGTTGAAATTCGTTAGAGAAGCAAAGAATCTGTTGATAGTGAACCGAACTGGCTGCCGCTTCTTGACGGGCAGAAGAGGACAGCCGAATAGCGGGTGGTCTATGCCCAACTAAATAACACCTTTTTTTTTGCGAAAGCGAAGACAATCGTGATGACCACCCAACGGGTCACGGGTCGTCTAGTTTTTCTTATTAACCAAATAATGACTTCTTACTACCATTCATTATTTTATAGTTGAACAGCTAGAATAAATTTATGTGTATTAACAATAAATTATATGGTTGTGTTTGAAGTTTTGATCATTTTTAGAATAGAAAAATCCTATGTCTTCCGAGAAATTAGATTTTTTTAAAGCGAAATTAGATGTTTAGTTGAAAGAACTGTCCATCAAATGAAAATGTACAAAGTAATAAAACGTAAATTTGCTGTATTCAATCATTACCTCCGCCAAAGAGGTTTTGTTTTGGTCGAGTTTGTCTGTTGCTTATCTGTCTCTCACCGATAACTCAAAAAGTTACGGACGGATATTTACGAAATTTTTAGGGATTGTTAAGGTATGTTAGGAGAAACAGGTAATAATTACTGATTATTAGCGATGGTCCCTTCAAAAGTTTTTTTGTCTGCCTCTTTTCTTTTGTAATGAAGCGATCTGTACAAAATTTTCCGGACTTGGGGTTATTACGAGAAATTACTATAGGAGCAAATGAATAAAATTTTTTATTGATCTGTTTGCTCATTTGCTTGTTTGTTAGTCTTTGTGTTTGTCAGTATCATAACTGAAGAAGTTATGAACGGATCATCATGAAATTTGTATGAATGTTATGCTGGTTAAAATACTCAAATGACCTAATTTTGGTGATGATCGGTCAATCCATTTGCGTGTTTGTCAAAGTGTTTGTCAGAACATCACTCTAAACGTTGCCTCAAGAAAATTACAGAAACTGTTATTACTGTCAAGAGGCACAAATGACCGAATTTTGGTCATGATAAAGAAAAAACTATAATTTGTTCACCAGTTTGAATTTTCCGTTAACATCGCTTTGCTTGGCAGAGGTCAGCCAAGCAAAGAGTGCTCTAGTTCAACAGTGTATTTACCAGGAGATGAATATACTTGACACTGAATTTGCCTACAGTGAATTTACGTAGCATTCGGTGAATTTACTATTCGATGAATTTGCCCGCTTCCTGTATTAGCCTTGCCACCGTCTACATTTTAGATTAATTTTCTCCTGTTTCTTCTCATGAGAGTGTGGCGGGATCACCGCCATCTACAACGTGGCTTAATTTTTACATCTCTTTATCTTCATGGAGCATCGTTATGCAAAGCTTGCACAGACTTACACATAAATACGAGGGTTATATCTAAAATGAGTACCATCTTCAAATTCCGGCGTGGGCGTGGCGGCGCTGCGGATGGCATATCACTCGTACACGCCGTTTACCTACATCTGTTGGCAAGCCTCAGGTGCCACCACGGAAACATTAGAACGTTTTAACATTTTATTGTGTATTTGAAATGGTTCCGCCTATTATGATCCCATCGCTCACATAATACGAACGGTTCTTTGTTTTCTTAGTGCTAAAACTGTAAATGCTGCAGGAAATTAGTCGCAGATTAGTGAAGTTTACTGGGAAAATATTGTAACTGGTGGAATGCTATTGAAATGGGTCAGAGCTTTTATAACTGGCTGCACGAACGTTCATGATGACTAATATCAGGCAGTAGAATTCTACGATGACGTGATTTAAAAACTGGCTGGATGATGCGATAAGCGCCTTAATATAGACAGAAATTTTGTAGAAAAAATATATTACGGTACAGGCTTTCGTATGAAAGTAAATTTTAAGAAAACTATGCTTGTTTCATTTGATTTCAAAATGATACATTAACAATACACCTCGAATGCTACTGTAGCACGCCGTCAAAAAATAACGATAAATAAATTGAACTGACAGTTTGTAGTTCATACTCGTGGCCATGACTATCTTTAAGAGATAGCTGCAGCATGGGTACCTGCACAGCGTACGTATGTCGTCACAGCCACATTAAGTCAGAATTTCATTCTGCTAAGATACTGCAACTGCTACTACATTCTCCTTCATATGATGCAGGAAAAGTACGACACTGTAACATCTATGCCGTGGAATTTTCGTCGCCATTCCCAGTTCAACTTCGAACATCAAATGCACAAGGCGCTAAAATCTCGATTTCATTCGAAATATGAGAGGAAAGGAGCGCCGCCTGCGCCTCTTTCAGTAGCGAAGTGCGATTTTTTCGTGCTGTTAGAACGTACAAGGTCAGTAGATGTAAAATGAATAGCAACCTTCCAGCAAACTGATTAGGCGCCAGTTGGGTTCACAATACGGGTGGAGTGGTTGTAAGGAGTTAATTCGGCCACTCGCTCCGAAAATTTTCATATCCAAGCATGACAGTCTTGGAATTTGATCCCAAAACTACAAGCACTGGCGTTAATAAATGAATAGAGCCTAAATGGTGCAATACACTATCTCGGTACGACTGAAATAACGCCAAAACGAGCTGCAAAAAACATTTACTGCAGCATTGGGAGCTATTTGTATTATGTTGCATAGCTACACAGCCGAATGCGGATCCCGGCAATGATATTCATGCTAACACAGTCCGGGCTTAAACTGACGAGTTTGACATCCAATAATCTCCACTTTAAAATGATGAGCTGCTGCTGTTGCTCATGTATTTCTCTCTAAGATTTTTGAGCAGGAAGATACGTCAAAACGCATACATAGTCATTATAATGATAGTCTCATTCAGCCTCATGCTACAGTTTGGTCCAATTTTCACCAGCGACATGTCACAAAATTAAATATTACTGCAAACATACCATGATTCATGTCAAGCAAATGATGTAATGATTTCACTTTAAATATGCGACTTTAATCTCGCACCATTGACTGGAACCCACCATGCAGTCAGGTCCCAGACAGTACACTACTCGAATTTCTCAGCCATTAGCACTCGACCCGCAACGTTAATGAACCCACCAGCTATGACTATATTTTAGATCTGGCCATCTGGACACCTGATTGTGAAATTATCGACCACCCAGCTAATCTGTGGCGACTTCTATTCCTCCTTTTGCAGGTTAAATGCATGACTGAATCTGCAGTACACTTTTTTTCTAAGTTGAAGAACATTCAGCAATTTCTCTTATGAATTCTGAATTTCCATTCTGTACACGGCAAGTAAGAGAGAAATATAAAATATTCTGGACTCACGTGGAAAAAAAATATCCTCTCTTCATTTATTATCGGGACCTCTCCAAATTTTGCTGACCTTTGAATTATTTCTTCTCGAGATAAACAAAGATGTTGACGAAATGCGGCCGCCTGCAGAGTAGCTCTGCCTGTGCCCGAGAGGCTTGCCATATAAATATCACTGAAAATTTTCGTATACTTTTTTTTGGAGAATTTTTAAACTAATTAAACTAGAACATAAGTCAATATGACGAGCAGATGCGGGCAGGGCTCAGGAAATACACGCACTACGATAGAAACTTAGCCAAAGCGTTTGATTGTGAGTGGCCTGAGAGAAAAATTGGTGTTTTGCTGGGAAGTTTGGGCTGCAGTGTAAATAAAACAGTTGTCATAATTAAACTCGAGCAAATTACCTCCTCTAATAGCTTAGTTATGTGAAACGTGGAAATATTGGCTTTTACTACAGTGACAGAATGCATATGATGTGAGCATATATCAATAGAAGGTTTAATTATATAGGAATAATTCAAATGTTGTAACGCCAGCCATCTAATCTAATCACATTTAGAGTATGTACATGACGTTTTCTGCCATTGTGAACAACAATAATTGTAGTTATGAAACAAGAGAGAAACCTGTGTTTTTCAAAAGCGTGAAAGCTTAGTGACTATGAAAATACGTTACACTAGTGATTCTAATATTACAAAACCCAAGTAATATGTAGAATGAATAAGTACCCGGAACAAGAGGTCCATTCCCGCGAAAGCAGCTGAAGACTACTTGAGCTTAGGTTGATTCGTTAAATGTTAAGAAAGGGACTAACAAAGTATATCGTGGATTAGACTGTTTCCTGTACCCATCTTCTATAAAATTAATTTTGCCGAATACGAGAATTCTAATTTTTGGATGGGAGACTTAAAGTGAAATAAACATGCTGAAAGTGACATATGTTGTAATATGTTAATTAGCATCATACTCTACACTGTGACCCACGATAATAGTTCATACTAATTATTTTATAGCACTTTGAAGCGGAAATACTTGTCTTACATTCGAAAGAGGTATGCAACACGGTGCAGAGACAGTTTCGCAACATCTGTTCATTTTTCATTATGAAATTCTGGCTATAATATTCATTTCTCCCTGCTCGTTTAAAAAAGAAGATAGTAGTTCAGTGAAGTAAAATTTAATTTTGGACTTGCTTATGATCTTATGGTTGCTGAAAAGACATTTTATTGTATGGAGAAACTGCAAAAAGTTTTTTATATGCTACCACTGCAAGAATTTAAGGTTGACTTGATAAAATATTTCAATGATTCTTGAATGATCCTTCCAGTCGAAGTAAAGGTCTGATAAGGAGAAACTGAAAGTTATGATCTTACTAGATATAAGGTACGTTAAGCACCAAGTGAAAGACTGTTCCAGAAGCACCTGTGAAACAACTGTTGAAAATTCAAGTCTTATACGGTTGTCAAACACCACTCGAAGCCATACGCTAGGCTACATTACACATTACAGCAATAAGATGTGAGAAAAAGCCTCCATTGACAAACCAGTATATGCAACTGAGGGTTGGCTGGGCTCATGTAAACATTAACTACTGTAGAATGCCTAGTGGCGTAAGACCATCACCCGCGGTGGGAGTAAATTCAACGAAGTCATTTTTGATGGCCAGCTGATCCTAGTTTCTTGTATGGATGCTGTGGCCAACAAGGCTGGCGCTGGACTCACCTGCGTGTAATGGCGTAGTAAGTCCTCGCACCAAGCTGCCCATGATGCAGCGGCACTCCCTGTGCCCCTTGCCTATAAAACTGGCCGGTAGCGAACACGGCCAGATCAGAAGCGCTGGTGTGCACCTGTGAGAAGTACTTACCCTCACGTCCAGCGTTACCAACCTGTGTCTCGTTGTACCCAGAACACAAGAATACAATCTGCTACTATACCTGAGTCTCCATACCCTTTGCTTGGAACAGCAGTCATCTGGTGATGATAGAACGCACCCGACCGAATATATCTACGAGGAAATTACTACCGTATACATACACAGGCATAAGGTAATACCGGCTAGCACATGCGCTCGTAATAATAACATAGGAAACTAGAGCACTCTGAGACCGCATACCTCCGCCGAGCGAAGCAACGGTAGCAAAAAATTCAAATCAGCTCTGAAACTAAATTTTCTTTGTATAAACTCCAAAATCTAATCATTTGTGCCTTTGGATAGTAATAACAGCTCGTGCAATTTTCGTGAAGATCCGTTCATAACTTTTTGAGTTATACTGCTAACAAACGCTTTGACAAACATGAGTCAAACATACAAACGAACAAACCGATCTGCACCAAAATTTGATCATTTATTCCTAACAGCCCCTATAAATTTCATAAATGTTCAGTCATTATTTTTTGAGATGTTGGGCTAACTAGTATAGAATTAAAAACGGAACCAACGGATCATTGCCAAAATTTGATTATCTACTTTTTATTATATATCCAAACACTCATGTTAATTTCATGAAAATCCATCCATAACTTTTTGAGTTATGGCATTGAGAAAAATGAGCCAGACAAACAAACAAACAAACAGATGGACATATCTTCTCCAAAAGTTCATCATCTGTTCCTCCTAACATACCTAACAATCCTTGTAAATTTCGTTCAAATCGGTTTTTAACTTTTTGAGTTATCATGGTGACAGACAAAATTACCGACAGACTGCCGACAAACAGGACGAAAACATAACCTCCTTGGCGGAGGTAAAAATATGGGGCCTCGTGGCGTGAGACGATCTGCCGCGGTGGAGGAAAATTCAACGCCGTCATTTGTTATGTCAAGCTAGGACTAGTTTTTTTGGCATGGGTCATATCTAGGTCAACCCACCAAACTTCCTACAAGAAATTATCAAGATTGCTCAACTCCTTCGACCACTTATTGGGGGGCGAAACAAATATATATACAAATAGATATATACAAATATATATACAGTACTTAAATCTTCACCGAAAACATTATCACCTCTCTCACTTTGTTCGCGGGCGATAAACAGAAAATGCAATTTTGTCATGTTCACAGCTGAGACCAGAGCTAGGTTGAATGGCCCTGATGAAATCAACAAAAATGGATTGGGATTAAGGAGAAATTGTATCACCATTTTCGTCGGCACAAAGGTGGAGGAATGTTCTCGGCAGGCTTGATAAATAATTTAAGTATTATCCCCATCGTGGTTCAAGAATGAGTGAAACTCAGTTCCGCTAGTTATGGCCAGTTTTTGAGGGAAAATCTTTTTCCATGGCTCGGTAAGCAAAGTTTATCTCTACGAAAAAATTCTATTCATGCAAGATAATGCCCTGCTCAATCTCTAGAAGCAGCCAAGAAGTAGCATTCATGTCTGAGATTGAAAGATGAAAGGTTGATTCCGTGACCGCCATAGTCTCCAAATCTGAATCTCGTTGAAGCCTTTTGAGCCATCATTGAGAGGAAAATCTGCGCTGATTGTAAGTGATTAATTTCTAAACAGGAATTGTAGCATGCCAAACATGTGGATGCTTCAACAATTAAAAAATTGTATGATTCTGTGATTGAGAGCCTTTTTAATGCCATTCTGCATAACGGCCATTACATTACAAAATAACTTGTGTTTCATTGTAGTTCAAATAAATTTCTTCATCGTTATGTATTGCATTGGGACATCAACAGTGTTCGTTTTAATATCCTTTTTTCATTGAATTTTGGTTTTTAATTCGTGAGACTTAATCATATTCCAGTTAATCATTTTAGAATATCAGAAAAATAGGATTTTTTGTTTTGAATGCGATTTCCAAACAGTAATCTTGTAAATTACCATACACTCAATTACAATTACAGTATTAACTCTACGAGTACCTGCTATACAAATAAATATTTGGACTTCTATCGTGTGTCGCATTGTATTTCCATGCAACATCAGGTACGTTTAAGAAAGTGACGAGGGTCGTTCCAATAGTAATGCCTCCTATTTTTCAACGTATAAAGTTGAAGAGGTACGAAAATGGAAGTGACATCATCTAAACGAGTGATCTTTTGTGCTGAAGAATTGTCATCACCATTCTTAATGCACTTTTGTCTACAATGAACTTGAGCCTTGATGCCTCAGTTGTAAAAGTCAGCGTCTGACTAGGCGGTCCATTTTTTCACGGCTGCAATAGCGGTGTTGTGGCCCACGCAATGCATCCTTCAGAGGGCCGAACAAGCGGAAGTCTGACGGTGCCAAGACGGGACTAACGGTAGGCGAGACAGCACCTACCAACCGAACTTTGTCGCCCATTCCGCACTCATCAAACTTCCGAGTGGCCTTGCGTTGTCTTGATGCAGTCAGAATGTTTCACTTTCTTCTGACGTTAAACTTGCAATTCGGTCCTTTTGCTTGGTCATAGTTTCTACGTAACGGTCAGAGTTGACAATAGCTCCGTGATCCAAGAAATCCAGAAGGATGACGCCGTTCATGTTGCAGATGACGGTGCACATCATTTTGCCTGCAGTTGTCTGCGTTTTGAACTTCGTCTTTACTGTGAAGGATGAATGGTGCCATCGGCTTCGCAAATGTTCACCAGGCGCCGCTGCATGTTGATTGGTTCAATATTTTTCTGCATCCGGGAATTCAATGACGCATCTCTGCTTTTAAGTCCATGACAGGGATTGCTTTCTTGGAGTGTCACACCGTCAATATCTGCAACAGAAAGATGAAACTTCAGGCGATGAGTGCATAAGTTCAGTCATCATAACCATATAATTTGCAATCTCCTCGGATTCCTCCAGGCAGAATAAAAAAGTTAGAGGCACTACTTTAGGAACAACCTTCGCAGCATAATCATTTTACATGGAGTAAAATCGCTCCTAAAGGGAAATACCATATACGGGCATGTCTTACTATAGCGTAACGGATTTACCGAGCTGAACGTGCATGTATTGGGTTGCTGTAGCATGAGGTACCATGGATTCTTCAATGCTGACAACTTTGTGTCGAGCTACATACGGGCAGCTGGATGCTGACCGGTGCCTACATGTGAGCGTTTGTCTTGTTTTCTGGCAGTCGGTCTTATTCCTATCCCGTTAACGAAAGTACGGGGGCTATAGTATATCTTCCTTATTCAACCTTGACTCCACTTCAATTTCCGGCTCAATAAGCAATTCTAAGTTGGCCTATCCACGGAGTATTAACTTCTACCCTTTTGCAAGCTGTACGATCACGTGCTCGCCTATTTACACGGCCCGTGCAATAGGAACTCCTCTATTATGAACGGACGTCAAGTAATTTGAAAAGCGCCTCGCTTTCGCTATTTGTTGACAACTTACAATAGATAAAGAAGCGCTTGGAAACATACATACCAATACCAATAGCTATTTACACACCCATATCTCTTATACCGAGGCCCTTAGAATATAATTTCTGTCTTATTCTGTTCTTAAACGGGGAGGTAACTCGAATTAATGTACAATGTGTTACACATTTGGGCCGCACTTTTATTCTTCAACGGGGCCTACTTGCACTGTGTGCACTGAGCTAAGCACTATGGCAGTATTCAGCATTTGGCAGCTGCCACACGTGGCTGCCTATCATGTAAAGAAAAAATATATTATTTTTGTTGCATTTTCTCTCAGCAATTCTGCCAATGCTCCTGTGTAAAGGAAGGCGTGTATTTTTTATCGAGAGTGGGAGTAAACACATCAATGTGACGACCTTGGTCTCTTTGAGTTGCAGTTCAAATGTTTTAAAAAGATGGTTTTAAGATAAAATTTCGGTTTCGCAGAACCAGCCTGGGAAGCACAGTTGCCTTGTTCGAAGTAAACATAAATATAACGCTCTATGAATAAAATAATTGCTTTTATGTATTTGAGCATCACACATTTAATTTAGCACTCCTTACTTCAAATTAGCTCTTTCAAGGTTTTTGTAAAATTTTGCTGCAAATATGTTTTTGTTAATACCAATAATTTTTTCGGAATTTTTTATTTGTTTTTCAGGCAAATATTCAAACGAAGGATTCAACAATTTCCGTCCTAACTCAAAAAATTGATGCTGGAAACATGGTGTATCGCCACCTGCGAAGGTACCGACTATGCTAATTTTATGGGAACTAGAAAATAAACGGGTGAAAGTGTTGCCACCTCTATACCTTTATTAACAATCTTCATTTCTCCAACAAATATCCCTGCAGAAGCACCTCCGACGCATACTGTTGTGTACCTCATGTACTATCAGTTATGTTAACAAGGTATTGAAAGTCACCTTCACCCCATACACCCCAATAGGAAATCCACAGAAACTTTTCATGCCGCTGGTAAATGTCCACTTGGGTCCAGTCGAGTGTACGGCTGCAGTCGACCAAAGCTTGTCCGGGCCATGGCGTTATTTTGACGGAATACCCGATAGAAAACTGCCCCCTCGACTCTAAGATTTGGGACCTCCCAGTGACAACGAGTGAAAGAATTGCTGACGCTACACATTCCCGAGCGTCAAGATTTCCTTCCATGGTGTGGACTCGAAATCCCGACGTCTCAGTAATCAGCAAAGTCTGCAACCTTGGCACTCAGCTACTGTGAGTTATCTGAAGTAAATCTTGTATATATTGGGGCAGGCATGGTACACTCGACACCGGTATCGTGTGATCCATGGGACAGGTTATTTCTAAATGGTATGCTGGGGATAGCTGCTCCTTACAATTATTTAATGCGTGTTATTAACTAACGCCTGATATATTCATCATCTGACCAAAAACGTATCAAGGTTTATAGATGTAGATTCACGCAGTTCGATGGAGATGAGCTAATCTCATTAGTTTCATTAATTTATATGGAATTTGATCGATGAGCGTTGGTTTTAACACTTTGGACTCAGTTTCAGATGTCCACTTCAATTATATTATTTTAAAGGCACCTAAAAATTAAATTCTCTCAGTAAAATTAAATTTTTGGATGTTTTCCTCGTAATTACGCCACTACTAACACCTACAAGTCGATCTAAATTGGAGATCCAAAGTTTCTAACTGAAACTCCGAGCAAATTAAAGCTTATGGAATCAGTTTTTATCGATTATTATTATTATTATTATTATTATTATTATTAAAACTTCACGCTTGGGCTCCCACGGACAGGTAACACAACCCAAATGAAGCATTTGCAACACCGGGAAGCCCAAAACGCTGCTAAAGGAAATCCAGCAAAAAACCATTAACAGCA
>LQNS02278070.1:30117033-30142621 GCA_001587735.2 Parhyale hawaiensis
TATGCATTTTGTCTTGTTCACTTTTCTGACTCGCCGTTCATTTAGATTTGGTGAAGGCTCCCGCTTCACGCACACATACACTGTACACATTCCATGATGCTGATATTCTTCATTATGCTGTAGTCAATTTGGTGCTAAATTCCCCTTTCGTGTACACTTGATAAAAAAAAAAATTATAGGCGGTTAAGTAGAGCTGCAATTAATTGCCGAAGTGTTGATCGGGCAGCTGAGATAGTCATTCTAATCAAATTGTGCATCCCTTTTGTTTGACGTATTGACGCAGATCATTGCGGCGCCAATTAGTGTCTCATTCATAATCCCTGTCCAGTTAATTGATATTGTTGTATATTTTGCGTAAATACTCTAAATATTGTATATACACACACATTCACACACACTTACACGAAACACGTAAAAACACACTTCCAAATATATCCCAACAGTGTCAAATGTGTTTAATTGTATTTCAAAAAATTATCATTATTATATACATAAAACAAATATACGATTGTCGACAAATTTCATAAAACCTTAACGTTTCTGGAATTTCATTTCCCATCTTCAGAAGTTTAAAATTTATAACTGACCTTAACATAATGACTTCAGCTGTACCGCTCGTCACGATCCATGACTGACACTTTTGCCTCCGACTGGACTTACCCGCTTCCTTCTGCATCCCATACCGACCCACGCTTATATAAAGACCCTCGTTGCGCACTGTGATCATTTGCTTTTTATATTAATTAAACATTCAACATTCTTATTATTATTCATCCTTTGTCAGTAATAAATTTTAAATTTCTGAAGATGGGAAATTAAATTCTCGAAACGTTAAGTTTTTTTTATGAAATTTGTCGACAATCGTATATTTGTTTTATGATATTAGTTTTAGTTCAATATTATTATATACAGTTAAACTCATGGCCAACTTAATTAGTATATCTGTACAGTTGGAATCATATAAGTACAGCATGTCCGTTCCAATCCAGTGTGAGACGAACGAGTCAGTTACCAGTTCTTCGGAACTTCATCTGCTTGCTGTTCATGCGCACGCCTCCGCTCAGTTCCTCTAAGTCAGTGGTTCCCGAACTTTTTTGGACTAGCGCCCCTTTGGCGGCCAGGTGTGATACGAACGCCCCCCGCCCAAGTCGCCAATTGCAATAAACATCCGAACACGCACTTTTTAGTCTGATTTGAACTGGAATGAAGGTTAAAGAGAAGTGTGAATATCATGGAAAAAAGAAACCTAGATCAGTAAGCAATTTTATCATTTATTTTTCAGTAATATGAAAGAATATATGAAGATCTCGCCACAAATCCTGGTAACATATTTCACTGATCATAGTTCTCTGTCAAAGAGATAGATGGGCTTGTTGCAGCCCGTGCAGGGATAATGGCTTCTGAACACAACTGTCTTGCTTAGGAGTTGCAGATCCTCTCTTCATTAATTTTGTGCTCGTGTGTTTGTTTTTTTTTTTTTGAAAGAAGCAAGGTGAATGCACAAATGCCCAACGATTTTTTCTTGTTCCACAATGCTGCATGGCATTCAGGCATTTTTTGTTCTAACCACCAGCTACTTTCTGTATTTTGGCTTCAAATCAATAGCATTTGGTACTGGAGCGGGTTCATTATCGGACATGCACTTCAGCCTGGAGGTCCTGAATCCCAAAGTCTAAATTTGAGTTAATTGTTTTCCTATATTCTGTCGCCATTGATGGATCCTTTGCCCGTCCGCCTCTGTACTAGTATGGCACCCAAAATTATTAATGGGGCTTGCAGCAGCAAAGCAGTTGGTATTGAATAATGGTTTACAAGGGCTGCGAGCAATATTCTCGCCTCCAGCCTAATTATCAGTGATTTATGTTTCTACTTTTCTGTCGAAAATTCCCTCGTTTAAGGCGAACTCAAAAAGATTCTATTGGTCTCAAACTGCCCAGAGTCAGTACGATACTACTGACTGGAAATAAGGCGCAAAGCATCTCCAACCCTATAGGATACGGCCGTTCGCTCAGCCATGCCGCACTAGGTAATGAGATGAAAAAACAAAAAAAGAGACGTAGATAGAAAAAGAAACGCCTGTACAGAAGGTCTCTTCCGTGGCCCCCAACGCGGGGGCAGGCAAAAGTCCCATGGGATGGGATGGGTCAGCGCCATTCGGCGTTCGGCGGTCCACTTCTCGGAACTGATAGGCAAGAATTGAGGACTACCTAACTTTATCAACTTACCTTGTCACCAAGAGCGGCAACATCGCCTCTAGAAAAGGCACTCAGGACAGTTCTTAGGTCTGTGAGGCTATAATGCAGCAACATAAAGTTATACGTGATGATATGGCGCGTATCGCTAATACTGCTATAGATCGGAGGCCTACTATGTATTCGACCACAACTTTGAGCAGCGTTGGGAGGATGACAACACATCGTCAAAGGGCAAGTAGCGGCATTCATCACCTTTTTTTTTCAAATATCAAGCAAGCAAGTGTAATTAATCTGCTACAGCAGCATCAGAATCAATACCAAGGTATGTGAAGATCCACCTCTGGCCGCCATGCCATCATTATACACAGCGCAGGGAACCCTAAGAATTATTACTCATATAACATCGAATGAGTGAGATATAATTCATTTGTTACTTGCACTGTAATATTTTCTGCATGTGACCTGAAAGTTTTATCTGTCTCTTGCAGATATTGAAGGTGTGATACCCTAAAAAGTAATCTGTCATGGACGTGTGTTGAAAGAAAAAATGCGCCAATGAATTCTTCCATGCGGAAAAAAAATTGAACCAAGCAACATTAACCGACGCCATGTGAACGATTATGAAGGCGATGCAGTTGATGTCCGCACAGTTAGGAGATGGTTTTGAGATTTCAAGGCGGTGACAGAGATGAAAGTGACAAAGTGCGCTTTGAACGATCATGCACAGCCACCACACCGGAAAATAAAGTGCGCCTCGATCTTGAAACCACAGGCGACTGTCAACCCTAACCGTCACGTTGACCAAACGCTGACCAAATCGCAACAGAAGGAAAACCTTTAGTCAGCAATACGATAACGCCTGAAAGCACGCAAGTTTGAAGACCACAGAATGTGTGTCTCACCCACCGTTTAGTCCCGATCTGGCGCCGCCAGACTTCCACTTGTTTGGATCTCGGAAGCACGCATGACGTGGGNACGATAACGCCTGAAAGCACGCAAGTTTGAAGACCACAGAATGTGTGTCTCACCCACCGTTTAGTCCCGATCTGGCGCCGCCAGACTTCCACTTGTTTGGATCTCGGAAGCACGCATGACGTGGGGAGCATTTTCCCGACAACGCCTTAATTGAAGCCGTGGAAAAAATGACCTTGGCAGGTGCTGACTTTTGCGACCAAAGCAACAAGGCTTTCTTTTATCGCTGGCAAAAGTGCGTTGAGAATGGTGATGATACATACAAAAATAAATTCTGGAGAAGAAATGTTCGCTCGTTTTACTGGTGCCACTTTCACCTTTGTAGCTGTTCAACTTTTTTAATTTAACACATGACGCATTACTTTTGGAACGACCTTGTAATACATTCGTCATTTTTTATGGCATCTGCTTGGTACACTCTTCTGTAATGAAAAAGTTACTCTAAGTAGTAAGTTTTGAATATGCTCTCTGTTACATATCAACTCATTTCTCAAGGGCTAGTAAACGTAGGATATCAGCTGGGCATTTCAGCTGGTCTACAGAAATCTAATACTGTCACGAAAGCCAAGAGTTTTGAAACGGCTCGAAACTTTGTTTGAACTAGCACTCTACATCCCTGGGCGAGTTCGATGTAATGTTCTTCTCGCCGTCCAGTTTACGCAATTGTTATGACCACGAAGTAATTGTATGAATTGTAGAATAAAGCTTGTTCGTCTGGTACATGAATTATTGCACATACAGAAGGGTTAACAAGCGGTATTCGTAAACCTCAGTAAAGCTGATACCAATGCAAATAAGTTGTTTGTAGACTAATCTGCTCTTTAACTTGGCAAGTCATTTTCAACTGTTGTGAAGAAGCATCAAATTAACATGAATACGCATTCTACAACATTAACTACTCGGATAAATAGCAGTGCTACGCTTTTATTCAATATATTGGAACAGATTCATCTTCAACATCATGCAAATGCAATGATGCATTTCTTTACTTCAGTGCATGTGAAACCCAATAGTAATCTGGAGCCTCCTCTAGCTCTTCTTTTGACACAACGCCCCCCCTACCGCCCCTCTTAGCCTCACCGCCCATCTGCCGCCGTTTTTGGCCTCACCGCCCCCTTAGAACTCGCCAACGCCCCCAGGGGGGCGCTAACGCCCACTTTGGGAACCACTGCTCTAAGTCTAAGGGGAGGGTGACAGCCTGGCGCCAGCGGAACCTGCTGCGCAATGTCGCGTGTAACTGCGTCATTGTGTACGGACACCCCCGTGTCTCGCCGGGGGATTCTTGTACCTTTGCTCCGAGAGAGAAACCAACGTCCTTAGAGGAGGCCAGTCGTACGCAGGGCCTGGGTGTAAAACGTCACGACCGGGTGTAATTAATGACGTCACTACGTGGTAATCACTCTCTGTAAGCCAATATTGGGTATCTTCACGCAGTACTTAATATCATTACTTGCCGTAAATGACGACGTCACTACATTCGTGACCCTTGTCTGTTATCCGATCTTGTGTATCTTCGGTGGATTCCAAGCATAGCTACTGGCATTCATTTATGATGTCACTTCACTCTACAGCAAGCCATGCTATGATACTTTTTTCGGTTTTAATCATCAGAATTTCCAGGACAAAGTTCGAAAGAGGCTTGTGGTGATAACAAGTATCAACAGGCGCTTCATTATTCTGGTATTAATTTGTATGTTATTTTGCGAGGCTTTAGTACTGGCAGTGCACCGTACGTAAGTGCGTTACGTGCCATCGCTACGAATAGTCCAGCTCACAGTTTTAGTTACGTAGTACTCCCACAAGTGCAGTAGTAGCTTTTATTAGCGAGCCTGTATCGTCATTTATTACAAGAGACCAAAAAAGCAATGAGTTCAACGAAAACCGGTTTTCTTTACGCATCAACGTAGTCCTTCTCTGGAGCGTATTTTTGTCCCCTTTCCACTAATATTCCTCTCAAATTGCGCACCATTTGCAACTCAGAAAAGGTTTGATGTTGGAAAAAAGAAGAGATAATTAGTATTAATGATAGGGCTCAAAGTTACAATAGGCTTCCTTAATGCTTGGATTGCAAAATTTGCTAAAACAACTGTCCTCCTGCCAATGACCAAAGCAAATGGATTCCCCTTTTGTAATTCGTTACATCGACACGGAGAGGCCAACCAAACAAAGGAGAAATCAATAAACAAACTGTGCATTATATTATATCATGGGCCAGCGTGCCCAGGCAGCCAAAAAAGGCGGGAAGAACTTATAATGCTAAACCTTCATAGCTTATACATAGACGTTGTGGCTCGGATATCAAGGAATCACTTCACCTGTCAACTTTAATATCATCAGTAACTGAAGCCAATTTCACTTCACCTATAGTGTGTTGAGTCGAGACACGAATTTCCTCCTGTCTAATGTGCATAAGTACAATACGGTAATTATAATAAAGTAATGTGATCACATTACTGTGCAGACGGTGAATGATAGTAAAACAATGGCACAAGCACTTCTTCATTCTTCACCCTAGAAAATAATATTATGCTCATTCCAAAACCAATTTAGCATAAACTGTACAAATAAGCTCTTAATGTCAATGCACAGGATAGATAAAAGTTTTCGATATTCGCAATCCCATGACAAAAGCTCTACTAACTTTGGGAATTAGTTCAGGCATGGTAAGGCTTCTGTCCGTTATGTTAGAGCAAGTCAAAACAGTTCCCATCCAGTTTTTCCTTATTACATAGCATCTCAACACGTACTTTGCTGTGATTGTATGTATAGAGACGTCCAAAAAACTTATATAAATTTATTGCAGAATGAGCATTGTCAGCAAAAACCTCTTAAGTATAGTGTATCATGGTTATAATTTGCGCGTCCAAACTAGGAGACTTGGCACTGATTTTACCCCAAAAAACTCCGTCTCGATGCAACTTCCCCATACACACGTTACAATGCGCGTGTATTGAAATGACGCAGCAAGCTTGGCGTTCCGGCAATTTTTACCCGTTTGTTCATGGAAAATGTGGCTCGTGTGTATCTGCTTTCTGCAATATTAGGCGCTCGGAATGATACGTAGCAAGTTCCGTAGTCGAAGTTACCTATTGTTACATTATTACTCTCATCATTATTCAAATGAACATGACTCGAAGTGATAGCTTAGGTACTATTGATCTATAAAATAGATCCTTCTAGAAGCTGATGAAATATATATTTTACATAATATTAATAATAATAATGTAATGATGAGCAAAGTTGACTACGCAACGTATGGTAAAGTACGACTATAAAGACCTCAGCTACAGTATATATGTGTGCACTCCAGCGTTTCCTACGCACCATATGCCAGGCAAAAATTTTCCGCATTCCTTGAAACTTCCACCTTCTAAGTCCAGCGCGTGGAAGATGAGCATGAAAAAACAATAAAAAAATAACAAAGCGATATATTCGGTCTTTTTGCTAGTGAGAGACTAAATGTCCCACACAGGCAAAGAAGTCTTTGTTCTGCAAATGCCATTTTCAATTTTCTAATCTAAGCTTTAATCTAAGCTTGAGATACATACCCCTTAATTTTACATGCGTAACTTCCTTCCCACAGTAAAGATTATTGTTTCGTCTTACGTCTATAGTGAGCAAATTGAGTACGACATCAACGAAGGAAAAGTGAAAGCTATTTTGCGGCATAGAACCACGAATAAGAAGGAAGAAAAGATACGTTCTGCTGAAATAATTCAACATTTTTACCTCTGGTGCCAGACTACGCTGCCAGGCCACTAGTATGTATATTAGCACACACGCACACATATGTAAGAATAACAAATATTGGCTCTTGTTTATTTTTTATTTACTTCCTCAGTATTGAAAGGAAATATATCAACAAGTCGATTTTTGCAACAAATCCATGTGATGCCTGTTAATGGATTCCAGAGGTTATAAGTAATTTGTTCTCTTCTAGTAATATTTCAATTTAGATATTGATAACAAATCAGTAGTGCCTTTGAATGTACGAAAGACGTGCTATTTAGCTTCCAAGGAGGTTCTAATAGGAAGGAGCGCACCCTCTCTGTTTACCCTACTTGAGCGTTTCGAGTAAATTTTCCCCTTCAACTGGCTGAGCAGCATATCCAATCGGAAGCGGCATTGTCTCACGCAGCCTATATAGGAAGAAATCCAGAGCTCAAATTTTTATAACCATTAACCATCGACGAAATTCAGAGCGGTTGAAAGTATGTGAAGGAAATTTGTATCCTGTATACCATCTGATGATGAAAGTAACAGGGTGAGCACTGGGATATAAATCTTCAGACACGATTGTTTTGGAAAAAGATTGAATAACTACCTGTCTGTATCTTCCTTAATTATATGTGCTGACCACTGCCACTTCAGCCACTTCAAGGATTCCAAGCGCCAGCTTCGATCACGTGACAAAGCCATGTGTTTACTCGCCCAGAGAGTGCTTGGGCTTGCTCCTCTCTTTAGAAGCTCTTTGTTAGCTTCACAGCCTACTAGAATGCACTTATCTTAGGTCATCAAGGATATTGGTGCAACATAACTAACTTCTTTATCGTTTATCATACCTCGAGCCCCACTGCTTGCTGAGTCTTCTCGATAAGTACTGTGCACTCAAGAAGATATCACAGTGTAGCAGTGATAACCACTGGTGGGCACATGCGGCACCTGCCCTCACCTGCCAAACGAGCCAAAAAAGCCGGTGGTTTGGGGCTGCAAGAGGCCACAAGTGCCCACGTATGATGACGCTAACCTTAGCATTCACGTACCTACGTTATATCATTCATACGTCATAAAACTGAGCCACATAAAATAGTAAAATAAAATTAAAAAACACAAATCTATGCATATGCATCCACAATAATTGCAGTAACGTAACAGGAAAACTGCCTATACGTAATTAAAATCATCTTAATTCAGTGAATATTAATTATATTATGAAAACAAATAATTAACCCTCGACAGAGTACTATGCGAAGAATCAAGCAGGTATACATGCATCATAAAGCTAAGCTAGAGCAGCAAACAAATGAATAACAGCATTCATTCAACAGAAACGGATGTAATAGATCTCAACACACAAAAAAAAAAAATTATAATGCAACATCAATATTAAAAGTGGAACCTCATTCCTGTCGATGAAGTGTGGCAGGTATGCATTAGAAAAAAAAAAACACACAATCTAAGTACGTAAAACTGATTACAGCTTACATGGAGCGGATTTAATGAACATAAAAAAATATAATAATAATAATAATAAAAAGCAGTGCAACGTAAAGCTATCAACTGGACCTTCATTACAACCTATGAAGTAGATCATGTAAGCAAACATCATTATATCTACGATCAACATAAAAATATCGAGCAAGCGTGCATTGCGGGACTTGCATGCAATCGTTCTAAAAAAAATCTCTGAAGTCGTAAGAAGAAGAAGTAAGACAGTTATTATAGAGAGCCTGCGGACCAGATCAGGCATGCAGACGCTAATGATTCAGTTTCTGGAAGCATCCTGGGCACCACAAGAATGCCATGCTTCCTGGTCAGTTCGGAGAACGTGTCCTACATCACACCGCACCTCGCGCTTGTGTCATCCCAGGCCTCCTGTTTACCGGCCGGTCAGTGTGGCCGCGACGGCGCGTTCCATTAGCCATCCAACATCCTTTGAGATTGTCCAGTTCGGTTACTTGTAACGTGTCCGGAACATTTATTTATTCTTGGCGTATGAAGTATAACTTTGGGTTATTCAACTTCGACTGAGATCGTCCAGTGCGATTGTTTTAAATTCGCGGAACTTTTCTTCATTACGTTTGAAGTACCACTTTGGGTTAGCTAACTTCCACTGCGATCAGCTAGCTCAAAGATCGCTCGATTGGCAAGCAATATTTAGAGTTTGAGGATTGACTTGTCTAGGACTTCAGACAGCAGCTTTGGCTTTGCCACTTTGAATCGTGTGGCAAGAATTTGAAGAAGCTCGATTACGTTGAGCCTGCTGCAGGGGAGCTCCATTTTAAGTAAAAGTTTAGTTTCGGGAAGTGTCCAGGGTAACCGGTTCAGGGTCAACGCCTGAAATCCAATTCAACGGGTCGAAAACAGAGCATTTTGCTGAAGTTTCGAACAAGGCAAGACTCAAGAGATGCATTTTTCAGACCAATCGAATTATCCTAATTCGGTTACCCCAGAACTTTTATTCATTGCATTGGCTTAGCCCCTTCGGCTCGAGTTTGATCGCAAACCAGTTTCGCTTGAGAGCAGGAGTGGCATTGAGTTTTCAGCCGTTTCAAGCGTAATGGCTCTCAATTATCGCCAATAAGCTCATCAATTTAAGGTTATTTTTTGTGGAAGTTGGCAAATGAAAAATACATCAATCAAAGTTCCAACAATTTCTATAAAGTTCTTTGATCATCAACTTTTAGATATACAAAATCCTTTGGTAAGACCAAAGACATACATATTTTTATATTTTGTTTTCCTCTTTAGTATGGGGATAAGCTAGGCGGAGGTTCCAGTCAAGAGAACAAACAGTGGACTTTGATTGAATGAACATTGAGCAAAATCTGAAGTCCGGACCATGCGATGCTGCCATTTATTAAGTAGGCAGTTTAATTGATACTTGAAGCTAACGCGGGTGACACATACTTGGAAGAACACAAATTTATCCGTCAAATAATCGCAAGAGTTTTTGGCTTGTTATCATGCAAGCGTTTTTCATCCGGACCTCCCTCCTTGTGTAGTATTATAAGTGTTTCCACTATTAAATTGCGCGTGCCTCTACTGAGGCAATGCCCAGCCCTTTTTGTAGCATCCTTCTTTCTTTTACTCTCTTTTAAATCTTCTTTTAACAAAAACTGGCTAGATATAGTTCGCTATAGTTCATGAGCAGCCCGACATGTTTCCCTAGGCTCTATATATGACGCATCTTACATACACTTTAGAAACGAGCTAGATTATAAATTATAGTCAACGATTAAATTGCGTTGTTATTGTAAAAGTTTGTTGCAGCAAAACTTTATCTATTTTTTTACAGTAATGGGGATTGCACTAAAAAAAGCAAGTATATGTTTACCAAAATGGACTCTTTAGTTATTATTTTAAAGGAAGTTCTGGTTTCTAACCGGTCGTTAAAAATGAAGCCAATGAAATTGTGAAGACGCTTTTTAGTGTTATTACTTATAGCGCGAATTTTGGTCTAAAAGATGCATCACGCCGGTAGGTTTGATCTTTTGTTATGATCGAGGTTGGCTTAAATTTAGGGCAGCAGAACTTCCCACCTGCATGCAAAATCCAAAATTTTTTATTTCTGAAATTGAAGCAGTGCAAAAAAATAGCGTTTAGCCAAAAGGAATTACCGAAAACGCTCAGTAGCGTATCATATCTATTCAAAAAGTTGATTGTAATAAAAAGTGAAAATATTTGGGTAAAAACAATGCTCCGAAGAAATTGAGCTCAAAAAATACTCGGAATGCATTATGAACGAAGAGAACAAAAACTCAATTACTTGAAGAACTAGCAGTAAAAAAGACTCATTTACGTATGAGTATATACTTATGTCCCCAGCGCATCAAATTTGGCAGATCCAAGAGTGCCCTCTATTTTCAAGCGTCTATTTTTGCCTTCATCTACAACAGCCTCTAGGCTTTCAGCGGATGAATTTTCTCCTACCTACTTAATCCTTAACATCGGTACAGAGAGGTACAGAGAAACCAAACCAGCAAGCAACTATATAGAACCCCCAAGGGGGTAAATCTATCACCCGCGGTGGGGGACAAATTTCAACGCCGTCATATTTGATGGGTGGCTAATTCTAGAGATTTATAACTTTTCCCAGTAGGTCAACCCACCTGACTCCCTACAAATAATTATGAACATTGCTCAACTCCTTTTCACTCTTTTTGGGTGGAGACACAAATTTCATTATTTGTGGCCAGCTAAACCTAATTTTTTGGCATTTTTCATATCTCAGTCAACCCTCCTAACTACCTACAAAAACTATAATGAGCTGGCCAAATGAAATTATGGCAATGAATTTTGTTGCCTGTCTACCCAAAAAGAGGGAGATGGAGTTGAGTCATAATAATAGGTTTTTTAGGCAGTCAGGTGGGTTGACCTAGATGCGAGCAATGCATAAAAACTAGAATTAGATGGCCACAAGAAATGACGGCGATGGTGTCTGCTGTCTGTCCATCCAAAAAGAGTCAGAAGGAGTTGAGCCAAAATAATATTTTGTAAGCAGCCAAGTGAGGTGACTGAGATGTGAAAAATGGACTCAAATCTTGAGTTAGCTGAACATTAAAAATGATGGTGTTGAATCTATAACTTCAACCAAAAAGAGGCAGAAGGAGTTTAGCTTTTTCAGCCAGTCAGGTGGGTTGACTGAGATATAAAAAATGCCAAAACTCTATAATAAACTGGCCATAAAAAAGGACGGCGTTGAATTTCCCCGCACTGCTGGTGATTGTCTTACTCCACGAGGGTTTCTAGTTTTGGATGATATCGAAAGCTCACAAATTATTGACATGACGTTCTTTGTTCTGACTTTCATCGTGGAAACGTAAAATATTCTTTGAGCGTATGCTGCACGGGCTACCATGCACTTCCTAGACTTCATCACAATCTCACAGAAATCAGAGAAAGCTTTCATTTACGCAATTTACTGGCGAAGTCGCTCATAGAATTGCCCTCCGCAACGACTTTAATCCCTTGATTAATAACTGAGCAACAGCGACGGCACATAAATAACACGATTAACAGTTACTTCTTCTTGCTCAACTTTACCATTTTTGTGAGATTTGCTCTTGAATTACTTCACAGACATGCTATTTTTTCGCAAATCCATTGATCAGGAACTGAGAAAAAGCGTGTCATACAAAAAACATAATCTGAAGTCATTTTACTCACCCCAGTTCGCCCTCTCTGACTGATTTACTGCATGTAGTCGTGCATGGAATTGCGTGACTATCTGACCTCACGGGTCATTAACTTGCAATCAAAGATTGCGTACAGAAGTCATGATCTACGGTCTAATGCTGTAATTCTCTCACCTGTAACTCTCTCGTTCTTTTTGCTTAATCTGCGTCAGTTCATGGAACTGTGCTTTCATTAACCTGGCTGTTAGGTCAGTAGCTTAACCACAGCAATGGCATACAAAAATCTTCATTAGCAGTCATTTGATGCTGTTTTCATTCACTAACTTTTTACTGCCTGAATTAAACATCACTTTTCTCAGGAATAACACCATTTGTAAGGTGTTTGATGAGTCCAGAGTGGGTCATTCTGTTCACCAGGAGGCTATATGGTCAGTGTCCTACATCAGGGAAAAAAATTACAAAAATGACATTTTGTTAAGCTGATACCTGCAGAAAATAGTCGGACTATCGGAGAGAATCAGAGACCGCAAAATGACTGTAAATAATCATGCAGCGTTTAACTTATAGGTATAATAGCCCAAGTGTAGCATCTCTTAACCCAAAATTTACCCGGCTCTGTTTTTTTCATACAAGTGTTAATGTTCCTATTGTATCGTATGGGACACGAAAGGCTTTGTGGTGATGTAACACAGTCTCTTAAACTGGGCTAACTAAGAAATACAACCGATGTGGTACTCTACCAGCGTCAGATGAGTTGGTACAATTGTTACTATTGCTGCTTTGTTTTTCAATGGATAGGAGTAACAATATAAGGTACACTTAAAGCGTTCGTTAATGTTGCATTATCTTCCTAACTCTCCTATAACCGAGCTTCTTGGCCACACGAGCAGCTCGACGAGAATGCAAAGTCCTTGAGAGCAAAACTTTTTCAACCGATAGAGATGTATCAGTTCGATGGTAAAGAAGCATTAGAGAAGTCGTATTTTACTATTGTTTTTATTGATGTTAGCATGAACGAATGAAATGAATGAATGAAATGAATGTAGTGAAAATCATTTATTTCTCCAACGCATGGAGGTATTCGTTTTCTTAATACTAATACAGCACAAGAAGGACAATACTTATATTATAAAACATACAGGGACAATCAGACAATGCTTTCCAAGTTACATATGCATGGCGGGACGTGGGAGACAGGAAACAGCAAAATCAATCATTCTAAAGCAGGAGTTCGCAACCGGAAGTGGTCGCATCCCCGCAAGATGAGCTTTTAAGTCAAGGAGGGTAGTGAAACCTTAGATTATTCCAACGTCATTCAGAAATAAACTTGAATATGTGGCGTAAATTGAGATAATTTAAATTCTTCGTTATAATATGAGATATTAATTTTGTAGGGGTCCAAACACACAGCAAAAGTCTGTTAGGGGTGCCAAGCACAGATAAGTTGGGGAACAATCGTTCTAGAACAATTGATTTAAAGGATATCATTAAGATGATGCTAATAGTAGGTATTGTCCATGGGTGAAGTTACAATTCACACAATCTTAGCATATAACACTGCATGCATTGCTACAACGGAAGCTTCTACAGAATGCAATGGCATACGATACATACATGTTATTTGTATACATGACATCTTATAATGCGTAATTACTTACACTATTTACATTCTATATAATGGTACATGAAGCGGTGCAAAGGCATTCCTGAGACAAAGTAATGAATTAGTTAATCCATAGTTACCGTACGGAAACACCTACAGTGCATAGGTAAAGGTTTGACACAATTGAAAATTAGATCACCTCGTGACGCATGACTATTCATATATTATTTGTACTCAGGCATAAAACGACTCTTTTATCCAACACAATCTATATTTTATAAAGCGCTTGTAGGAGTAGTACTGAAATTTTTTCCAACGGATCAGGGACACAATGTCTATACAGCGCCGAACCACTCCTGTGGTTTACGCAGGCTCGTGCGCCATTAGAGAGCATTTTAAAGTTATCAATGATTTTTGTCTCTGATTTTCTGCTTGGAGGTCTCTGAGTGGTGAGTGCGCTACTGACAGGAAAAAGGCGCAAGTTATGCATCTCCAACCCCCGGGCACGGCTGAGCGCTTTCGCTCAGCTACACCGCACAGGAGAAGGAACGAAATACAAGAAGGTAGAAATCTACCGGTAATAGGTAGGCCACCTCGATCGGCAGCCCACCTAGCTCCCGAAACAGAAGGGGAAGTATTCAGAGCCTACTTAAGTTTACAAAACTAACCTCGTCAGCTGGAACTGCGGCAAGCTGCAACATCCCTTACGGAAAATGCACTCGGGACCCTTTGGTGTGTGAGGTAAAACGCTAATTTACAACACATCCTATATTTTATACAAACTCGATTATGTCGGTAGATTTGCATGTAGACCTACAATAAATCGGATAATGATAAAGATGCAGACACTCAGGAAGAGCTATTATTATTGAGCAACATATAGCAGAACGTTGATTAACTGTTACATTAATTCCATACAAAAATCTATCAGAGCAGCTAGTATGCAATCATTAAAACGCTTGTACCATAGCAAATGTTTATATTCAATATAGTAAGAACAGAGCGTTCAACACAGGCACTTAAGGTTGCTTGGAATTCATTGCCGGCACTGGTGTTCGGCCATGTGGATCTGCAGGAGTTGAAGAGAGCCACGAAATATTTTTTTCGGGGGGAGATTTTTCTTGCTATAGTGCTTTGGGCCATTAGGAGTTGCTTGTTATTGCGTTTGAGATTTTTATTATCTATTTCCTGAAGCCATGGTCTGGAGATCTTAATGATAAACATCAATTTAGCAATCAACTCGTTTACGTATTTTCATATACAAAAACTAAACTAAGAAGTTTAAGCCGAATTTCAGTAATTGCTTGTGCGTTTGCAGCTTGTCATCATCAAAACAAAATAAGGCGTTAATTAATATTAGTCGAGCTTTTCATAATTATGCTAAGAGTAATAGGAAAAAAAGTCACTGAGAGGTAATCCACTCAGCGACTGTTCGCTGCCTTCTCGATGGAAGCACTCATCGAACTAAAAAATGTATACTGGACGCCTGATGAACATATTACAAAGGGTATTTTCTTTTTGGAGTATTACTTTCACCATTTATTTTTCAGAACATTTGGCACACCAGATTTTTCTCTCATAACAGTGTCTTCGTGCATCTAATTTTTGTATTTTTTTTAAACTCTTTGAAGTAACAAAATATTATACCGCTGTCTTTAAAATTGTATCATTAGTCAGTGCCTGGACGATGAGGGGATTGACGCCTTAGCACAAAGTTGTTCAACATCGTATGTAGTCCCAACTGCAATAACGTCACAAAAACTAGCAAGTTAGTAACATTACAGTGTATAACTTTGCCTATTAGACCGGTCCAGGATTCCTGTAACCTTAGTTATAATAACCTGCCTCCCGGTGTGCAGACTGTAAATTACACTGCCGATAAATCTGAAATTATTTTTCAGAATTCAAAGTACATACAATTACCAATATCCAAAATTAAGCTCAAGGACGTCATTGAAGCGAACGCAGACCTTATACAGTAGGTCTTGGATGTTGAAGCTCAACCCGGTAATTCTCAGACCCTCTCAGCGGAAGGAAGATGGTAACGAATAGACCTGAAGTGCCTCGCCTTCCAAGATTTGTCATCTCAAGTGGGCTGGCCGATGACCAGTCTCCGAGCAGCAGCAGCTGGGGCAGCCAGGTAAAAAATCGGTAGAAAAATATAGGGAGTGTTCAGTTAAAAGGTATGGAGAGTTTAATTCAAAGGTGTGGAGAGTTCAATAGGAAGAAAATTTGCGTTGTTCAGTTTAAACGAGTGTAAGTACCGGCGAAAAAATAAGAACGTGCATGGTGTTGAGCAGAAAAACATGCGTATATAAGGTTTTGATAGAGCAATCAGAATGTGGAGTTAAGTTGAAAAGCGTGTGTGGGGTTCCGAGAGAGAAATAAAATGTAGTGTTGAGTAAAATACAAATTTAGGGTTCCGAAAGAAAAATACTAATGTGAGATTGGGCAGAAAAATATGTGTAGGATTCCGATAGTAAAATCAGATTGTGGTATTGAGCAGAAATATATGGAAAGTATATACTCGGTGCTGCCAGAGGAGGGATGACGATGGCAGCGAAGTTAATGGACCTGAGGCAATACGACTTCCAGGATTTGTCATCCCTGGTGGCCTCGCTGATGATGTCTCCTACCATTAGGACAGCTAGAAAAAATTCCAATGGAAAATTATGGGCAGAATTCAATAGAATTAAGTAGAGGCTTCAGTTGAAGTGAAAGGTGGAAAATTCAGTGAACACAAAAAGCGCGTTGTGTTCATCAAGAAATGAATAAAAACGTTGTACTGGCGCAAAATAAAAATGTGGTGTTGAATAGAAGAAATATGTTTAGTAAAGGATAAAATGATAGCGTTTAGTTGCCAAGAAGATAAAGAATGAGGCCCAAAAACTGATCGCAAACCAGAAGTAGATTTATTTCACAGAATCAAAGGAGTCTAGATCACTTATATATAGTCTTATACAGTGGTGATGAAATTCTAAGCCACTCTAAAGTCCAGCTGTAGGGTAAATAAGTTTACCTACGTTAAAATCCGTTGCGAAAGGCGTTTATTGATATTAGACAAAAGACCAAGCTGAGAAGAAAACTTAAGTTGAAGTTTTTATTTGTTTCATGTTGTTTCATAGGAGGGAAGCGAAGGAGGGGATAACCATAACAAATTTTAATGAAATATTTGAGACATAACAAATGAAATAGAAATTTTGATAGATATTGCAGCAACTTACATTTCCTAGTTCTTTCTTGAAATAAAATTTAGAGTTTTTAAAGTAAGTTTTAACGTAACGTTTGGTCAGAATGTAGTAGGGAATATTGTAGATTTCGTCAAAAGTATACACCAGTTCTGGATCACAAACTGATGACAGTTAAGCCATGTTGCTAGTAGTCTGATGAATATTTATACCAGTATTGTAATAAGATACATAATATGTTGCTAAAACTATGTTTCTGTACTTATATGTGAACAGAAACACACGTAATCAATCCTTTTAAGCAGTTCTCCCAGGCAACAAAGCGCTGGTTGCTAATTAGTCAGCTTAGATGGGAGTCTATGACGTATGGTGATGAAAGTATGTTGTCTTCCAGTATGCATGTCTTCCAGTAGGTAACGTTTAGTATACATGGTTTTATAAGACGAACATTTTAGAAAAAATTGTCACTTTGTGCTTATCTTTATGCAAAAGCTGTTTACAATTTCTTATTATTCGAGTTCTCATTGTGCTCTAGGTTATAATTGAATATTATGTCTGCGTAAAAATAGTGCACATATATCATTAGATTTAGGAGAAGTTCCAGTTGAGAACTACCTGAAGCTGGCCTTCGAGGCGTCGACTTCGAGTTCATAAGGGTTTCCGGAAACTTTTGGGTCAATAGTGATGGCTAACTTTGTCATTCTGTTGCTAGATGGCGATATGATGACAGTGTTTGGCAACTTGGAGCAGTACAACTTCCTGAACATCTTCCTAAATGTCAAACTGGTGGTCTGCGTAAGAACATAAGGGGCCAAAAAAATGGAAGAAGGCCAAATGTAAGTAGCCCAAATTGCGGAGAGGCTAACAATAAATGAGTAAAACAAAACTTACATTAGCCAAATGAAAGTTGATCAAAGTTAAAATAAAAGCATGATTGATTTAGAAAAAGTGACAAGGAGCTAATAATAATAATAATAACTAGAGCACACTGAGAGCGCATACCTCCGCCAAGCTAGGCAACGCTAATGAAACATTCTAATTAGTTCTGAAACTATAATTTCTTTTTTTTTTATCAGCACCAAACTCTGATCATTGGTGCTTTCTACAGTTAAAATAGCTTCTGTAATTGTCTTGACGATCCGTTCATAACTTTTAAAGGCAGGTATGTTGCTGACAAACATTAGTCAAATACACAAAAAGAGCCACCGAGCATCACAAAAATTTGATCATATATGTCTTTCTACTTTCTAACAATTCCTGTAAATTTCGAATAGGTTTGATCATAGTTCTTTCAGTTATTTTGATAACAAACAATAAATCAAGTACAAAAACCAACAAACGAACGAACAAATAGATCATCAGAAAAATTCGGTCATATATTCATTGTGATATGCCTGACAACTATATGCAAATTCCACTATAATCCGACTATAACATTTAGGAAAAAGAGGCAGACAAACAAATAAATGAATGAACGGATCTTCACCAAAGTTTACCATCTGTTCCTCCTAACATACCTAACAATCCCGGTAAAATTCGTAAAGATCAGTCCACTGCTGTTTAAATTGTCTTGGTAACAGATAGCAAAAATAACACATTAACAAACAGACAGACAAAAAGGAACACAGACAGACAAAAAGAAACCCGACGAAACCGTAACCTGTTTGGCGGAGAAAATAATAAGGAAAATAATTTAATAATACTGATGATGATAATAATAGTAACATTGATAATAACTTCAAAAGGAGTATTCTCTTGCATCGATGTCTCAATAATTAACAGCAATGAAGTTGCCAGACTAAGCACCTAATCAGTGAGCTGTTGGTATTTAATTCCCAAGATTAGACGTATCGCTAAGTAATTTAAAAGGAGTGGCTTGTGCGCAGGCTAATTCAATGAGGAAAACTTAATATTATGTTTAATGCAAGAACTTAATTACTTTCTCTAGAGCTTTGCTCTTTATCTGAACTCCGAGAGGTGCTTGAGGCTTTCATTACAGATGGTAGCTTTCGATGACAGCGTTATTACCTCCGCCAGGGAGGTTCTGTTTTTGTTTCTCTGTCTGTATGTTGAGGAGGAGCTTAACGAAAATTACACGGATTGTCAGGCATGTTAGCAGTAACCAAGAATTAACTTTTTATGGGGATTCGCTCAACCGTTTGTTTGTTTTGTCTGCGTCTTTTTTCTTAGTACCATAACTCAAAAAGTTAGGAGCAGATTTACAGATTTTCATTAAATTTACTTGAAGTGTTAGATATATTACGAGGAGTAAATGATCAAATTTTTGTGATGATTTGTTTGTTCGTTCGATTGTCGCCGGGTTAGATATTATTCATGTTAGTAAAATAACTCAAAAAGTTATGGACGGATCTTTGTGAAATTTACAGGAATTGTTAGAAATTGTGAAAGACATAAATGATTAAATTTTGGCGATGAAAGGTTGGTCTGTTTGTATTTTTGATTAATGTTTGTCAAAATGCTTGTTCGCAGCATAACTCGAGCAGTTTTGAAAGGATCTTCAAGAAATTACAGAAACTGTTCTTACTGCCAAAAGGCATAAATGATTAGATTTTATGGTTGATACAAAGGAAATGATAGTTTCAGAACCATTAGTAATTTTCTTTACCGTTGCCTAAATTGGCGGAGGTATGCCCCCTCAGAGTGCACTAGTTTAATTATTTTTCTCGAAAGGACAAGTTTGTATTCCCTTGGCAAACATAGACAAAGTGTCCAGCACAAGCTTTGAAAGTTTTTACCCATTTCTGCTGTACCTTCAAAGATGAAATGCATAGAAGAATTGTTGTAAACAACATGAAGTAATTCTCGTGACTACAAAGATGTTACTTCACTAGAATAAAAGGGTAAGTCTAGGAATAAAGATACATATATGTGGTTCTAATTGCAGTGCTGCATATACGGTATCTATAGGAGCTGCAAAGCTTCAATTTAAATAAATTAGTAAATACTTATGCTCTATCTAATCATATAGATCTCATGGGCGATCATTAAATTTCCTCCACGTAAGGTGTGGACGAATTACATTTTAATATATGTGAAATTCTATATTACTGGTTTTCCACAGCATTTGTGCCCATCGCATTCCTTTGAACCACCATCCTAATTTACTTTTGAAATAAACCGATTCTTCTAGATCCAAAAAACACATAAAATAGTTTTCTTCCTGATTGACGGTATCTTTTTAGGTCAAATTCCATTTCTTCAATTTGTACACATGGCCTCTTACTCATTATTTCTCGGACGACCATTACCCTTAATGTCAGAGGAAGTATAGGAATGTTGTCCCAGCATTTCTTGCCATATCATGACGCAATGAGTACCAAACACGCGGGTCCGATGCAGGTTACCGTGGAGACGCCGTATGGGGTCGTTCCTCAGAAGTCAGAGGCTTCCCTTTCTGCGGAAGATGTGATGCAAGACCGCCTGAGTGGTCGTCGTGTTGGTGGCGGCGGCGGCGGCGGTCCAGCCGTGGTAAGTGCATGTGGGGGGGGGGTCGACCTGAATGAAGCTGTTCAGCGGATACAGCTAGGCAGATAAATCAGAGAATATGGTCATAGTTTAGAAAGTCAATTTTTAATTGTTCTACTGGTAGAATTGACTAGTTTTACAGTGAAAGAAGGCGATGTAAGTCGGGGAAAAACAGTACATTCCAGACAGACATAAATTCCCGAATATATTTATTAAAAAAAAAATCAGGGGCATGAATTTTTTGAAGTACGTATCTACTACTACATATAGGCATTTGTTTGCTTCCTGCATATTTTACGAGGGGAGCTAAAGTTATTAGTTGAACAGTTTCCGAGTGAAGGAGTGAAGATGGAGGTCACGCAACATATCAAACCCATAAACTGCTGCCGTAAACCTCATGACCTTATAGCCGTCCCCTTGGTAACGGTCACATACAGCTTTGCTTGGTATTTATTGCGTATGCTTGTTTGGGAAGAGGGTTGGGGAGGACAGGTTGGGGAGGAGAGGTTGGGGAGGACAGGTTGGGGAGGACAGGTTGGGGAGGACAGGTTGGGAGAGGACAGGTTGAGGAGGACAGGTTGGGGAGGACAGGTTGGAGCAGGGAAAAGGATGTAGAAAGGGAAGAGAGGGAAGTGAGAAGAGGTAGGGAAGAAGTAATAACAATTGAACAATTATTTAATGTACATAATATTGCATAAAACACTAGATATATTTATATATCTATGCATATTATAGGAGCCAACATTAGTACTATATAGACACTATTCTAGTCTATTATATGCAGGATATAATATTATATAATTGTAGCTATTAATATACTGCATTAACTTTAGGTGCTGTAATACTGTATATGATACTACTGGCATAGAAATTAGTATACATGCATCTAAGGAACACTTTAGAGTTTAGATGTTAATAACAATAAGCTTCACTTACGCAGAGCTCAATCGTGTTAAAAGGGTTGGATCGCTTAGCACTTGCAATTACGTACGGTATATCTGGCATCTCTCGAAACCAACTAAATGAAGATTTCTATTTTACAAAGCATTTATCACATGCAAAGTTAGTATTGACTGCTATACGGGGAAACGTTTAATAACTATTGTAATGCAGCAACAAAGTCTCCTTTGTCAACCACTGTAATTTCCCAGAAAGCAAAGAAAATTATATTTTAAACTTATGCATGAGAGGTTTTGCAGGCACAACGTCACAGTTTTTTCAGGTGTGTTAAGTCAAAAAGAGAGTCTGCCATAAATGCATTTTTCTATTTATAGGAGGCTTGGTCCTGGGCTATTAACTGCTAATTAACAATGAAAAAGTTTATTGTTTTGCATCTTCCTCAGCATCTCACGACACGGCTATTGTTTGTATTTTGGGGAAGGGATTTTGCAGCTGACGGAACATCAACCTTTAATTAGAGCTATTTTTTTGTGACCCACGCAATAATTACAGGCTTCCGAGATCCATAAATATTATACACCATACATTATGAATAGCAAAATTCACTAAAAATTTATTCCTGTGTGCAGCCCAAAGGCTGTAGTTGAATTTATAATGTAATGGTAATGAAAATTCATTCTATTTCATGTCTAGCACAGGGATTGTAGAAGTTACGGATATGACTTTTTTTTAAGATTTGCTCCTTTAAAATTCCTTGTCCTACTAAATAACTCTAGTTTTTATTCATCAGGACTGGGCATTTATGCTGTAAAGTGAAAAGAAATCCTTAAATACTGTTTTTCCCATTTCCGTTTTACCAATGCTCTAATTGCTTTAAACAATCTCTACAAATTTAAACATTTTGCACTAGTTTAAGCCAAACCTGTATAACAGTTAACCATTTTGTAAAACTACTTAAACAGTTAAGCTAAACGTTTAAACTGTTCGGTCTGATATTCAGCTGCCGGCCCAACACGCATGTATGACTTATAATTATTATTAATTAATCTCCTATGCCTCTCAGACTTAAAGATGTATGCAAACCGTTTAAACTGTTTACAGTTTGAGCGTTTTACACACCGTAGCTGTTTAAGTAGTTTTGAAAAATGGCTAACTGTTATACAGATTTGGTTTACACGGCCGCAAAATGTTTAAATTTGTGTAGAGCAATTAGTGCATTGGTAAAACTCAAATGGGAGAAGCAGTTCCTCACATTTACGTAAGGCTTATAAGGGGAAGTAACTCTTCAGGGGAAGAAAAAGGTAAGTGCATGAATGTTGCATTCCTACAAAACCTGAAAATCCCATAATTGCTGTATAATTGCTACAGCACACCTCATACAAAAGTTTTGGCAGTCCCAGAAACTATCTTATGGTTGTACCTCCTGGAGTGACCAAGATTTCTGCACGGGAAATATGAGTAACTGTTGTTGGGGCAGTGCTGAGTTTCTCAAGACTTGGCTATCACCTAGAGTCTACACGATGCTGTTGATGGCAGCGTGCATAGTTCCCACGGATTTTCCCTGTACCATGACCTCTTCATAATGATAAGCTACCTCTCATTTTTGTACTTTGAACTGCTGTCTGAATACCGCGTAAAGCATTATTTTTATATTGCTTTAGTATACATTAACTGCAGCTGCAACTACCCATAAATTATAGAGTACAGATATAAGTCATATTTTACAGTGTATATTTAGAATGAAAGCGCAACTAAAATGGGTTGAAATATCAGCCACTTGGAATAGTCCACTCGATAATGCAATCCATGCATTTTTTAAGAAGTTGATTATCCGTAATATGGAGCAATATTATAGTAATTGGTATACGATCAAGTGAAACATCCTCCTTCTTATATGCACCAGACAGATCGAGAAGAGACTGAGGAAGCAAGCCGTCGACCAATGAGAAACGCCGCTGATGACACCATCAATGACGTCATGGCCACGTCTTCCTACTCCTTTGCATTGAGAGACAGTAAGAGCAGCCACAAAAGGTCTGTAAAAGCATTGGCATACATTATAGGCGCTCCTCACCGTTCGTGTAACTTCTGCAGTTTGGGCACCAGGCCAAAGAAGGCTGCGGAGATTGCGCTGTCTTTCTGTGAATGAAGGCGAGGAGTGCGTGCATGGCGGCGGAGAGCAACGGCAAACATGGCGGTAATATTTCTGCCTCTTGCCCGAGAATTGCTACGGGGATATGGGAAGAATGAGAGACACAAGTGCGCGATATCAGGACCAGAACCTGCCGCCGCACTTCTTGTAGTCAGACAGCCTGCACGGAAATTGGCGTCAATGGGAACGTTTGCAGGCGTGTGCGTGGGACTGAATGAACCGCCTGCTGCCACAGCTGTTGTTCTCAATGATGAATTCTGAGTGCCAGAACAGGACTTGGAGCAACAAATTGGTAGGCTAAAACTATTCGTTTTTTATCTCCCTTTGGATGTTATTTGACAGCCAGACAATCTTGTATGGAAAAGGGAACCCAGCCACGGATGATGGAGCTCCGCAAACGGGAACTGCAAACTGCAATGGCACAGAATAGCAGCATCTGAATAAAGATCATCGGGAATACTACAGGAAAACCAGGACGAAAACAAAATGGGTCAGAGAGTAACCATCGTTCGGTAGTTTGAAGGTAAGAGGTTCTGACGTTATTTTCGCCATCCAACAGTTTGTTTAACTGTCTTTATGCGGAAACTCTGCTCCTGTAATACTATTTTACTACATGCTCTTTGAAAATAGGTTTTATTGTTACGACAACTCAGCGGTATTATAACTTCAAAGAGAAACAAAATCTGCCAAAACTTTTGGACTGGTTTTTGGAGATGTCGTTCAGTATTCCAGAGAAAGAAACAATGTTCTATTTTTGAAAACCAAAGGTGTTGGCGTCTACAGATACCAACCGTACCGAAAAGATTCAACATAAACTTTCGTTGAAACAGCACAGTTAGTAAAACACACATCTGGACACTGTTTGCTTGGCAAAGAGGTGCGTTTGCCAAACAGCTTGAGAAGCACTTATCTACACCCAGAGGGGCTTACAGTCTCCGAAAGAAATTATGCAAATACGCGGATTCTTGGCGGGTGTTTAATTAGCTTTGGGCAGGAATAATTAGAAGAGATAATAGCGACGACAAGCTGTGGGCTGTCAAGCGAAAACAAAGGAATGTAAGGATGTTTCACCGTTGGAGGTGGCTTTAATATCTGTAAAAGGAAACCTGCAAATAGCAATCTTATAGACTATTATAGCAGATGATCAAGCATCATCATATCACAGTTTTTGTGCTATTGTGTGGATTGATTCACTGGTCGTTTTGTTCAGGTCTGAGGAGCCGTACAGTGTACAACAGACACCGCGTGCACTATATATGTATATGAAGTTATGTTTTGAATACGGTCATTATAAGGGGCCATGTTGGTGGGTGCAATGTTGACACTGATAGCTAAGGTCTTCATTTCAAGTCCCTGGTTGACTACGTATTGAATTTTAGTCTTATTTAACACCCGAGAACAGAAACAAACCCCTCTCTGACCATTTTGATGTTAGCGTGCGACGGGTAAATGAAAATTACTAAGCCTCCAGACAATGGTGTGATGACTGCACAGGTGTTGCCGACTTTTTTTTGTGTTCATCAACATTGAGAATAGCACAATTCCAGTCGTCCGTCACTAATGCCGTAAATGACAATCATTCCAAGAACCTTAGTATACTTTAGATTTTCTCTTCGCATATATAAATATGTTACGGCCATTTTGCGAAATTGGCCATTTTGAAAAATGGCTGGCCATTATGCAAAAAGACCGAAATCGTGGTAACTTTGCAAAAGAACCAGAATTTTAGAACATTTTGCAAAACGGCCAAGATTTTAGTCATTTTACAAAATAAACGGCCACTTTGCAAAAAAAAACTAAGATTCTAAACATTTTGCAAAACGGCCATAATTTGGGACGGCCATTATGCAGAAATGCCTATTTCCTATAGTAAGGAAAGATACTCTCTCACTCACACCACCTAAACTAATATGCTGGTTCATTTATTTTCAGGAAATAACTTCAGGAAAAACTTTGTGCAATGGAAAATAGAAAGACTGATTTTTATTCAAAGCTAGTGAAAGCTGAGGAAGGGAAAGCATCAAATGCTTCGAGTTTGTTGCATAGAAATGAAGACGAACAAATTATGAATCGCTTTGGTGAACTTAAAAGCGATAACATTAAAAAAACTCAAAAAGATTATCGTTTGCTAAGAAAATATGAAATCCTTGAGGTCTCAGTTGAAGGTATCACTGTTAATAAACTGCTGAAAAATGGAACTAATCTTAGATTCGTATGCGCTGAAGACGTGTTCG
>LQNS02278070.1:30171615-30183282 GCA_001587735.2 Parhyale hawaiensis
GCATCATCAGATGCCACTCTCTATTTTTCCCTATACAAAAGCTATGCATCATGTAAATTACCCAAGACACTCACGGCATCTGTAGTAGCCGATGCAAAAAAATACTGTTTTTTGCAAGTAAAACTAAATTTTTTTTTCAAATATGTGTTTAACTAACCTATTTTTCATAAATTTAACAAAAAAAAAGTGAAACAAAACCTTATCTGAATTTCAGGAGGCAAAGGGTTAAGGTTTCCTCCAAAAAATCTTCAGTGTTGCCTGAGTTTTGGATTATTACTCTTTGCCTATGTGTTTTCCACCAATGCTCAATGGGGTTCAGGTCGGGATTTTGAGTTGGCCAATCGAGTATATCTACTTCTCTTTCTTGTAGGTAGCTTACGATAGTTTTAGCTTTATGACAGTGTGCGTTGTACTGCATGAACATGGGGCCATTATTTCCAGATTTGTAAATAATTGGCTACCCATTATGATCTCGCAGCAGGTTTTTAGACATCACAGCATTGACGAGATGCGTAGTATACCATGGGCAGAATTCTTCCCGAATGCCCCACACTTCCGATCCAAATTGAACTGTTTTTTTTTTTTTGTACACGTAGGACAGTTGCACCGTCTTGCATAGTTGTTCTCATCGCTGCTGAATAGATTAAATTTACTCTCGTCACTAAAAACCGATCAGCTCACCATTCATGAGAACTATTCACGTATGTGTTGGCGAACTTCACTCTAGCAAGTGTGTTCTTTTTGCTCATGAGTGGTTTCTCTCGAGGCTGTCCTGCAAAAACACGTATGTCTTTTAACCCTTTTAAAACAATAAATCTGGAAACAAGTCACTCGTTTCCTTTATTTACAGAAAAATAGACGCAGGCAGAGATGCGTAATGGTCTTCTATTTCCGTGCGTTAGATTAGTATTTCTTGCCTAGGAGATTTTTTTTTAAGTTTACCCCTTTTATTAGGAATCGAAACACGTCCAAAGTCTTGGCATTCTTTCACAATTCTCTTTGAACAGCGAATTTCTTTAGCGATCGCTCTGATGCTACGATTTACTTGCACAATTTAACAGCCGTTATGCTGAGAGATTTTCAACTTTTTCACGCGCTTATTCATGTTGCACGAAGTGCAGTGTTACATAGGACGCCATTAATCTGTTTCTTAGATAAGAAGGAGACAAAATATGATTATTCAGCCCTTTAAAATGTAAAATTATTAAAGGCGTCCCTTCTTTTTGCACTTTATCTATGCAATAAAATACTAAAGTTCTCGTATATACATATAGTTTTTTATTATTCATTGGGAAGTGTTAAATTTTTTATGATATTATTGACTATAATGCTCTCTTTTCTGTTAAATTTATTTTAAAGTTAAACGTTCTTGAGATTTTTGAACTTAGAAGTGTTAATTTTCATCCGTTTATTTTGCTGTATAATTAGCTAACCTCAATATATTCCTTCGCAATCATGCGCAATAATAAATAGCTACTTGATATGACGGCGAGAACTACTAATTTTATGGTTAGTGTTTCATTTTTGATAGAAAAAAAATGAGATTAGTGAACAACATTTTTTGGTCACTCTAATACCATTTTGGTCAGTATCTCCTTGAATATGACCCAATTTTTACTATCAATCAGGTACACGGACTCAAAGAGATTGACTTAAAAGATTGTCTTCGTCGCTGCTGCTTCTGCAGGACGCTGGTGTTTTCCGCAGCGCAACCGTGCCCAAAGTTTTTTATGCTTCTATTGCCACTCTTTGTGAAACTCATTTTTTCATCTTCCGTTAACCCTTCCCTTCGTAATATTCTCAGCTTTCTATATTACAGAGACGTGTTTCAAATCTCATATTTTTTACGTATTACACATGGCTTTTTTCCAAAGAACGAGCGTGAGGTTCAGCACAGTATACGCTGGTGCCGGGAGCGCACTATAAACGTGCACACACAACTTAGCCTAATTCATGGATTGGAGCTCACACGCTCTTCATGCTACCGTTTCTACGCAACCGTCTTTAAATTTGTATCAGGACGATGTGTGAACTGCACATCCTCGTATCAAATTGTGCATGCGAATGTACAGTGTGGCCGCGGCATAAGGAGTGCTCGAAGTACGTAAACGACCGCAGTGACGTCACTAATGGCAGGTTCACATTTTGCTCTCTCCCTCAAATACTAATTAATCTAAAGAATAAAAATGTCCGGCTAGTAACCCTGAAGGACATAATGCAAGAGACTTATTTAAATATTTTTCAAACTTCACCCATGACAGTTCGATTCTTCAGCTTGATCGAATTCCTGTCATTAATCGCAAACAGATAAAGCTTGAAACGACCGAGAACTTCTTTCTCACGTATTCGGTAACCAATTAACACCTAAAACCCAATCAAATGAGATTATAAATTTGATTAATCTCGTATGAAGAAAAAAGCGAGTCAAAACTAGAATAAAACACACCTAGTGTGTCCATTAGTTCATAAAATTAAATACTTACAACGCCGAAGTAAGTACAGCATATCGCTATGGTGACAGTGTTTCAAAGATTTTCCGTGTCAACAGAGGTCAGTGATCAATTTATAGCCCGCGTATGGAATTGTTTATACATATATTCTTCATACACAATACCTATGTCACTATAATACACAGTCTGTTAATTGTTAGATTGGTTGGTCCCCCATTCGATCTGAAGGATATGATAAAAGAAATTTTGGCTGCTGATCGCCAAAGACAGGAGGAAATTCGAGCCTAAGAATAAAACAAAAGAGTTCCTTGAATATGCTGCTATTATAGGTGCTTTTTGAGTCCGCGCATCGTGTTTTGCTCTCAATGTTTCACATGTACATTAGTAGTGCATACATATTTTCCTCAAGGTATCAACTTCGTTACTCTATTGGATTCCATTTTTTTATCAACTCTGATCAGTCTATAATTCGATAAAAATGCCTTAACTGGAAAAAATGACGTCCACGCACAGTAGATTTAATAATTGAACTTGGAATTTTCACTACTCCACTGGGCTTGATACATCAACCTCTGTAGCTATGATACTACATAATACGATTAAATTTCTACCTCTTCCTGAAATTAATTTTTCTTCATTGCTTTTGATAGCCAGAAGGAATGAGGCCAAAGCTCATTAAATTCCAACATTTTGACGCTTCAGGACCCTGGTCCGATTAAATTATCCAAATGTTCATAAGGATATTAAACTAGGACTAACTAATCAAACTAAAAAAAAAAAATCGGCATAAAAAACGTTAACGTTTCGGGATTAAATTCTCATTTTCAGAACTAAAAACAAGGATATAATATAAACGTCTAAAACTAGAAATTTTTAATTAGTAGGCTAAGTGAGAGGAGATCCTATCGTAGAGAAGTGTAAAAAGCAAGGGACCGGAGTAAGCTTGAGGGGTCCCAACGTCAGTATTGTACAGTCGGAACAGCTAGGGAACCTCGGTGGCGGAAAGAGTGTACAGTCGGGGAAAAAATGTCAGTTGTGGATTGTATTGAGGGGAACTGCCGAATGTAAACAGATTCTAAAGTTGTGAGTTCTATTGAGTTGGAGAAGTCGATGATGGAGTAAGCTTTCCTGCTAATGGGATGGTTGTTTTGTTCTGCATGAAGACGGGGAACTCAATGTGCAGGATTTTCAAGCGGTAAGTCTGTTCAACTGCATAGGCTATACCTAAATGTTGGTCAATGCGGGCCTTTCACATAGTGCGTTTTATTTCTCATTCAATGCCATAGAGGTTTATTAGAAGAAAGGAATACAGTCAAGTTTTATCGTGCTGGCCTGGGAATTTTTTGTTCTTAGATGGCTGCACCATTCCCACCAATCACAGGCTCCCTGCCATCCCTTCCCACCAATGACAGCTTTCCGTCCAGTAAGTCAACGAGGCTTCAGCCTTGCCGGAAAGCTTAGCTTTCAATCACCGTAGCCGTTGCTACCTCCTTCTATTAAACCTTGTTCAATATAACCTTGACGAAACTACCGGCAGTTTGCCTTAAAATATAAAAGATAATTAGGCGCAGTGTTTGCAGAGCTGTTCTTTTCTTGTTTTAGTCCATGTTCAAGTTCATGAGGTAAACGGGAAATTTATTAAGAAAATTGTTACTGCTCTGTGCTTAAATTCTCATTATTTTGACAAAAACTGGCTTTATGGAGATGGAGTTTCTTCCTAAATCTATGATTTTATGAAAGAACCGAGACCTGGGTAAGTTCCACAGAACAGAGATGTCGTTCTTCATTCAAACCTGTACCTTTGAGTTACATAGAAACTGTGAAAATATAATCTAACTCCGACAGCACATCAGTGACATGTGAACAATAGCAGCTGAAAACTGCCTCGTGTTGTTCCCTACCGAAACCGTATTAATGACCCGTACCCTATTTTTTTGCAATACTCATTTGCTGCGGTCTTTACTGGAAATTAAATTCTTGGTATCTTTGTTCGTAATCCATTTGCATCTTTTTTTGTGTGTGAGTGTTTTCTTTTTATGCAATAGAATCAGCTTTGTGAGCTCACCGGTGTCACATGGAGTTCATTAAGGCGCTTCAGAGAAGCGTGGAGCTCCCGGAATTCGTGGAAGCTGTGAATGTTTACTTATTTCAGTTGTTTAGCAAATGTGTTTCTGGAAGAGAATAGAATGTCTATTTAATATCCCTGCAGCAATTAAAAAGAAGACAATTCATCATTGAGCAAAAGTGTAACGTTGAGTATCTTATGTTTCAGAGTTGGGGTTGTCTGTTTTTTTTTTTTTTGCCCAACACGATGTTAGTGAGCGGTGACGAAATCAATGGTTTGCGACGGTGATGGCAGTTATGCTTTTTACAACTCAGACATTGCGAAACAAGGGCTCTGAGACTGCAAAAAATAAAACAAATCATATGTTTAGCTAGCAGACATAAGCGTAGCTCATAATGAGCCAACTTGAAATTCTGGGACACGATTTTATGTTAAAATAAACTTATTTATAAACTAATTCATTATATATTTCGTATCTCAGAAACAACTTCGCGGCTTGCTTATTAAGTTAGGTGATTGAGCACGCAACCATGTAAATTTTTAGACATTCAGTGCAATGTTGCAGTTTTGGTACTTCGTTAATATATCATTAAAAACACAGGCTCGATGTCAAGGAACGGGTATTAAAAATTCAGATTGAGCATTGGGCATCTGTCGAGTACCCAAGATGCTACTAAGAAGAATCACTGAAAAAGTTTCACTGTCGACTCTTGAAGCCGATGTTCATACGTCCTTTATATCAACGTCCTCCATAACCCTTGTCCGAGGGTGTTACTGTGCCCTAAAAATAGCAGACAGTTGCAATGTTTCCTGAGTTTTATATCAGTCCACATTTTTCAAGCAATATCCGTAATGTGCCTTTTGACTCTTCGAGGGGAAACTGATTTGACGGTTATCTATTTAATGGCTTTTTTGGCGTACGCAAAGTTGTGTTGACAACGACGCTACCAAACATTCGGACGAGCGGATGAGCGACCTCGTTGATATGAAGGACGTGTGAACTCGGCCTTACACTTGCAGCAATACACCGCCGAACGCGAACTCCGACCATGAATTGCATGCCGAACACAGAGTGAGATATAATACGCCGACTGAACTTTACTTTAAGAGCTTCCGCTATTTTAGGCATTTTTTCATCAAGCTTTTTCGTTATTTTCGGAGCTCTTAGACTATTGAGAAACTCAGGGATGGGATGTTGTCACTTATGTGCGAGCCATAGAGCTAGAAACCTGAAGGACCGCAAAAAATCCGGACCGCTGGATTGTCTTACTCTAGTGGCTGGATTGCAAATGGCCGCGACTGCTCACCTTTGCATAAATTAAACAATATAATAATTTGCATTTGTTATATATTCACAGAACTCTTATCGTTCTCTATGACCATAACATATAGCAGGAATTCTAGGCTCGAATAACGCCTATGGCAATGTAGAATGAAAAACAAATGGTATCATGGATGCTTAGACTGTAAATTTACACGAGTATAGCGACGAAATGTTCAATTTGCTCGTGAGACGTCCTGTGAAAACGATATGAGGTGAAGAAAACCGGAAATTTATTCAAGTAACTCGCTATAGGGTCGTCCACAGCTTGGTAGAGCATGGACCACTGCCAGGAGAAAACAATCTCTTTCAATCGCAGCTTCTTCGCAGTTGACAGATGCGGACACACAAACTAATGCTCGCAACTCTGGTCACTGTGCAGCCACCTTTGGTGAATGTCAGACACATATAGCTATAATTTTTATCCACCGTCATACTATTTAACGGCACGGGCCACTGTTGTATATAATATTACATCTACGCCCATCAAATGCTTATGTCGGGTATTTGTAGCACATGTTCAATAGCTACAACTTTCATTTAAGCAAGAAAACACGTGCTAGAATTTCTCCGGCGTCAGAGAGAAACACTCCCAACAAGCATTGTTTGAAACCTTCGCAATAATTGCTTCTTTAACTTTGTTTGAAAAATACACAGGTACTGTTAATTTACCCGACGTTAAGCACTTCCTACAAAGCTCTTTTACTATATTTTCTAGACTTCTTTTACTTATATGATTAAAAAGCACCTAATATAGTTTCTTTGATGTCAAACATTCCTGAGAAATATGTTCGCTCTACTTACAATATTTATTTTTTATTTCGTACATGCCCGTACTACATCGCTACCGAGCGCTATTTCTTTGTGGGAATAGAATAAATAAAAGGCTTTTTTATAATGAACTTAAGCCAGTATGAATAGAGTGCACAAATACATAACATCATATCTTCGACACGAAGCACTTCTGTCTGTTATTTTTGCACGGCGGGACGCCCACCCCTCGTTTTCTACGCTCTTCGCAATTAATGCCCACGCAGCGGGGACTGTGTTTTTTCCCCGCCACTTCTCGGAAGTCGCAAATTAGAAGCTCGGCTTGGCGAGGAATGCGCACGCAGCTCCGGCCTCCAGCTTTCCAAATGCCTATCCTGTAACATTCTCGGCAATTAATTTCTCTCATGTCGAGAACATATCAGACCTTACGTCTGAACATTATCGCGGCTTATGTAAGTTTTTGCACGGTGTCCAGGACCAGAGCTGCAGCCAGACTGCTCAAAAGATAAAGTCACTTTTTTGCTGTTTTTGTGGTTCCAATGAACAGGGCTAAAGTTGAGTTGGGTTGATAGTGTCGAGGATGTGTAAAATACTTATAGAGTACATTGCAGCCAGCTAATTATATAGGTTTTTACCCGCCTTCAGCATTATACTCAATTTTACTTGCGCTGGACTGTTGCAAGACGATTCCCGCCGAATGAATTCAAGTCAGGATAATGTCTGGGCTGCTGTCTCAACTGTGGTAGCATAAATAATTGTACCTCATCGGTAGTGAGCCAGTGAGGATTAACTGGTAGGACTGAGCACAGCCACGGACACCAGTGGCTTAACGACTTCCAAAGACTGACGCCTGGCTGATTCGGTGCTTGGCTGCACGAATGGTTGAGAGCCTTTGATTCATGGGAAGGGAGCAGCCATCGAAATACATAAAACTTTCTCGGCTAAAACTTTAGCCCTGCCGCCACGGAAGCAGCATGCTTACGTTCGCAGCTTGTATCGCTCGTTCGAGGCCAACCCAGGCACGCGTACTCTTTGCTGATCTAGGTGTGCTCACTCGGCAGTCTTGTGCATGCACTGCGCCGTGGAGGAACTTTCCTTCTTCAGAGATGAGGGGGGTGGGGGATCGCGGGTTATCTGAACCTTCCGTCAAATCGGCGCCATAGTTCTTAGTGACCCTTCTGCTATCAAACCTCTCAGCAGCGTGCGTAGAAAGCGGAACTTTATCGATGGTAAAACTATACTTGATTTCCAATGATCAGTTATGTTCGCTAATTCCATGTAACAGGGTTGTCTGGCATACAATTTGTTATGCTCGCAGTGGCAAAGGTGAGGGGGGAGGCAGCACTGTTTTAACCAGCTGTGAAAGGGTTGGGGAGTTCTAAGAGTAGCTTTCACTGAGTATTTCTTCTCTCAATGCCACAGCTCGAACAATTTTCAGTCGACTGCAGCTGCTCACTCTTCTGAAGTACAAAGGGCATTCAACTGCAGCATGAACCAGTGCCGGTTAATTTTCCATTGTGCGGGTGCGCGGCCAAGGCGATTTTCATTCCCTTATAGAATATGTGGCCGCCCCAATAGCTCTGCCACGATTTTAGCCTTCTGAGCCACCACTAAAATTGTTAGAGACCACTGCAATAACATCAGAGTAATTAATATTTACTTGATGAGACTTTCACGCGAAAATACACATATATTATATGATTGTCAGACATAATTAATTGTACTCCTTCTGGTAACGGACTTCCCCAACGTTAAAGGAAAGTCTACATCGTAATATGCAGCCTTTAAGCAGTAAGTAAAATACTTCCATAAAGATTCTAATAAAAAACTGCTATCATTCTTCAATGCTTGGTAGAGGTTGTTAATTGTACCGTATATCCTGCAAGTCATAGAAGGACCAAAATAAAAAGGTGAATTCTGCTTAACAAATACTGCATTTCAAAGTAAATCTGACACTTGCGATTAACCAGAAGACTCCTGTGACGATATTTACTAAAATTATTATCCTCTTTCTTCAACAGCTGCTAAAGATAATTAGCTACATACATTTCCTATTGGGTGTGACGAGCCCAAATGTTGTAGAGAATAAATATTCTAAATTTACTTAACAAATGCATCGTGTAAAAGTAACTAAAACACTCGCGATTAACTCGGAGATTCTTGTGATCATTTGAACATTAGTTGAAGTTATTCTTACTGGTCAATGTTTGCTAGAGATAATTTTTTACTACGTTTCCTACAGGGTATAGAGACAGAGGTTGTGGAAAAATTTGCGCAATAAAGACACCGTGTCAGTAGTACCTCTATGTACTACACTGCATTTGCGACGATTTCAATGCTAATTGACATCATTCTCAATTTGAGGTCATTACAAATAGTGCTATTATCGGCTAAAATTTCCGTTTAATTCAGCTTTGAAAAAGTTGAGTGCTTGTAGAGATAACCGAAATGAGCATCACTTCTGCACACGATAGCGCCACCTGGACCCCGTGTGTAGAACTTCAAAGGTATCACAGGTAGCTAAGGTAGATACATCACTAAATAGCCACTAACATAGTACTGTACCAACTACTATAGCTTCCTAAAGTACTGGCCTGAGTCGGTACGTCACCCAGCCAGTCCAACGGGTACAATCCCTAGAGAAATTACTAGAAGCCGACTGATAATTTTGGTACCTACTTACTCTGCATATGTCGGGCTTATTTGGGTAGAAAACTCAAACTTAACACCTTGTTTGTAGCCTTTAGGTTACTGAAATAGAGCTTTTATCCCGATATGTTCGAAATACTTAGAGTAGGTATCGAGAATACCAGGTAGAGTCTACTAATTATAATTTGTCCAAAGGCTGTACGTGTTGGGACCATTTCCGAGACGCAAATCCAGGCCTGTACTTTAGGGGTCTTGTCTCTTCCCGGGTGGTAACTTAACCCTTTTTCTCATACTATTGCTTATAAGAAACATTTCAAATAGTTTTATTCCTACTAGAAAGGCAAACTAATTCATGATAGAAAGTGTTAAATTTTACGCCTCCTCGACAACGAGTAATATCCTAAAAGAAATCTCCATCTACCTACATGGGTACCAAATGAGTAGGCCTAGGTTGTAGGCAGAAACGTACGCTTGTTTCAAGCCTCGTCCAGACGGTCAATCTTTTCGTCGAAGTTTGTGTTTGCCGATCGATTTTGATTGACAATCACAGGCGGCGAGGCCTCAATTTTTGTGATTGACGCACATCGAACCTGTGGAAAATTTTCATCAAAAACTCGCCGCAGTTTGACGCACACAAAGTTCGAAAGTTATATTTCGCTGTGTGAATAACACAATTATTTATATATTGCCTAATTACAGTATATAGGTAGTGACAGAAGCATAATTTTTGTTGAAATAAACCCGCGTAGTGAATTTTGACAGGGTTTGATTCCAACTTCTGGATAGCAGGAAGCATTTGGCAACTGTATGTTGCCAACTGTAGCATATTCGTCTAGTTACGTCGGTTTTTCTTCTGTTTATTTTTATTATCATTAAAAGCTACAATGTAGTACGATTTATGTTTCAAAGCAAGAAACGGATGTGCCAACTGTGAATTGCAATAGGAAGTCAAGAAATGAATAAACAAAAAAACAGAAGTCAATGTTTTTGTCGTCTACATCTCCGCATGTGAGACGTGCCAGTGAGTAGAGACAGGCCGGGCGACGATTTTGGAAAGACCGGATCTGGGGCGACCAAAAATCAAATAGCCGGGGTCGGGACCGGGGCGCACTGGCTACAAACTAGCCATTCTGTGTGCGCTCATCCCTGTGCGTGCGTACAAGTAGGCTTTCTTGCCACGCAATAACCACCAGAAACACTACAATAAGCACTTCCAAACCTAACCTAACGTTACCTTACCGAATGTAACCAAACCTAACCTTACCTAACGTAACCTAACCTTACCTAACGTAACCTAACCTAGTCTTATCTAACGGTATCTAACCTAACCTAACATTACCAAACCTAACGTTATCTAACCTAACCTAACGTTACCAAACCTAACGTTATGTAACCTAACCTAACATTACCTAACCTAATCTAACCTAACCTTACCAAACTTAACCTAACCTAATCTGCGATAGAGCGAGCAGGCACAGCACACGAACCTGAACGCAGTTCGCATGTACACTGACGCCCGTACACAAACGTACAAAGCCAATGGCGAGTTTGTAGCCAGCGCGACCGGGGCCCCAAAAAATCTAGTAGCCGGGTTCGGGGTGACAAACAAGTAGCCGGGGCCGGTTAACCAAAAATAGAGGGTATCATTTTACTCCAACACATATATATGTTTTTTTTTTCTTGATTTTAGTATGTTAATTGGGCCAATTTAAGACTATTTACATGAATAACGTTTTCGTCACAAATGCTTAGTTTTCGAAATATATGACTTTTAAGTTCCCATGGTTTTATCTATGAGAGAAAATAACACACGATAGGGTAGGCAAGGTTAGGTTAGGCAGGTTTGGTTAGGTTCCTATTAGGTCGCAAGGAAGCTTAAAACGACGCCGGTTGTTTTCTCCCATAGAAAACCAATGGGAACTTCAAATTCATATATCTCGAAAACTAAGCGTTTGCGACGTAAACGTTATTGATGTAAATTGTCGTAAGTTGACCCCATTAACATACTCGAGACAAGAATAACCACAAAAAACCACATGAGAGCTAAAGCAAAATTTAACAAGTAGCTAAAGTATTTAATCGGGGCCGGGGCGACAAATTATTATTATTGTTATTATTATATTTTGGGTTTTCGCGCCGTATTAGATACGATGACTACTATCTAGGCTTGTGGTGGCGCTCTTTATTTTTTAGGCGGATTTGACCTGAGGGGTTTACTTTTTTGTCATTGCTCGTGCCACCACACAGAAGTCAATCCAATCCGATTAGCTCAAGTTTCTCGAACTTGGATTGACTTAGCTTACATGCATGTAGCGACTTAAGGCCCGGTGCAACACCCGTTTCACCGAGTTCAAGCAACCACATGAATGCAAGTTCTCTCAAATGATATGATCATTCCATTTTCCTTGCTC
>LQNS02278070.1:30185884-30202892 GCA_001587735.2 Parhyale hawaiensis
GCATTCAGACATAAGGTCGCCCTATACGATGCCGTAGATTCGATGTATGGAGAAGCTTATACTCGTACAAATCAGACTAAGCCTGCGATGTCTTCATTGTTGGAATTTCAACTGTCCCTGGTTAAGATACGTTTGCTATCTTCTCCAACCCGGCCTATTTTCTGCCTATCACTTTCAATGGAGCTTGAGAGGAGCACCAGAGCCTCCAACCTGGGCTAATTTCCTCCTATCTATTTCGTTAAGAGCTTGACACCAAACATATAAATATATATATATATTTATATATATATATATATATTTATTTATAAACACACGAAGGTTATTCTTAGTAGTATTAGATTAGATTAGATATCAAAAGATTAAGATGTTAAATCAGTTTTTCGCACTCTAAATTGTTCGACAGTATCCAATAGAAAATTGGATACTACGGCTTCCTCGCTTCGAAGCTTGCTCGCGCGAAGTTGCCAGACGTGCAAGAAATTTTGCCGTCAGTTGAGCGCTTGGGTAAACAAAACTAAAAGAATAATTTTAAGCGATACTTTTGTAGATATACTTAGAGAATGTAAATCTTATGTAAAATGGACCAAATTTTCACTCGTTATGTTTCCTCGTCGATGTTTAGTTTCTGCAGCTGTTCCTTTACTGCATTTAAGGATGGTCCTAGCATCCGTAACTTAAGTACAAAAATAAAGGAAAATCTCTGTTGGCGGAAGAACGAAAATCGTTCGTGCATGTGCCCGGAGCTCACTAAGTGGACTTTTCTGAAGTTAAGGGAAAATCTGTGCGCTAAATACACTTAGTGTAGTTTCGTGCATCTCGGCCCAGGTCCTTCATTTAACCTTGTTTTGAGTTAACCCGTTTTTATTGCAGCACTAGTGCCAACTTTCAAGAGGCTTACTACTACTCCCATCTTTACCTTTTATCTGACTCAATTTATAAATCTATTTTCGCTTGAGGCTTCTTCCGTCCATCCGTCCTTCAATCCATGTGTCTCTACGTAGCGCTTTTCAATATAAAGGGGAACCTTCAACTTGCTAGACGCTCTGATTTTCGCTGGAAGTAAGTTCGACAATTGCAGTCTTCTATCGCTCACCCTTGAAGAAATTTCAGTCAATTTCGGAAGCAAAGACATGAAGTTCATATTACACGTACCATACATATATACCGTACCGATTTTCATATCTATATTGTAATTCTGCTTGAGGCTTCATCCGTCCTATGTGTTTACACGTTACGCGTTTCACTATAAGCAGAAACTTCAACTTGCAGGAAGCTCTGATTTTAGCAGAAAGGAAGTTCAAGTATTGCTGTTTTCATTCGGCTCGCTCTTGAACAACAAATGTTCAGTAAGTTTCGATGCGCTGACATGAAGTTCATTTTACAAGTATCATACATACGCATTTCCAATTCATAGAATATTCACTTTGCTGGTGTTGCATGACGATCCAAGTATGAGAAAATCCGGAGTCTGGATACGGCGAAAAGCGAGCTGCTCTGGTCAACTTCATTCTAAAGCTGCACTGCTTCATTCTAAAGAATAGACGGGCTATGACTTGACATACACAAGCTACGTTAAGTCCGTTGTACAAGAGTCGGAACACGGCAGCGCGTCAAGCTTCAAGTTCTTGAACAGCTGTTTCTGTACGCTGGATAACGGAAATTTGAAAAGTAAATTACGAGAGAGATTCGAAACTGAGCAACGGGCCCAGATTGTAGCGGAGTTGCTGCCGAGGACGCTTAGAGTTTAAGCAATTTTTGTACACAATAACATTAGCTAAAACGAAGATGCATCCCTGGCAGCGTAATCGGAAGGGTAGGGAAAAACGTTCTCGTGTACAGCAGCCTTGAGCTTAGGTGCACTTCGTCAGAATAAAGTGACGGGTGGTTTTTATAGGATAGGTTGGCCCTGGTTGGACTAGAAGGACTGCGTTAGGTCAAATCTGAATGAGTTATAATAGCCTAGCTTGGGTTTGCTACGCGCCGTCCATGTGTCTGCAATTTTCCCAAACAGTTTGATTTCTCCTTTTGGCGACATATTGTGGCTACCCCCATCTACAGACTTAAGCGCTCCTAATTTCTTTCTCTAAAGATACTTTAAGGCAAGAGTCTGCAGTACATTGATCTGCCTGAAGCCTTGCAGCAGCTGAAAAGAAAGATCAGCAAAGAGATGAACAACATTTCAACAACGACGTTGAGAAAGTAATGAACAGCACCGTTGCAAGAGCTCGCGATTGCTTGGCCAATAATGGAGGTTATTTAAAGGATACTGTTTTTCATACTTAAATGTGTTGTATTATTCTAATATAAAACTTTAAAATATCCTCTTTCCTTTGCTAAAAACTGAATCGCTTTGCCATTTTAAGTTTTAATGTTATAGTTCTTTTAAAGGTACCTTACTTATGGCCCATTTTTACAAGAGCGAAAACATTGCTCGTGAAACATCTGCGAGATACACCGGTGATATAGTGTCTATATATGTTGTGTAGGGTGACTTAGCATGGACTTGCCAAGACTTGGCAAGCACGGGCTACTTTAAGCTCATCGCTTACGAGTCGGAACACGGAAGCGCTTCAAGTTCTTGGAACAGATGCATTTGTGGGCGTGATAACGGTTGAATCTATTAAGACGCACACATTCCAAATATTTACACTGTACAATTGCGAATTGAAACTCAATAGAAATTCAAAAAGAGAGTTTAAACAGGGCTAGTGACCATCGCTGTAGATGAATAGCTGCCGTGGCTCGTAGTTTAAGTAGTCTTTGATTGCAATAATATTAGGCAAGTCGAAGCTGAATGCACAGCAGCGTAATGGGAGGGATAGGGAGAAACGTTTCCATGTTTCGACTCTCGGGTGCAGCAGACTTGAGGTTAGACGCAGGATTATAATAACGTCAGGCGCTATTTATGGGGTAGATAAGGTTAGGTTGAGGAGCTGCATTAGGTTGAACTAAAGTGAGATATAATAGCGTAGGTTAGGATTACTTTATTCTAAAAAGTGAAACATATCAACTAACCGCGGAATTTCCCCAGGCCCTGCTAGTTTTTCATAAATTAAACACTGTCCGTGATGACGTGCAAGGAGTGTCATCATTCAATGGTTCTTTTCTTTCCTATTCAACAATTTGAGAATTAACGAAAACTATTGTAGTAATTCTTTCAAACTCCACGCTTTCTTTCACAGTTGTCAGAAAACACGGATAGAGACGTGTTGTAGTGAGAGCTAGATAGTGTTGCAATGAAATTCCGGGTTAACACCGTTTGACTCAAAAAGACGGTATGAATGCGACGCAGCGGAACCCTCACTCTTAAATATTGCTTGTGGAATTTTGTATATGTTTTAGAATAAAATGTGAAAACTTACAGGACATTTTTCTTTATCAGTATTGTTTTATTCGTCAAACGTTGCTATTCCTTGCTGCATTTCTCTGATTATTCTTCCTACGCAGTGATTCTCTACTTAGTGTTTTTGACTATTTTTTTGTCGTCGAGTTTCTTCAAGTAATTTTTTGTACATGCTTCATTCGACTGATCCTCAATTGAACCATATCAATTTTGATACGTTTGTTGAGGTGGATTACAAAAAACCTTTTATTCTATATAGTCTGTGAAAGATCGGGAAACTAGGGCATGCAACAATGTAGTGTAGTAACTACTGTATGTAATAACAAGTAATATTGTTGAGCCAGATAGTAAAGGAGGACCCCAGGTGAGAAATATAAAAGAAACTTCACCGTATAGCTTGGCAAAGGCTGGTGAGTTGCGGCACGTTCGATTTATGACAAGAATTTAAACCTTGACATATCCATAATATCAGATTTTAGCTTTAACTGTGTCACATGAATTCGTGTTGTAAGTGACTGAAGTAACCCGGTTACACTGAGCTGGCTAGAAACTCCATTTTATGGGAAAGATTGTATTTTGGGGAGTCTCACAGTTGAACCCAGAAGATTCAAAGCCTACAATCGCTTCAGCTATTTGAAGCCAGCGCGTTTGCCTGAAGTCCCGTGCAAGTAGAGCCTCGAAATCTCCCACCAATCGAATGTGTCAGTATTTGGAACAGCTCAGTAGAGATAAAGCATTCTATTTTACTTACAAATGAACTCTATTGATTGGATTAGTTGTCACTGGGTGTGAGCTTCTTAGATTTCTTCCAATCCACCTGTATTTATTGCATCGTACTTGCCTAGCAAAGAATGAAGTGATGGGCTCCCGACCCGAATAGACCGACAGCTAGTTAGAGATTCCACCTTCGCCACTATGGCGTACACTTTTTCGGCTAGCAGTTAGCAAGTTGTATGTCATTCTGGCATGTATTTATTTTAACCTCTGAAAATTTTAGAGACCTCGGTATTTCCAAACTCTTTAATCGACCTCATCTGTATTTCAATCGTGTAAATAAGTATCGAAGTTTCTCGTGCAAGACTCCCTCACGCTCCCAAATTTGGAATTTCTGTTCATGTGTATCATTATCTCAGGCTCCTGAACTGTTTGGTTTTCGTCACGTGACGGCGGAATGTTCCTCAGGGTTGCCAAGCTCTCTAGCTGTCGCAGAAGCTCAGTGCCTGTCGAAAATCTGCGGCGTATAGGGCGTCCTTTTACGCGGAGCCTCCAGCTTCAGCTATGCACGTAGATTTTCTCTCATCTCTCTAGATTTCTGTCAGTAATTCTGTTTGAATCGCCTGATGTCGGAGGATGGAAGCTGGTTCCTGTGTTTTTTTTTTATTTCAATTTAAAATATAGTTATATTTTTATTTTCCGTTCATGTCAGTGAGTTTCATAACCTTTTCATTCACCTTTTCATGAATATGAACTGTAAGAGTATCGTTTTGAGAATCACTTTCCAAAATTTTCACAAATAGTGATAGAAGCAAAAATTCTGCCTCTGTCGCGTCGTGATGTTCGCAGCTTTTGCAGCGGCGGGCGAGTGCTGTTTCCTCTTTCCATCAGATTCGTCATTCAAATGAACCCTTTTGAAGTCCGAAGAAATTTGTATGGCCCATTACGATCGTAAACATATCATATGCGTTCAAGGCTCTACACCAGCTCGTAGATGAAAAGCGGTATAAAAACAACCACAAAGAACAGCAAACCTTCACTTGCTCTGAACTTATTGTGCGTACATCAAGTAGAAAGAAGATCACCGCAGGAAAGGAATAGATAATTTTCAACGCGAAGAAGATCGAAGAAAACGGGACTTTCGTAGAAGTAGCCAACTTATGACGACCAGCCCGGACAGCTAAATTTTGTACTTGTATCGCTCCTAAAAAGCAGAACTTTGAAACCGTCTTCTGGCAAGATTGCCACGTTGACAACAAAGATCTCTGATACTTGTCACTAATGCAACACTTTGCATATTAATCATCGCTGACGATTTTCAAGGTCTTAAACTATTGCAGTGCTCTCATGTATATCTATGTGGACTTCTCCCTTGCAGTTAGTGACCTTGAGAGGTGATAAGCCAGATGAGATAGCAACAGTCGCACCCAATTTACTGCTAATTACTGAGGAGTGACTCTACTGTAAGCTCCACACCTGAGATATATATGCATAGAGTACGAAATTTACTGGGTTATGTGGTGCCAAAAAACGTGCTGAGTAAAGTCCATTTGTTCAGCATTATTTAACTATTTATTAATTTGCTTCTCACTATTTTCTCACGTTAGAAAAAATGTGATGGTCATAAATAATGACAATTTATCCATAGTTACCATGAAGACTTTTGAGTTACGGTGCCAACTAAGAAAACGCTCTTTCCTATGTCATTTAATCTACGCAGCATGAGAATGATAAACAATATCATACATATGATATAATTCTATTTTAACTGTAGCACGGGCGGCATTTATCTCTCGATGTTCTACTTATTCTACTCAGAAAGCAATCAGGCAAATGTGTTGTTTCCTATTGTGTATCTTTCATTATATCGTTGCAAAGTTAAGGAATTAAAATCATTGCTGGACTCTTATTTAGAGAGGCATGGCAGTAGACCGGAGTATTTCTCCCTTGAAAACTATCGAACTTTTTACAAATGCTAAAAGGTAGTCAGCGTTATACGTAGGACCTGTGATTCACCGCACTGCTTCAAGCTTCGTTTCTTTATCGATATCATTGATGAACTTCTAAACTATCTCGCCGTCAGCCGAAGATGTTCTCACATTAATTTTGTGCTCGTATAGGTGCAACACGCTCCTGCAGTTTAACGTTCAACATTACTGATAAGCCGATAAACGCTATTAGATAGCAACAACAACACTTTTTTTCGCTTTAGTTACTAGAGAAGTGAGAACGTACTGACAGTAGGTATCATATATAAGTAGAGTACGTTCCTTGCTTAGATATAAGAAAAAAAGTAAAAAACTATATGTGAATGGTTCCAACAATTTCCCAACCATGAGGCTCTCGGACATAGACGTTGATAATCGCCTCTGAAACTACTAGTATAAACTCAAGCATCAACATCAATGAATTATGCAAACCCAGCAGTTTTTCCCGAAGTTCTGAGTGAACAATAGGAAGTTGGGGCAAAATAAACAGTCAGCACATTAAAAAATCGTCTGGACAAGCATTGGAAGCAACATCCGCCCTAACTTCAAGCCCTTCCTCCATGACCGATCAACACCCAAGGCCTAACTATTCTAGAGGCAACGTGGACTTTCATGCCCAGTCTAACTTAACGTATCATTTGCTCGATGATGCCTACTTCAACTGACCCCTTGGCTGCGGTGTTCTTGAGACGTGCGGTTCTTTTCTTGCTTGACACACCGACAATAGCTCAAAGAGGGCAAGAACCTGGGCATCGGCTCCTCCCTAGTAATGGACCTGTTGGTCTGCCTACCACCAGCTTCTTATCATATCTAAAATTTGATACAATGTACTAACTGGATCCACCAGAGATTTCATGTTCCCGTACTGCGCTAGCATAATAAAGCATCAAGCACCCTTGATGCTTTATTATGCTAGCTTGATGGAATATTATAACGAATTCATTTGCCTTCGCGTTTCACCCCTCAGGCAGGATAATTCGCTATGAACTGAAAAAATTCCAGCAGTTTGTCTTCTTAGCTGACTGTTTTATTAATTTCTGGTCCCTTCAAGAGATGGACAATCAATAGAACTATTTTATCAGTATTAAAGAAGTGCCTATAATCCAAGCTGGCATATTTCTCAGTATTGTGGAAATACCACAGAGACACGAAGAATATGTGGCAACTCGCTACCTCCTTATTCGGTAGAGATCAAAGATAATGGTAAAGTTGCCTCGATCGCACGCCCCAGCTAGAAAACCCACATCGACTGGTTCGAGCAGTGGATAAAGCCCCTAGGGCCAAGAGGAGTATACATCTGCAGTCAACCACACGTTACCCCGTATCTGATCTGTATCGTCATTAATGGAAGGCTACATACGAAAACTGCGCTCTACGGCCATAAGGTCAGAATCCTCCCCCCCCTTGTTACGAAGCAGTTTTTCTCACATAGCTATATATACATTGGTAGCTTTTATCTGTGTATATATATATATATTAGAGGTAAAACAAAATGATCTTTAAGAAATTTCACTTACTAGGTAGTGTTCTGTTACATGGAAAAGTTAGAAAATTTTTTGACACCAAGCCGTTAGAATTTCATAGACCTGGCGCTTGAGAGACAGGATGCTGAGACCACAAAAGAATTCAAGTGTTATAGGATCCGTTAAGTCTGAAGACCATACATTTTAAAGCCCGTCACTTTACGTAAACAGTGGAGAGTTGTACGACGACAGTCAATGCTGGAGGAAGGCGAAGGCACCGAATGATGTAAGAACTCTTATTGGTCCCAACATTACTTGGGGAGGAGTTGTTTTGAGGGTCACTCGGCCAATTATAAGTATCGAAATTGGACTGGAAGCGTAAAACTTTAACCCAGGGGTACTTTCGGGAAAGTCATTAGTAGATTACTAGGTGGGTTGTGCATAATTTCCAATGTTTAAGAGAAGTTGGGAGGACCTTGGCAGGGAAAGAAAACTTAGAGTTAGTCCCAGGATAGAGTTTGGTGTGCGAGCACCTCTCTCTGAGAGGCTCTCCCCTCGGGGGAGGGGAGCCTGCTTGGCAATTGTCTTACTGTTTATTATTATTAACAAATATTCATTATCAACTAGATTTATACATTGCATCCATTTAGTTATTTTATTTATTCATTCATTATTATTACCAATATTAATTAATTAATTACATATATGAACATGCTTATTTATTTCCTACATCATTCTAACCCCGTAACAGACTCAGTGGATTAGCCAATGAGTGTCAGAACTGCTGACGCTGCATTGCCGAACATCAACACTTTCTTGTTTATCTTGCATTAGAATGTGCGGGTTCGTAAAAGTGAACAATGCAACATCTCTAACCGGTGAGCCACTGAAGATGCATTATAATTTAATCCTGCATTACTATAGCTTTCCGCGGCACCATAAAGAGGATGGTAAAGCACTGCAAAAACGGAATTATTCACGCTTTCCTCACGGTAATCCCTAATTTGAACATCAAGCAGCTATATGAAATGCATCTTCCTCAAGAGAGTAACGATCGAGTACTGCTGTTTTTGACGGGTGTGTGCATTAGATTTTTACGTGAGCTGCTATGACATAGTTCTATCAAAAAATTTCAAAGTAAATAGTTAGCATTCTTGAACGTTAATAGAAAAATCATACTCACTAAAGTTTAAGCAATATGTAATTAGTTCTCTTGTGATGCGATAGCTTGCCACGTTTTTGAAAAGCAAAAATATTGCTCTATTTTGTTCGGATCATTAAACAGTCCCGAAAACTTGCAGCATCTGCACTATGGTCTGATCTTGGAACGGAGAGCAAAGCAGGTTTAATATTCATATTTTTAGTGAGTTGGAAGCTGCCAAACGAGACCTGGAGTTGTAGAGAGAGCGACAAGCAGGCAATCGGGGGCACGGGAGTATGCAGCAATGGGTAGGATCAGCCTTGAAGTGAGCCAAATTGGATTTTTGAAGTATCATAAAGGGCCAGACTGCTTTACGCTACCGAAGCTATTTCTGAACCAAAGACGTGGAGTGGGACAGGAGAAATGGCGTCGGTAATATAGATCAAAGAGAAAATAATAAATAATATTCATTATCACTTTATCCCTCATCGGATAAGAAGACAGCTTGAGACGCAAGCAGGCGCACTGAGAAATATTCAGACAACACTGGAAAGCCAAAGTATTCGGTGAACTAAATTTAGGCCTGGAAGCTGTCATAGTATTTGGAATATGATGTAGAAAGCATCTCATTGAATTGGTAGCATATAGGGCTGGGCCCTATAGTAAATATATAGTCAGGAGTTTTTTTATCAGTCTGAGTTTTTTTTTGTGTTATGTCTGGGTTTTCTAAAAAATCTTTGCCGGCAAGTGGCATGTTGTCAAACTGGATTCAATCAGTCCATCAATAGCAGTGACACTGTGACGCGCACGACTGCTTCACCCGCTGAGGCATCTAGCGTTACTCCTCATAGCCGCTATTTTTTTCATTTTTTCGAGTGGGGGCGGATGATTGAAATCCTGTTAAGCCCATTGCAGACTTATCCCTAAAGCTATATAAGCATTTAATACAGATTAGTGCTTTACTGTCCTCATTTGGTTGCCATGCATTTCATCTCTGCGCCAAGAGTGCGCCACAAAAGCTATTTTTTTGGCTGAGGGTCGGTCCCTCCCCCCTTTTTTTTTCCTCAGTCATCTAAATGATACTGGCATACTGCCAATATCACTATATACAGTACCTTTGTCACTAATATGCTTTTGAAGGATAAGATAAGAGATAAGTGCTCTCTCTTTCAATTCATGTAAGAAGCACAATCGTCTCCCACCATGGATAACATGCGGAAAAATCTTACACTTAAATGCGCATCCATAATACCCGACCAGCCTTCAGTACATTGAAGATTTTGTGTTGAAGTGAAATCAGTCGAGGCAGTCAAGATAGAGAATCAGCTCCGTCAAAAGGAACACGGCAAGCGAAAAGATCCACAATTCCACAAACGAAAGTTCCGAACAATTACTTCGTAATAAAAAAACTTCAAAATCTCCTTATTCGTTTGCAAAAAAAAAGCAAATTGCATCACCATTTACAGTTTCAGTATTATATATTTTTTAAAAAGGTATCTTACTTTTGGCCCACCCTTTACATGTTTCGAAACAGCAATCGTTTCACCAAAGGAGGCACGACACAATACGGTACTTGAGCACAATGCCGAAGCTTCAAGTGTTCTGTGAATGACAAAGCAACTTAATAACCTTAATTTTGCAATGATCGGTTTTGCAGTTTGTCACTTTCAACTCTACAGTATTTTTGTTCCAGTGTTTGTCAGCAACATAACCCAAAAATTTACGAACGGATTGTTTCGAAAATTTTCGGGAAGGGTTAGGATGGTTAAGAGACACCATTGGCCATATTTTAGAGGTGATTTCCTTGTGCGTTTGCCTCAGCGCTTCTCTACTTGTTCGTCAGAACGTAACTCGCAAGGTGATGGACGGATTTTTATAAAGAGTTAGGAATCTTACAAGGAACAAATAACATAATTTTGGTGGCGACCGAAACATAAATCCTGGATGCAAGACCAGTTTCAATTTTTTCGTTAACATTACATTGATTAGCGGAGGTATGCCCTCCCAGAGTGCTGCTGCAGCAAGATAGTTAGTAGTTAAGTGCACCGCTGCATTCCCAAGAATTCTACAATGCTCATTTTTTTGAAACGGCCAAGCTATATATATATTGCATGTGAATCATACAGCTTCTATCTGTTCTACAAGTAAAATGTACGAAGCGTGTTTAATATGAAGAGCTTCATAATTCAGAAGGAAAAGATGCAGCTATCGCGGAGCTGTTTGGTGCACCTATACAGGCAATCTTGATGAGTATGCGTAACATTTTTTTCACCTGTAAAAGCTGTTGGCGAACTTTTGACAGCGTAGCGCGAGGCACGATCTAATGCACTCCAATCTTCGCTAGGGTCATTCCACCACTCTATTAGTGCGTTGCCCGTTACTTCATCCCTCAAGACCTGTTAAATCTCGCAGATCGTTTCCATTTAGGAATATCAGTGCTTTACAAGAAAAATCAAAACAGGAACGCTACACAAATAATTGAAAACAAAAAACCGTTGTCGTTTGCCTACTCATCCTCAATCAAAGACATTCTAGGGTCGAGAGACACAAACAGTCAATATTGAAAATTTTTCTCATGATTATCATTGGAGTCCCAGCTTAATGAAAACTGTATCATATGAGCATTAGCATCGCCTTACACGCTTGCTCACAACCACGCCCCTTCCTCTTGTCTTTTCCTTTTACATATTTACGCATAAATAATTAAATTCAAACTTTTGTTGAACGCCTCGCCTGAAATTATCGTGAGCGAAAAATTACCTGAAGCTACTAGAACTTAGTTTGCTTCTACCTATTGGTAATAATGGGTATGCATGGGCTACACCATTTTCGAAGCCAGTATAGGTTTTGCTGTATTAATTACAGGTCTCATCCCTGCAGGCCAGATCTTCCATTAGTGCAAGATAAGGAGTGAATATCAGCTTGGATTTGACTAAGCGTTAAGCTGCACTACGAAAATACAGTTCAGTTCAGTCAAAAGATTCACAGGAAATGCCCAGGGCTCACCGTATTGTGGATACCAACTGATTGTTGAACCTCCAGCGTCGAAATTTGGCTGCGATGTAAATTCAGTATAAAAAGGCGTCTGCTCAGCGTGAATATTCAACTACTACGATATTATTCAACAACGAAACCGGGGATCCAGAGGTTAAGGATCTATAGGCTGGGGATTCAGAGCCCGGGATCCAGAGGCCCTAGATCCAGAGGTATATTTGTCACCGGTACTCCAAGCGCTGAAATTTTATGGTATCTCACCTTGTTTTCCAGTACATGAATTTTTTTCCTATTAAACTCTTAACTGCGTGACGGAGAGACGGACCAACAATGGAGCAAGAGAGGGAGCAAGCAAGCGACCAACATCTGTGTTTTATTATATAGTGGACTCTTTCTGCTGCTCTATTATTTATACCTATCTTCCTGCGTAAATTACATGTATTGAAAATTGCAACTAAAGTTGCATTGTGTTGCTCGTCTCTGCATGAATTTTCTTCGCAATTTTCTGTCTTAAAGTTGAAGATACAATTTACTTTTTAAATATGGTAACGTGATAAACTTTATAATTGTATTTTTTAACAAACAATTGCTACAATAGGAAATATATCATTATTGTACCAATTTTTTTCTTTCGCCAGTTAAAAACTTAGTTGGAACATTTTAAAAGAAAGTTTACTTCTACCTAAGTTAGTTACGTTAACCCCAAAACAACGTAAAATATCTTCTAGATCTTCACTCGCATTTAGTAATATATTCTATAATAATATTATGTTAAATTATTAATATCGTTGCTGATCTCTTAGGAGAGGCTGAAGTAGCCATTTTCAAGGCGCGTAACTTCTTCGAATTTGTTTTTTTTTTACTTGAACGCACCTCTAGCTGTATGTTTCAACAGTTAATTGACACTTTTCAGTACAAAATACACCAATATCACAAACTAACCTCCTGCATTATATTCCCTTGGTTTTTTCTTACCGTCATATTGCACCCACGTGAACGTTGTTATCTTCTCGGAAGTCTCTCCCGAACCTATGCTTCAATATCCAGAAATACTGTATATTCATGAATTCCTGCGATATTTTTTGTCAACTCCTTTCAGAAACTAGTGTATCTCTACTGAGCTTGAAGAATATAACCCAAGCGACGTCTGCACGTCGTAGTGAGTCTGACCATGCAGTTCTCCTAAACTGCATGCATTCATGTAGTGAGCTAATGACTAATGGTTAGCAATTTAATATCAAGTAGAAATTTATTGACTGAACATGAACACAAAAGCCGAATATCCGGACAATAATAATCTAAAACTAGAAAGCACTCCGAAAGTGCATACCTCTGCCAAGCAAGGTAATGATAACAGAAAATCCAAATCGGTTCTGAAACCGTGATTTTTTATATCAACTCCAAAATCCAATCATTTGTGCCTTTTCATAGTAGCTATAAACATTATTTTTCATATTTTTTTAGTTATGCTGCTAACAATCATTATGACAAACTTGAGTCAAACACACAAAGAGACAAACCGATTATCACCAAAATTTAGTCATTTATGTATTTTAACGTTAGTGACAACTCCTGTAAATTTCATCCAGATCCATTCATAAGTTCTTGAGTTATTGTGCTAACAAGTAAAATCAAACACAATGACAAACAAGCCAATGAACAAACAGATCATCCCCAAAATTTAGTCATTTACTCTTCGTATCCGGATTAAATGGCTGAAGTAGCTATTTTCATGGCGCGTAACTTTTTCGAATTTGTTTTTTGTTTTTTCTTGAACGTACCTCTACATATAAATTTCATGAAAATCCATCGATTACTTTCCGAGTGAGGGCTTTCAGATAAGAAGGCAGAAAAACAAACAGACAGAGTAACGAATTTTCCCAAAAAGTTAATCATTTGTTACTGTTAACACGCCAAACAATCCCAGCAAATTTCGTAAAGATCCGTCCATAACTTACTGAGTAATCTTGGAGACAGACAAAGAGACGCACAGACAGACAAACACGACAAAAGCATATCTTCCTTGGCGGAGGTAATTACAGTTGGAACATATGAAGCATGATACAAGTGAGGCTCACGTTGAAAACACTGAGCATGGGAGTGATATCTACATGGCTTACACTGAAACCAAGTTGTTGGAGAACATTTATAATGTGCTTGATAAACTTTTGGGACTGAGCAAGTAGAACTATAGTTTTGTTCTAAGTCATGATGTAAAATGCGTTTTTGCATTGATTTTTAATAATTTGCGGAAGAACCCCAAATTTAGCAGCTTTTCAAACTAAAAATTTGGAAGCCCGGAGAGACCTTGACGAACCCAGATCTGGGTTTCAAAACCCAGTGCTAACATCGTTGGTATAGGTAAAGGTAAAATTAACTTGACCGAACCCTCCACTGGAAAACTCATTCGCACTGGTTCGTGTTACAGATATCGGCCAACTGGCCCCAGAAGAGTAAGTACTACCGCAGTTGACCGAGGGTCATCAAGAACTACCTATTTCACTGCCGACAGAAGGTTCGTCTACTTCTTCCCTTACCCCACTGACCCTCCCATTTTTGACCAAAGTAAGTTCCCCCAATGTAGCTGTGCATATCATACAAGTTTTTCTGACCCAGCGCACCGAGCGCCATAGAGATCGCTTACCTGGCTCGGCACCCGATCCCAACACATTTAGTACACCAGTTCAGCACTCAAGGTTGCTGCTACCATCGACTGAATATCTGGGACAGTGCATTAACTGGGCGGCTAATGCAACTTGCTCACTGCGGGTGTTAGTCGTCTACAACCTTGTAGCAAGGATGATGAGACTTTACAAGGTTAACCCACGGGGCGGGGGCAAGCTGCAGTGCACCATGGGTAATGAGGCTTGTGACGTTACAAATTCAAGTACGCTAATACGCAGCTATTTTACATTGTTTCTCCATCATTTTATTTGGGCCTCCAGAGTGTACCCTACATGTCCAACAATTTTGATAGTTGCACAAAAACATGTTAAAAGCATTTACGAACTTTTTTGGCTTTCTGAAAGATAAAACTTTGAAAGAACGTTGCTCAAAAGGCTGTTAAAAGAGCACATGAATAATTCAACCCGGCAAACGCCTGCATGTGTCAGAAGCACTTTTAAAGTGAAGTTTATCGCTTTAAGATGCAATAAATCAAGTGAGTTTTATCGAAAGTAATGTGGCATTCTTAAGATGGATTCTAATGGTTGAAAGCCTTCACGTTTTCGATTTATTCTTGCCTTCTTCAATGACCTGCTATCCTCTATAATTTCAAACCGCTGCAAAAATAAAAATGGTTCAGATGCGTATGATTAAACGCCGGGATAGAAGAACGTTTCACAAAGATTTGTTTGGAAAACATTAAAGCAGCAGAGAAACAAATTACTTTCCTTCCGGTTAAGTAATATGAAAGCAATAGTCTGTACATAATACTCGGAAGCCACACAATTGCTCGGTAAAATTAGGAAAAAAAACACCAGCTGCTTGTACGGTGCGTTCGTTACAGCAGTAGCAGCAAGTGTCGACTAACGTGAAAAAAATTACCTAACCGTATTCCCCACTCTTAAACTGTCTTTCGGAACGATGTTGAAACTAGGGAATGTTAAATCCATAATTTTTCCAATGATGCTACAGTTTTCACAATTAGGAGCGGAGGATCTCTTAACGAAGCGTACGCGATGGCACAGTTTAGGGCCACATTTTACAGACACTCTCTAAAATAGGAATGATGATGCAATTTTATCTTTCAGAAAGCTAAAACGCTCGTAGATGCTTTAATGCAAGTTTTTGTTCAACTATAAAGATTGTAGGACATGTTAGACACTCTGGAGGCCCAAATGAAATGATGGAGAAACAATGCGAAGTAGCTGAAAATTAGCGTACTTGAATTTTGTGATGGACAAGTCCCATTATCCATTGTGCTCTGCAGCTTGGCCCCACCACGTGAGTTAACCTTGTAGTATCTCATCATCCTTGGCCTTGCATGTAGTATACGTTAACCTAAAGAGCAATGGCGCCTCTGTTGCTAGGCACTTACAGCTCCTCTGTTGCGAGGCACTTAATTACAGCTCCTCTGCTGCTAGACATTTACAGCTCCTCTGTTGCTAAGCACTTACAGCTCCTCTGTTGCCAGGCACTTACAGCTCCTTTGTTGCTATGTTGCTATTCACTTACAAATCGACTGTTGCTATTAATTAAACCAATCCTTTATAACCCAATATATTACATTGTTGACTAGAGCCTGCCAGACTGTCTAAGATGATAATGTGTATGCAGATAGTAATAATCATCATTACTCCTTGGATGTGACGGTATAAGGTGTAGCCTGGCCGAATGAACTAATGTCCACGTCGTGAGGTAAGAATTAAACGGAACTATTAAAAAAAAACGAGCTGTTGCATTGAGAGGTAACTTATTCTGCTCACAGTGTCAATTTTTGTTCCATTCATTTTTCTATTGGAAATTTATTCATTTTTCTACAGAAAATTTTACTTTCGTATGTTAAATCAGCTTTAGCAGTTATACCGTATATGTTGCACACAGCTGCTCCTTGCACTTTTTATTGCAGTACATTCACGGTGTATATTAGCTAGTTTAATTTTTTCTTGATGTTTGATAACTGTTTGCTCTCCAGTGCTCCACTTTATGAACACGTAGTTAACATAATGCATAGTTATTTTGATACAATTTACAGTAGTTGAATTACTTTCATAAATTGCTGTGGAAATACATTATTAAAATCCTATTAAACAAAAAAGCTGAGAGTTTAAAATCCTTGAAAATTCACTAATCTAGAATTATAGTTTCTTAAGCTTCAAATCACTTTGTCAAATTATTAGTGTTTTTAGGCAAGTGCTTAATAGAAGTATATTGATCATCAAACATTAAATCAACTCAATAGACCGCTTTTATTTACAGTTTCTGAAGCGAAAAAAATGCTTCAACGCCAACAGAACTTGCAGCACGGCATATTTTTTAGCCAATTAGAGCTTTTCGAATTTCTTTTTAGCATTTCTACAATTTTTCTGCATCTCAGATTTTTAGTATCAGGTGGTTTAACAAAAGTTAGATTTTATAGTGTTATTGAAGGGGATTATTATTTTGCTTTATATTATTCTATCGAAATAAGTTATCACCTATGAATAAGATCACCAATGATAACATCTTGATACAAGCAGTAAATAATTTAATTGAGGTTTGCTAAATTAAAAATTCTTGTGGCAGAAGAACTAAGTATTATTATTATTATTATTAAAACTTCACGCTTGGGCTCCCACGGACAGGTAATACAACCCAAATGAAGCATTTGCAACACCGGGAAGCCCAAAACGCTGCTAAAGGAAATCTAGCAAAAAACCATTAA
>LQNS02278070.1:30204217-30214272 GCA_001587735.2 Parhyale hawaiensis
TTCCTCCAACTCAGGGGCTACCCGGAGCCCCAAACCCACAGCCGGCTCATACAAACAAAGAGGCGTCCGGTGGCCGGACAATGGGGGCGGCCTGATAACGCGCAACAGAAGAACTACGTATCAATTGGGGCTGCAAATTCCCAAATTTAATTTTGAGAACCACAGGACGTCAGCGATTCCAGTGCAGGAGCTTAATATCATTTTGAGATGAATCTTTTCAAATTGGTTGAAACAAACTATCATCATTTCAAGTGATGCCTCCATTTAAGGTTACTTTCAACACATGTCTTTCAAGGAGCTGCGACTCGAGGATTAACACCGCCGTGCATGATCCCGAGCAATACTGAATGTTTGCACCATTTTGTAGGCCAACCTTAACGTACAGAACCCTAATACACCAGTAGTTATTGCTCATTATTCCAAATCGTAGAGTGAAGTGAGATAGTCGCTTCTGAGTGGTACTGTTATTCTCAATTTGGGAAATAAAAAATTATAAACAACTAACTGATTGTAGTACACTTCATGCATTACCTTATTTGAAAGATTTCCCCACTATTACAGTATTTTTTACAGTAATGTACCACCATAAATTCAGTCCTATGCAATATCGTAGAATTACTATGGTAGTTTATTAAATTGCTAAAAGCATTTGTCTTGGTCTAGTGTAATAATCGTAGGGAAATAAACAGTTCATTTTTTATCATGTCAGTTTAATCACTAATATTATTTTAAGGTCATGCCCCATGACGTTCTTGACTATCATTTCCTATGAACTTCTTTTCTTCAGCTCTGCAATTTCTTCTTCAGACGTTGCCACCTTTTTCTGCTTGAGCAGTTCGCTTCCCTGCACCACCCCCCAGTTGTCTGGGGTGCTCATGCTGGGACACAAAGGTCTACCTGACGCTGGTCGAATAGACCCCCAGTAGTCCTTGCTAGCTCTGTCGAAAAAAACAACATTGACATAAAAAATAAGCTTCAGCAAAGCAAGGTATTCACCCACCTTAATGATTGCTTATTATACATAATGGAAGAACAGCATCCTGACAGTCAAAGTACTTAAGTTACATCAACAAATCTTACAATATCCGTCCCAAGTATCATATCCTATTAGCTATTTTCTTGCTGCCAATGACACATTCCTGAGACAACCCATATTATCCTCAGCAGTGAATATTAACAAAGCTCTACTGTTTTTGTAGTCTTTTGTATAGCTATATTCCTCATCATTCGGTGTACTCGCCCCAACCTGTGACGTAAATTGCCTTGACTGCTTACTCCATCTTGTAAACCTGCATGTTCTGGTTCGTGCTGCAAACGAATTCCCTCAAATGCCCAGAGGGAATTCCCTCTAAGGTTGATTTAGTACGGCTGCAGTCGACCAAATATTGCCTGAGCTATAACGGAAGACTCGTGACAGCAGCACTCTTCGACCGACCGCAGTACTAAGTAGGTTATAATGCCCTCCCTCTATGGTCTAGGATCGGGAGAGAAACGATGATTCTATATCGCTGCACTGCTAGACTTTGTTTCTTCACTTGAGAATAGAACGCCCAACATCTCGGCAATGAGTGATGCGGCAATCTTCACCACTCAACCACTGCTATGCAGTACTGTACCTTTTGTTGAGCAATACCCGTGGAAGTTGTTGGAATTTGCTTGGTAATGTATGTTGGAGCGGCGTTATAACGTTTCTTTTTTTCTTCAATTGAAAATACGTCATCGTTCGGTACTGCGAAATTGAGTTATACTAAACTTATTTGACTTATCTTGACCGGGACATCAGACAGGAACTCTGGTACCGCCCATTCCAGTTGAATTGATAACTAGTTTTTTTAATTGAATTTCGGGCGCAAAAACAAACTCGATTACCTTTGAAACTATTGAAAATGCAGTCGTGCTCCTCAAAATGGAATTTTCTACCACTTCGACCGCAATTAGCTTGCGATTGACACCTGGAACGCAATCAAAAGTAGTGAAACCAACGCTCATGTCCGATGATTGGACGAGTTAAGGCTCATGAGCTTTGCTCAGCTTGGTAGATTGCACATATTCCACAGCGGACTCAGCAGCATCCATGCCACCTCTACAGAACATTTTTTACTATTACACACAAATACTCTTGTTAATTTTTGCTTCAATGTATGCTTCATTTTATGGTAAAGCTCAATTTCTATTTTAATTCCGTTTGGCTTCTTTGCGCTTGTGGAAGCATTCATGACGCATACTAAGTAAAACTCTACTCATTTAGATCTATTCTTTATTATTGTTTTTTATTACTCAATGAAGGTTACAATTCTTTCTCTTTTGTCCTCGTAGTATTTGTTAACACTTGTGGCTGCATTCATGAGAAAAAAAGCAACATTGTACCTAATTAAGCAGTTAATTTCGGGCAATTATACCTGTAGTAGCTACCGAACAAGAAATAAATACGATAAGTCATCGTTTCATATTGAAATATGTATGAGCCCTTAATTCAAAGACAATATTTTCGACACTGGAACTGTAGAACAACTCTTATTCTATATAGGAGTAATATTAAAACGCTGTGACTGATAGCTGAGTGTAATCGGATGTAATTCACACTGTTCATTTTCACTGTGATCTATTTGGTAGCCCGGTGTAGGTGCAATCACACTGTGGAGTTTTATCACCCGCGAACGAAGTGAGAGAGGTGATGATGTTTTCGTTGAAGATTTAATTATATATGCTTGGATATAGACGGAAGATATAATTATAATACAATAATATAATAAAGATATTTTAACGAAGAAATATGGCGTGGTTTTTAACCGAACATGTATATATATAATTGTAAACATTTAAATATATTTGTCTATCCACCCTATAAGTGGCTGAAGGAGTTGAACAATCTTCATAATATATTGTAGGGAGTTTGGTGGGTAGACCTAGATGTGATCCATGCTAAAGAAAAACATGGCCTAGCTTGCATTAACAATGACGGCATTGAATCTGCCTCCACCGCGGGATATCGTTGAGGCATTCTATTTTTCCTATGTCATTATTGTAGTAAATAGTTCAGGCGCCTACTTCCACAACCACGGCGATCTAACAGAGGAAGAAGCAAAAGATATGATTATGACGATAGAAACGGGGAACCCATGCACGAAGGTGTTCCCTCACTGGATGCGAGCCACGCCAAAAAACTAGGAATCGCTGGCCATCAAAAATGACGGAGATGAAACTTGCTCCCTCCGCGGGCGATGGTCTTACGCCAATAGGCGTTCTAATATTTCATGAATTTGGAAGACACGAAAATTGTGGAAAAGCACGATTGCATAACGGCCACCTCCCCGCTACACTTAGAGCTTCAAACTGCTCCTAAATCGTTCTTAACTCCTCTTCTTGCACCTACAATCCTCTAGTTAAATTAAATAATTATGAAATTACATTCAGCCCGAACGGTCAGCAAGAGAGAGTCCCTCTGCCTCTCTGCGTAGGTTCTACACTGACCGTCACTAGAGACACTATCTATGCAATCTAAAGCTAGCCTGAGTAACTGCAAGAAGCCGTAGGATCATTCGTTCGGATCTTCCTGAGACCTTGCATATGCCTGTCTGTGGGAAAGAAACTTGACGAACTGTACGAACATCGTCAGCTTATATGATCTAATAAGTACGTGGAAATCAACTTATATGATTATATAAGTAGATGGGAATCAACTTATATAAGTAAGTGGAACATTATACCAACAATCAAAAACAGAATTGTTGGTGACAATTTGCGGTTAACGTATGCACAGTTACACGCAGCACGGTTAAACTTCCTGCTTTCTATGAAGTCACTGTTTGACACGTTGCTATGTTTAATAAAAGATTATCAATAACTTTCTCAACTTCTGTCAAACTCAGCTCGTAAAATAAGCAGTTCTTTTTAATAATAATAATAATCTTTATTAAGTAGGTACTCATAGACATTACAAAATTGGAATGAAATATTGTACACAGGAGAATGTTTCTTATTTCTAGGTTACACACAGAGCATGTCGCAGTGATCTTACATATTAGACATCATTACTCCCCATTGCTTGGCCTCCGTCAGGCAACAGTAGGCGCTGCCATCGTATATACATATACGATGTTTGTTTAAAATTAATTGCGCTCTGCCATGCAAGTTGTAGTCCTGTGTCTCGGGCATAAAGACTCGAGCATAGTGACAAAACGGTGTTAAAATCATCAGTAAAATGCGAACTAAATTAATAATTATTTACCTGGCGCGGATCCAGGGTTTTGTATGCATCTTTAGTCCACCTCCCCAAGGGATGTGCTTCTCGCTTGCAGCCGGTAGTTTTCCTCCGCGTTCCTGTAGAACAAAACGGCAATAATTAGAGACAAACTGTCACAGCTCATCATCCTGAGATAATGAATAACTTCAAAAGTGCAATAAATTTATTAGGAATCATCATTTTTTTTCGCTAGAAGATACGTAGATATTATTTTATGATGCATGCACCTGAGTGTTTTAACACTCAAAAGTAAAGCGCTTCTGCTCATCCATTTTTTAGAATAAAATTATTTTTGCTCTCCTTAGCCTATTTGACATTTTTTACGTGCCGCAGCACCTATAAAATGATTATCCTACCGTTTCCTAACTACCTCAAGCAGTACAATGATTTTTGCACTTTTAGAATTATAAGCTACATATAACACCGGTTGCAGCTCCTCCGCAATAAGGCACACGTTGCTTTTCGGTTATAACCTCATATATCTCCACAATGACCGCATACCAACAAGTAAAATTACCATCATCACATCTTTCAATTGGATATTCATACCTGCTGCAGCTCTTCTGCAATAGCCCTGATGTGGTAAGCCTCAAAACCACAACAGCCACCGATGTACCGCACACCTAGTTCGTAGGCCTCCCTAGCGTACTTGTGCATGTCCCAGCGGGTACATACTCGGGGCTCCAGAGCTGCGTAAGAATATAAATGAGGCAAATATATACATTACAATTCACGTTCAACTGTAAGTTTACAATTCTAAATAGTTCTTACGTAAATTTTACACGCTTTATTCGGCCTCAGTTGGAACATTGCAAAATGAAGAATTTAGCATTGCTCTACCAAGGAAATACAATCCCTAAACCTGTAGATGTGCTACTGAACCAGCGAAATAAGTAATTATTTTGACAAAGCACGATACAAAGAAAAAAAACACGTAGCAGTAGAAAATTAGCAACATTTCTCCATAAAGTAAATGAATCATGTGAAAATGTTTACAAAATAAACACAATTTCTGATTAAAATACTTGCAGGAGCCCATTTACAGAAAATATTTTTTGCCTGACCTCAGTTAATGCCAGTTATTTATCTACCCCTTGTTTACATAAAATAAATTGTATAGAAGAAAAAAATAGTACGAAGCTAAGACCAAAGCAGATGATCTTCTCACCATTTCTGAATTCATGTTTTACTTTAATAATCGTGACACACTAGTCCCCATCCTGCAAATATGTGATAATAAATGCATCTGATTGTCACCATAAAGGCGGGTGCACACTGCTCACTGACGCGAAAGTTGCCCAGTCACTCAGTTTCTCACCTAACCTAACCTAACCTAACAGGTTTGCTGCCAGGTTGCATTTGGACATCGCGCTAAAACAAAAGTCTCGGCAGCTTTTAATTTTTTTTTAAACTAGCTCGAAAGGAGGAAGTATACTCAAAGTAAAACCACAGCCATTGCGATAGCGTAAAACTGCAAGAAAACGACTCTCCAGCGAGGAGAAAACGTTTTTGTCGAGTTTATTTGTTTGTCTTTGAATTTGTCTGTCACCAAGACGACACAAAAAGTTATGAACGGATCTTTACAAAATTTACTTTGATTGATATGCATGTTTGGATTAGCGCATGGTTAACTTTTGGTGAAGACCCGTTCATTTGTTTGTTGGTTTGTTTGTTCGCCCACCTGTTTTTCTTCGTGATTTAACTCAAAAGTTATGAACGGATCTTCATGAAATTTACACAAAGTATTCAAAATGTTACGAAGAGCAATTAATTTATCCATTTGTTTGTTTCTGTGTTTGTCTTTATGTTTGTCAGAAACCTACCCCAAAAAATTTGTGAATGGAGCTCTATGAAATTTGTAAATATTGTTAGAAATGTTTAACAAAAAGACCAAAACCTGGTGATGATCAGTTTGTCCTGTTGTGTGTTTGACTAATGCTGGTTAAAATGTTTGTCACTAACTCAACACAAAAAGTTCCGAAAAAAAAGTCAAACGACACAAATGACTAAAGTTTATTGATGATCGGGTCTTCCGTTTGTGTGTTGGACTAACGTTTTTCGAAATGTTTGATGGAACATGACTCGAAGTTATGGACCAACGTTTCATAAAAGTTGCATCAATTGTTAGTAGAAGTGTTAGACCACATAAGTGACCAAATGTTGGTAATGATCAGTTCTTCTGTTTGCATAATGTTGGTCTAAATGTTTCTTGGACTTTAAAAGCTATACTGACAGATCTTCAAGGAAATTACGGAAACTTTTTTATTGTCGTTATTATTATTATTATTATTACTTCAAAAATTTCAGATCAGCACTCACTTTAATAAAATGCTTATACACCCTTTCCAAAGTTCTAAAAGCTAGTTTTTGATCATTCCCAATTTTATTAAGAACAACTCTTGAGTAAAAATAAACACAAGCTATATAAAAAGCGACGTTTCGGCAATCAACAAAGACAAAAAGACGCAGATTTCCTTAAAACAACAGTCTCTGAGCATGTTAAACCCACTGATCCCTCGAAGAAAATAGCCCTGCATCCATACTTAAAGCCATTGAAGCTCTCTGCCTTCTTCAGCAACCGGACAAAAGCACCGGAACTCGAGCGCGCGGGTATCGTCTATAAATTTACGTGTCCAGAGTTGAGCTGTCAGGCCAGCTATGTAGGCCACACCTCCTGTGTGCTCGAGAGGCGGTGCAAGCAGCACCGCTACGCCGCAAGCAGTATCCACAAACACTTCCGTGATGAACACCAAAATGAACCACCCCCAGCTGCAACTTTCTTCTCCTCGTTTTCGGTACTGTATTCTTGTCAGGACATCACGTCGTTGAAAATCATGGAGGCTTCGAGTCATGTTCCTTCCGGCAATTAATGTCAAATACAACGAATTTTCGAACTTCCTCAACCTTTACCAGTATCACCACCCCGCCCCTCCAGTAGCATCAGCTTCTTTCCATTAAAAACTGTTCCATTGGCTAGCTCGTCACCAGTTCTGCTTCAACCCCCATTGTTATAGGACCCATGCTTAGCAGCCTTTTGTTTTTTTCTTTTTGTTTAAAATGCTATCTATATAGAATCTGTGTACTTTCATTCATGTCGACTTTCATTTGTTTCAGATTTTAATTCGTCTGAAGATGGCATTTGTTGATTGCCGAAGCGTCGCTTTTTATATAGCTTGTGTTTATTTTTACTCAAGAGTTGTTCTTAATAAAATTGGGAATGATCAAAAACTAGCTTTTAGAACTTTGGAAAGGGTGTCTAAGCGTTTTATTATTATCACTGTGAAGCAGCGCAATGACCAAACTTTGGTGATGATGTAAAGGAAATCCTAGTTTTGGGACCAGTTTGAATTTTTTGCTAACATTGCCTTGCCGCTCAGAGGTATGCGCTCTTAGAGTGTTCTAGTTTAGATATTTTTCAATGGCATAGCAAAATACTATACAAGCTGAAGCCTTGTTCGCGGCAATGTAATTAGATGTCTTATTTAATGGCGGAGCAACTTTTATTCTGCTGTGCCTCCGCTATTAATAAGAAAAGATATTGTAAAATTACTAGGAAACCGTTAACGTTCAGTCAAGTTTCTTGTGATCTATATGTGCTCTACGCCTTGCACATACGTTTGTAATAGGAAGAACGAATGTTCTTGTTTCTTTATGGTAAAACTCTATGTGTCGTAAAGCATCTGCATGCATGCATTCATGGGCCTGACCGAAAGGAAATTCAGGGAGATCGATGTAGCCCTGCCGGTTGGCATCTGGAGTATGGAAGGCGATCGGCTGCATGATGAGGTGGACTTTCTGGCCCGCAGCGTCCAGGGCTTCCTTCATCAGGCGGATGGTCTTCAGACTCACGAACGGGTCAAAGTGGCAGTTGACACCCACTGAAAAATAGCGCAACGGACGAAATGTACTGTAATCTTATCTGACATGGCGGCTGAATCTTCCCCCAATTAAAACTCGCCAAATGAGATACGATGTACATTTTTTGTATGCCTCCTAAATATGATACTAAGCAACTTCATACATTCTTTTCAATGTAGAGTGAAAAAGGGATTACCGTAGCACTCAATATCCATTATAAAAAATAAAAAAATAGAAAGACATCGTAAATTGTCGTTTGGCTACTGTGAAAACTAGATCTAGAGTTACAAACGTCTCTATAACTGGGTCAATAATTATAATTATAGGAACTTATGTAAATGCTTTCCTTGGTTTCCTGAACGTGGGAACAGGATCACCAAAGAAGTGGACTCCGTTTGCGTTTTTAGTAACCATAGCTTAATCCGTCGAAACAGAAAACTCAAACGCAAAAGAACTTCAACAGCCACTGAAAAGCTACAATACTGTATTTGATAAATAGGCATGGTCGAAAAAAAGATAGCATATGACAATGTCTCATTTGTTGGTAATGACACAAGGAGATTAACCGGTTGCAATGAATTTAATTGGGCAGAAATTTTCATGTTTTAATGGAAACTTCTCGTATTTTTCATTTACTGGTGCTAAGCAGCACAGGATAATTAGGCTTTTATGGACTTACATTCTTCTTTTGCGTATTTCAGCTCCTCACAAATAATATTCACAGTACGTGGTTTTATGCCTCCACCAAGGAGGTTATGTTTTAGTCGAGTTTGCTGCTTATATGTTCGTCTGTTTTCACCAAAATAACTCAAAAAGTTATGGATCTTTACAAGATTAATAGGGATTATTTGGAATGTTAGCATGAACAGATGATTAACTTTTGGTGAAATCCGTTCATCCGTTTATTAGCTTGCTTGCCTGCCTGTTTTTATCTCCATGCTATGAGTCAAAAAGTTACAGTCGGATTTTTCTAAAATTTACAAGAGTTGTTAGGTATATTACGAGAAGTAAATGACCAAATTTTTGGGACGATCTGCCTATATATTTGTTTGCTTCTCTCTGTGTTTCATATTATGCTTGGTAGCAGCATAACTCAAAAAGTTATCAACAAAATCACAGAAGCTGTTATTACGGTCAAAAGACACAAATGATTATCGCCCGCGAACAAAGTGAGAGAGGTGATAATGTTTTCGTCTGTCCACCCAATAAGTGGTCGAAGGAGTTGAGCAACGTTCATACTTTTCGTAAGGAGTTTGGTGTGTCAACCTAAATGTAACCCATGCCAAAATACGAGACCTAACTAGCCATAAAAAATGACGCCGTTGAATTTTCCTCCACCCTAGCCTCGTTCATAAAAAAAATGACTTCGTTGAATTTGCCCCTACCGCGGGTGATGGTCTTACACCACCGAGGCGTTCTAGTTAGATTTTTGTGTTGATACAAAGGAAATCATAGTTTTAGAACCAACTTAAATTTCTTGTTACAGTTGTCTTACTTCGCGTAGGTTTGCGATCTCAGAGTACTCTAATATAATTTTTTGTAATTTAATTTTTTTCCAAATCTGTCGCGCTATATAGGCACTGGAGCATAAAGGCCATCCTCGAAAGTACGAAGCCCTTTCGTGAACTATTTTCTACAAGTACCCTGCATACTCATTTCAACTTGTTATTGCTTTTTCAGGGCAGCAGTTCGAAAATATACTCGTAAAGTTTAAATTGTAACAGTCCCGGAGGATAAAGAAAATCTGCATTACATGCATCCTAAATCTCTAGACGTTTCACAACAATACCTTCATTATTTGGATATTGCGTTAGGATGACACATCCTCAAGAGATATCTTACCTACATTCGACCCAGCTTGGGCCATCCTGACAGCACAATTTTGGGCTGACATCCCATGTAGGTCGCCTTCAGGGCCGATGCACATAGTGGAAACAACAGGCAGACCAGACTC
>LQNS02278070.1:30219025-30237717 GCA_001587735.2 Parhyale hawaiensis
TGTTTGTCATGTGCATGTTAAATTTAAGATCATTTATTCAATGTCGGAGGTTGGCTGTCCTCCCTTATGTTCGGTATCATATATCTTTTAACATCTAGCATAATATACCGTAACACGTATCGCGGTCAGCGTGTTGAGTTAATGTAATTGACATTTGCCTCTGGAAACACCAGTGTTGATTCAGAATAGCAAATACCGCCGCTTCCGCTAGCTTAATTTAATCACTTCGGGATCCACTGATTTGGGCCACTCTATAATCTGCTGGTCATAAGAAATGAAATTAACAACTTTAGCTAAGTCTGTGCTAAATAGTTGGCTAAAGCCCGGTGCACACGTAACAACTTTCGTTGCCACTAGCAGCCTAGAGCCAACTCAACTAATCCGACTGCCTAGTCGTGGCCGTGACTTCAACTTCAGCACGCGTCAATAACATAGTCCGCCACTTCTACAAAATATCAATCTTTATGGACTTAATTGATCATAATTAGGAGAGTTAGTTGCAAGTTGACTATTGGCGTTTGCTGCAGGGTAACTATTGCATAAGCAGCGGAGATTTTCGACAGTCTTTTATACGGGTAAAATTTGCCCAAGCTAAAGTCGTGCCCCGTTTGCGTAAACGGATTAGTTGAGCTGACTCTAGGCTGCTACCGGCAACAAAAATTGTTTCGTGGAAACCGGGCTCAATGAACTCACTTTCTATGTGAATGCTTTTTTTTTCTTGGATAATAATTATAGTCAAATTAGTAAACGTATATAATTTATGGGCAATAAATAGGTAGAGGCTTCCGTTTTCGAAGTCTCAATGACTTTGTGAGATATAGGCGATGCTGACGCCACCTTTGAACGGTAAGAGCGACGCTCTTCAAAATTAGTCCATTTAAAAATATAATAGCTAACTTTAACATATAAGTGCCCTGTAAAAGGAACTAGGTTAGCGCAATTTTGAAAAATTTCTCTATTTTGTGTACTTTATACCTTGATAAGACGCAAATCAATGATAATGCACGGGTTCAGCTGAGCGGAGCGTCGTTCACAATAAGCGTAGCTACTTCATACGTAAGTAGTGGGTAATGCTGCCAGATAGTTCTTTTACAGAGTCACTTGCGGCTCCCCCTACTTCTGATTTCCCAGACCCCGCCCACTTCCGGCTCGCACCTCCCCCTTGACTCCCGCTACACCGCTAGTGCATTAGCCATTCTAAACCGGAAGGTCACGCCCGAGGAAGCCTACCCTCAAAAAGAACGACTTGGCAGCATTACCCTCTACTTGCGTAGTACATAGAGTTTGATTTCGTTCCAGCAGAACTGGATGCAATATAATGCTGGTGGCCTTACCCGTTATCGCTGTTAAGCGTATCAGCTGTGTTGCGACATAGCAAGAAGGTATTGTCATTCTGTTAAACAAAACTGATGCTCGTCCAAAGTAACCTTTGACGAATTTAAATTCAACAGAACTTCTTTGTACTAAGCTAATCCTATCAAATAATACTGAAGTTCTGTTAAAGTACCAACTGTGGTATAAAATTTTATAGTTATTTTGCACCAAACTCAGTTCCACTACTAAAACTGCACCTATTATAAGTTTACCTTCGGCTTTTTTCAACCATGCCAGCAAATGCTGTGATAGAAAAGAGCCTAGAGGGCCTTTGTACACCCCTATTGGAGCAGCAACTCACCCGACAGATACGACGGGGTTTCCGACAGGCCACCGGCAACGAGCGCCCCGCCGTCGGCTCCTTCCTCAGCCACGGCATGGGCAATTTCACACGCTGCTCGGTTGATACCCGAGCACTGCACACAGAAAATAATTTTCAGCTTTCACTGCATGCAAACCAACATTTGAATTCATAAAGCGAAGTGCTGTGTAGATACCTACATGCTCGGCTGTTATGAATGAGTGAATGTATATAATTATGTAGAAGTATTTGACCTGCATGTAAATGTTTCACTCCCTATATTGTGAAGATGTAGTACTGTATATATTACAATATGTATTTTTTTTGTTACATAGTAGTTATGGAACACTTGCCTGGCAGGATTATATCACTGAAGCTTTAAAAACAGTTGAACTCTATTAAAATTGCTAAGCATTTTACCACTTCAAATATGCATTTTATAAGCGTTGAAAAAACATACAGCTACCTATTGTTAATGTATTTTATTCTCCTAAAACATACAAACTCACGCGAAAAATTAATGATACATAGCAACACTCAGTAAGACTTCCTATAGTTGATGAGTTTAACATTACAAAGATTTCAGTAATATATAATTTATTTCGGTCACAACTAAATTATGCATAGTTAATCGGCTTGCAGTGTCACCCACAGTGTGCTTCTGGCCGGTGGTGTTGCCCCTGTTGGAAAGCTTGTCGTCAGAAGCATAGTACGTGAACGCCTGCAGCACATCACTGCCCGCCCTTAGGAATTCTCGATGCAGGTTCTTAACTGTGACAGGCCAAGGGAAATGCATGTTATTTGCAGTATACTCATGACAGTAATTACCTCCGCCAAGGAGGCTATGTCTTCCTCGAGTGTGTTTGTCTGGCTTGTGCTTGTCTGTACGTTTGCTTCTCTGGCTGTCTCCCAGAAATTATTGTTATTATTAAAACCTCACGCTCGGGCCACCACCGACAGGTAGTACAACCCAAATGAAGCATTTTACAACACCAGGATGCCCAAAACGCTGATAAAGAAAATCTAACAAAAAGGCATTAACAGCTGACTTAAACGCAAGCCGGCCAACAATACCGAAAGCCGATGCCAACAAAAAATACCAAACCCCAACAGACCAGGGCACGAAGCACTGACTGAACTGAGTGCGCATCAAAAGCAGCGCGTGTAATCCTCCTAGAGCCTCTCAGGGCAGGGACAGAAAAATACAATCAAGGTACACCTTAGAAAACATACAGAGTCCAGCCACCTCTCTCCTATGGAAAAGATTTAAAAAGATTATTTTCGGCCCACATACTGCTGGCTGAACTAACAAGTCGGTTCACCAGGTGCAGGTGACTGTCAGCAGCTGAAACCAAAACCGGTGAGCAATATTCCAACACAGGCAGCAAAAAAGTATGAAAACATCTGCAGACAACCTCAGTGTCACCAATCACAGAATTCAACTTACGCAGGAGCCCAAACTTACTGGAAGCACGTGATACCAGTCGCTTAATATACGGCTCATAAGTAAGCTCCTTATCAAAGACAACACCGAGAATTTTCATGGTGTTAGACTCATGAAGCAAAGTGTCATCTATCTTCAGATGGGGATGCTGCGGTGCAAGTGTCCGAGACCGACTGACAATCATGGAATTGGTCTTGCTGACATTCAGTTTAATACTCCAGGCCTAGCACCATGCACTAATGCGCGACAAATCCCTATTCAAAGACTGGGCGACATCATTATGCATGCTGGAGCATGTATCACTGATATTAGAGTGAAATCGTCGGTATAGTTGATTATCGTGTTTTCTAGCGGAAAGACCATACCACTAGTATACAGAACGAACAGCAGCGGGCCAAATACGCTACCCTGAGGAATGCCAGACTCCACCGCGACTGAGGCACTCAAAAAAATGTAAACCGACACCCTTTGCGTTCGCTCAGAAACAAAATCACGAATGATTGAGAGAAACCTACCACCCACACCAAACGACTCCAACTTGTACAATTGACCCCAGTGGTTGACCCTGTCAAACGCCGCTCTAAAGTCCAACTGTAAAAGGCGTGCCTCAGACCAACAGTCCAGCACAGACAGTAAATGATGTGACAGCGGCAACAATGCGTCTCAAGAACCCAAACCAGTTTGTACGTAAACTGACAAGCAGACAGCACCCCCATAGCCTCAACAAAACGAACAGCTTTGAAACGACAAATTTCTTAAACATCTTGGACAAAATGGGCGTCGGCGTATCAGATCGGTAGTTGGTGACATCGAGCGACACCGGACAATTGGTAATGGGAATAATTTTCCCAGTGCGCCAACAGCGGAGAAAATTTCCTAACCGTATCAGTCGCAGGCAGATCATTCTAAGCTTAGAGGCAAGAACGACAGCAAGCTGCTCATAAAATTGAGGAAACATGCCCACCGGGTCCACACCTCCATAATGATCAAGGCCCTCAAGCAGCACCCTGATAGTACCAGATCTAAACGCCAAAGAGGTAAAACGAGGTTGAGGGTGACATCAATGAGGCAGTGACACCACATATCTGCTCTGCTTCCCGTCAAAGTGAGCCGAGAAGAGTTCCGCTCTAGCCAAGGAATCAGCAATGATACGACCACCAGGACCAACAATGGGCGGAAAAAAAGATTCAGCACCGAACACTGAACCCTTTAGCTCACTCCACTAACGATGTGAATGTTTTATACTCAGAAGAGACTCCCTGGAACGCTGCCTCTGACGATGCTGTGTCCTCTCATACACACGCCTAGCCTCGGCTGTACGTTCCACGTAGGTCAGCCACAACGTACGGTCGCGTGAACGCCGCCAAGCCCTATAAGCCGCTTGTTTAGCTTCAAAAGCTAACCGACACTTTTCGTCAAGCCACGGTTTGTCCCGAGACCTCACAGGAATAAACTTCTTCGGGACAAACCTCTCAAAAACAGACACAGTCAAGTCGTTAAACTCAGAGATAGGATCCTCACTGCAAATAATCTGGACCCAAAGTAACGCCCTTACTGCTCCAGCAATAGCATCCCAATTAGCCCTGCTCTTAACGAACACCACTCTCTTGATGACTACCAGAGGAACAAACCTGGTTCAGCTCTAAGGACACAACAAGAAGCGAGTGGTCTGAAGTGCCAATAGGGAAGCCAACTGACACAGTCATCAAGTCCGGGACATCAGTCATGACGCGGTCGAGACAATTTCCAGCATTATGCGTGGACATGCGGACAAGCTGCACACAATTAGATGAGGTGCAAAAGTCTAACGCAGCATCACCATGGCCATCAGTCGGTGTCACAGATCCCAACCAGTCCCTGTCGTGTGCATTAACATCCCCCGTACTCTGGATCGAGGCCATCGCCGTCAGCCAACAGTCATACAGAGAATCATCAATTGTGGGCTCCGATATATGGAGAACAAATAAAAATTATTCAAACGGCTACACTCCTTCACAACTATGATCTCATGACAGGTTCACTCGTGTACTGACTGCCGGTAAATGCTGAAACCACTCCGGACATAGACGGCCATACTGCGAAATCCAGGCCAAGATCCCACCAGCCTGCGAAAAGGGGACTGAAAACCCGCTACGGCAAGCTCCGCGTCGTGCTTCCTACCGAACACCAGCACTCGGAACAGCACACGACATCTATACGACGGGACACCAAGCCAAGCCCCGCGAGGTTCTCATATAGTCCTCTAATATTTCAAAAAGGAGACAACACCCCCGAGCCGGACCCGGTCCCGGATTACTCTTCACTTCACCCCAAATTAGAAGGGAAATTAAAATAGAAACAGAATTATACAGAAAAAGACAGTAATATATAAAAAATTTCAGAAATGTACAAATTAGAAGAAAGAAATCCCATAAATAGATTAGTGATGGGGGCGAATATTCGCATCCGTGGAACACCTATATCTTTTTTGACATCCGCATCTGCATCAGCGGATGCTAAGATGATAACATCCACAATCGCATCCGCATCCGCGGATGTCAGAACTGTAAAATCCGAAGCATAGGAGGCGCGGATGCACAGGTTTATCAATGTACACTAAGTTCATTCGTAATACTGAAGATTGCAAATTCTCATTTGGATTGAAATGTGTGCAAGCGCTGTCCCTGTCAACAAAGCACCATCTAAGAGTTTTTTTTTTCCAAATGTTGTATAAACTGCCGTCGTGAGAGGGTGTGTGTCTGTGTGTGTTTGTGGTGGTGCCAATATTCGCATCCGCGGAACCTTTCTTGACATCCGTGGATGTGAACATGGCAACATCCGCTACTGTAACCACATGTGTTGATGTCCAAAAAATGACATGCTACGGCAAATTCTTGTGATACTGTTCGACAATGTGCCATATTTTCTAATTACAGTAAGTTTGTATGAACTGTTCAAGCAGCAGAAGATGATATCCGTTCTCCAGTAGATTATTAGCACACTATTCAACAGAAAGGCATAATTTCAATGTCTATCCTACGACAAATTACTACGACGCTGTTCAAGCAGCATTTAATAATGTCCTCGCTAAATAAATTTTTGGAACCACTGTACACGGTGCATGTCATACCGCGCTGACTGTTGACCTGCAGCATAAATACTTCTACTTCTACGTTATACGCTCACCTGCCTCAGGATATTCTACGACCGCCTCAGGGGTCCAAGGCCCCGCTTGGACGAAGCCTCGTTTTTCAAGGGCAAATATAAAACCTCCGTCGCCGATCACCACCCCCTCGTCCAGCCTCTGTAGCAGACCCTGTCGATGAAATGTTATAAACTTTTGGGGATCTATTCAAAGAATTTCTGTCCAAGAAACAATTCCAAACACATTTGCTAGAAAATAACCCATGCATATGAAAGGGTAGTGAAAGGTAAAGGTAATGAAAGGTAAAAATCTCTATGTTAGATGACCTCAACGCATTATGTTGCAACAGTATATAATAACTCAATAGGGAAACTAAAACAGTATATCTTGATGAATATTTTTTTATAACGTTCCATCAACTGAGAAGATCGTCATTTTGATTCGCTATGTATTCGCTATTGTTTTCTAAAAACGCAGCGAACCGATTGCACGTTTCAGATCTCTTCGCAAATTTCCTTGTATTTCGGAGAAATACAAAAGTGCAGGTGTGCAACTCTGCTAACCCTGCTTAGTCTATGTAATATTCGTCAGTCCTTTCATATATGTACAAAAGTCTAATACCTAATGAAAGAACAGATGAATGAAAATTTCCCATGACTACTTCTCGATAGTTTTCTAGAAAGTTTTTAACCGAAGCTTTTTTCCATACAAAAATATGACAGCTGTATATATGTATGCCGTTTACCATCCCGTATAAAAGAGGGATGTGGTTGCGGCTAACGAGTTTAAATTAAATACACAGAATACGTTATAGTTACCTGTATCTCTGCTAACTATACTGAGCAGTCATTTTAATTGTTTTCTCTGTACTCTTACCTTTTTTGGAGCCATCTTGAGATAAAATTAAATCAGGATTCACGAATGTATAAGTTCTATAGCCTGTTGTCTGTAAGGAAATGGGTTTCAAAACCTGTTTTTATAAATAAAGGCTAAAATACAATCTTAACCTTTGATTAAATCTTCGTGTCCACTACCACAGTATCTCATGAGCCGCACTGCAGAGAAGCGGCGGACGCCCTCTTGACATTGCTACTCGCTATCTCTGTTGATAGTGGTTGTATTTTCCTCGCCACATGTACCATTGGGAGGCTTAGTGAGATATCAGCTTCCCTCCTTATACCAGAACCACTCTAGGTAATTGCATTATCAACTTATGATGTAAAGTGGTACTAATTCGTATTCGCGTTACAGTATATAGCGCGTGTCGGTAGCCAAGACCCCGATGAACGTCTGCTCATAAGCTGAACATACAATCTTAAATGTAGTTTGGCCTAAGGAGATTTATTGAACCCACTCGTTTTGGCTGCTGCATTACAAGTTCATAGCTGCTTAGGCCTCTGCAGGTTCCGCACCTTTCCAAATGCGATGTGAAAATATTAGCGGAAATTCCACGGTTAATCGATGCTTTTACTCACTAAAATGGAGGAAAGCATAGCTACGCTTCCATACCTTGCCGTTGTTTAATTAAACGCAGGAATTCTTGCAGGAATTCTTTTTTGGTTGTTACTAGGAGCAAATGACCAAATACAGTGTTTGTGTTGATCTGTTTATTCATTTGTTTGCTTGTCTCTATGATTGTTTTACTTTTGTCATTGTTATAACACGGAAAGTTATTAATGGATCTTCATGAAATTCGTAAGAATTGTTCGAATTGTTAAAAGACAAATATGACCAGATTTTGTTGATGATCGGTTCGTCTGTGCGTGTTTCGCTTCTGATTTTTAAGAATTTTACCCAAAAAGTTAAAGTCAGATCTTCATGAAAATTGCAGGAATTGCTAGATAGCTATGTTAAAAGATTTCAATGCATACGGTTATATATGTAACAAATTCGAAATTCCACTCGTGAAGCATTACTAAGGTGCGGGATATTTAGCAAATAACTTGCCACAGTTGGGACTTTATACCTGGCCAGTTAGTCAGTATGAATACACCAGTATATTAAAATTAAGGCAATGCATCAATTATTTATTAGGGGTCCCTGGAATCAGAGCCCCCATACACAAACCTGATAACGATCTCTGGCTCTATAAAGCGCGCGCAAGAGTTGTTGTATAGGGATAACAAGATGCTATCACACGTGCTCTGTTTTAGTACCTGTATTGCTTAACGTACATACCTTTTACATGACTACGTCAATACAAGCAATATGAAGGATTACGGCCTATACTGTCAGTTAAGAGATATGAGTAACTGTTAACTACCAAAATAGAAAAGACGTATGCTAGCAAGTTACTCAAGGAGGAGATGTACTAGACCTCACCTAAACTCAAAAAGTTACTGGCCTGACAAGTTTGGGAACCATGAGAGTACTTGAATGGTGCGCTTTGGAACAATAACGGTCTTGTCTTGACAATGATAGGAACCAAGAAGGTACTGGCTTACCCCTACAAAGGGAGACCTGAGGTGTATTGCACCTCACCCTGCAGAAATTTGCATTTTTATTGCTTTCAAATTTCAGTTGAGTTGCTGGAGACTTGTGACTTTTTATAAAATCGAATTTTTTATATTTTGTGTAAAAATGTGAGTGAAAATACCATGCATAAGTGAAAATACCATAGAGTTTATGATAAATGGTCCCTGTACCGCACCCTGTATTCGTACGGCCGGCAGCCCCGTACGTTTTAACTTTTGTTCAGTCTGTATATCTGCATGTAACTTCATCCCAGGGTTTTAATTACTGATGGACAACGAAGCTTTATACACATTACAGTATTTATAATAAATATGACCACCTCAGCTAAATGAGTCTACATCAATCCAGTCGCAGTCCATTGTATACTGTATCATTGTATGAATATTGTTATGTACACTCGTAGTACATTAATTGTTCTGCGTACGTAGACAGTACAGTCCCTGTAATACAGCAGGCGCACAACAGTTCCCGAACACATGCACACTGCCTGCATTGGTGAGCAAACTGCCACTATTATCGTACAAAATGTATATCGCTGTATGCTTTCTACCATTCTCTTAGAAATGTTCATATTATGGTGTCTTATTATAATTAACCATTTGAATTGATGATTCTAAATATATCTCAACTCATGTATGAATGTCTGAAGAGTATGCCTGTTGATTTTTTTTCAAAATAACTACAAACAATGAATTTATTAGCAATTCATTAAGCTGCGGTACATTGCACCTCACCTCTCCCGTTATAACTCCTCGCTAGGGGTCTCCCTTTTTAAGGTTAAAAACCTGGAGTACGTTTTAGCCATTTCTGGTTCGTTTTCATGGGGAGCTTGATTAACCTAGATAAGAAATGATGAATAATTCAATGTGAAGATATATTGATATTATATTAATAACATCATTCTCACAGATAAGTAAGATTACCGATAAAAGCGTACCATTTACAAACACTATCAAATCAACAAGAAAACTACAACTACATCGTACCGGATTTGAACAGAATAGTCCGAAATTTGTACTAAGCAATTTATTTTATTCTACTATGTCTATTTACATGGTAGACTGTTTGTGTGAAATAAATCAAAACATTGCTTCTATTTTAACTGAAAATACAAGACTTTGTACAGAAATGGACCGTTTTTTCCTCATTCAAAAATATCAGAAAATTTTCAAAAACTTATAGCAAGTAATTAGGAGATTTTCAAGGTAATTCGGGCTAATTTGGTGATTTTTAAGCCAATCACATTTTTGCACAAAATATGAAAAATGCGATTTATAAAAAAAAAATTCTGCAGGGTGAGGTGCAATACACCTCAGGTCTCTCTTTGTAGGGGTAAGCCAGTACCTTCTTGGTTAAACAACGGTCAAAAACTCAAGCATAAAGCTCGAGGAACAACCTTAAATCAGCAGTTCTTTCCCTATTTCATAGTCAGCATTTGGAATAGACTCCCCTCCGACGTTGTTGGTGCGGAGTCGGTCAACTCGTTTAAAAATCGTCTTGAGTTACACTGGAAGACACATCCTCCACAGCTAAGGACTCCTCCTCCACGAGTCGCAAGCACTTAATGGCCAAAGCTGACTTCTTCACAGTTCCGCTCCATCTATATATTTAAACTCCGCATATCAGCGGCTATCGAGCATGCTTGCGTGCATTCATGACCATCTTTTTGGCGGAGAATTTTCTCCCCCTTCTTTTTTATTTTTTCTTTTTTTTTTCTCTCTTTCGTCTTACATTGTTTCTCCTCTCGTTTCCCCAGTCCTCTACATCCTACTAACATAATGGCAATAGCTCATAGAAGGCCGGGGTGTATGTTCCGGTGTCTCTTTGGGAATGGGCCTCTTGGTTCGTCTACTGCCGCCTATCTAATCTAATCTAATTCTGAGTTTTACCGCTTCAAAATATCAGTACTTCTCTATTAACGCTTCATTATTGGATTATCGTTAGTCAGTTACCGCTTTACCGATATTGCTGGTAGATTTTTTGAAAAATTACTGCCTTACTGATATCGAAATTTTGGGAAGCCGTTACCGCTCTGCCGATACCGCTTCATCGGAAAACATTACCGCTTCTCACTCTGGACAAGTTGGGACCAAGAGGGTGCTGGTCTGACAATCTCGAGACCAGAAAGGTACCGTACTGGTCTAACACGTTTACAGACCACGAGGACATCAGCGTCTTCAACAGAGACCCTCCTGAAAAAAGGCTCCGCCATAGCAGCATATCGTGCTGCGTATTGTATAGCTACTTGGAGGTACTTCTGGAAACTATCTATGCACAGTAGCCGGCAATCAATCAGCGCTCTACTCCTTTAGCACTTGGCACATAGATTAACACCAACAGCCGAAATACCGCAGCAAAATATGAATAATTTTAGTAAATGTCAGGGAAATTGCTTGTCTCGCGGTTTCGTACGTGAAAGCGTCAGCTGAGCTCTTCGAAAAATGCTTAACTGGAGTTCAATCGATTGGCCAGCGAAGCTAGAATTTCGAGGCCTGACTTCAAAACTTCAGACGGGCGCGTTGTCTTCGGTCTGCTGGATCGAGTTTCAGGTGATGACGTTTCATGGTTCGCCCTTGAGACTTCCAAAGCTTATTCTTGCACCGTATTGAGCAAGATAAAGGCAATCGGGTTGTTGTTATCACTCACAGCAAGATTCATTGTAACAAAGCCAACGCACCTGCCTCACATCTTAACTTCACTGGCCAATAGAACGTACCGATTCTACCAGCTGTACGTAACACTTAAGTCTCAGAGCGCTCGGTTTGTACTGACGTCTCTACCCCGTGTCTGCGTGTGATTAGTTGAGCCGGAGCAGTGAGCAGAGTAGTGGCTGCAGCCAGTTGGCATTGAGTAGCATCAGTGGACATATTGCGCACGCAGAGCCTGTATGCTAAGCTCTATCGTCAAGCGCTTACTCCTGCTGTTGTTGTTGTTGTTGTTGGCGTTCCCTGTTCGTACCCTTTTTCAATAGAAGACCTGTTCTCAGCCCTCGGAGAATCGTACGAATCTATTTACTTATCGATCTCTACCGCTCTCCATCTGTTTCTGTCTGTCTCTCTGTCTATCTAGCCATCAATTTGTTTATCGATGTACCTAACTATTTAATCATCTATTAGAATGATACTTTAACCCTATGCTGGCCTAACTATGTAGGTATATACGTTGGCGCCTCTCTGAACAGCACCCTCGTTGTTGTGCCTGCCTGGGTGGGCGGCTCTAAAATGTTGTTTGCAATGTGTGGTGTTGGGACTCCACAAGATGCAGCTGGCGAAACGATACTATTATCAGGTTCGTTTTGCAGCATTGCGCGGGTGTCACGAATCCAAGCTGCGGCAGTGGGGACAGCAGACTGAAGTAGCCTCTGTTACATTTTTTTCATGCAGCAAATTTGTCGCGTTGTGCGTCGCTTGTCCCTCCAGTTGGGCAGCGGCGAAGGCAGTGAAGACAGCAGCATGGACAAGGGTCTATCACGCCTCAATGAGCACATAACTTGATGTGTGTAGAGCGCAGCGTGAAGACCTTAGCGACACCGGACATCTTGTATTCCCTCTAGGTGCACCTAGGAAATTATAGGCCAAGCTCGTGAGTTCAGTCGTTGTCATCGTCCTAGAACTGCGTTGACTTGGGGAGTTTTTGCAAGAACCTGCCCTGTAAATGGGAGTCAAGCGGTCCAGTCAACCGTGAATATATATTTTTTCAAATTCTTCTTTCGCAGCTTGCGTGAGGAGTGTCTTAGGGTCGATTAATGCTTCATTTAAGTTATTATTGACAGTCCTTTGAGTCCTTAACTTGAGTTTTTAATATGAACAATAATCTCTTCTTCTTTATATGGCTCTTTCTTGTCTGTACGTTTTGTTCCCACGGCTGGTAGAACGGTATTGCTGAAGTATATTACCAGTATTAGAAGACATTTTCGTAAAGCTACTGCTGATGATGTCTTTCTGTTACACAGATATTATTTTGTTGTTAAGTACGTACTGTACATTCTTTGTCTCGGTCAACTACTGCTATTGCTTCCTTCTGGGAGTAGAACGCAAGCAGGTATAATGCAAGCACCCGTGGTGAGTTATTTCCTCGCGTTATCAATTCTTAGCCTTTCGGCACATTGTAGGTATATACCCTGTAAGTCCCACAGCAAATAATACTATTAACGTGCTACGTGCATTTTTTTTATCGTACCTGAGAGGACTGCAGACTATCACGCTCTAATAGCGTACTATACGGCCCTGTGTATCTGGAGAATACTGCATATTGATAGCCTCGCAGCTTCATATTGCTTCCCGGCGGCCGCTTCACATAATGATACAATCTGCGCGACACGGCGTCTCTTCTTAATTGACTTGGTAATTGTCCACTTTTGAGAGACTACAATCCTGCTGGAAACCGCTTTCCTGCGAGAGCCTTTGTGTTAGACTCTCCTCTGCTACGACTTCGTTTCAATTGACTAATCTCACAAATAAATTTGTTATCAACAAGAGAGAGGACGGAGAGGATGTTCATTACGTAGACATTCAAAACTTATTTAGCTGTTTGGAAACAGTCGCCCAATTGTTATTTGTTTGGGTGCACTGTATTTTCGAAGAAATATTTGCAGCTCGTGTGTGGCGTTTCCCATTATTGTCCAACTTAAAACGCAATGAATAGCAAGTGCATGGCACAAGGGTGTTACGGTGTTATTAAGTATTGATAATAATGACGCCATATTCTTCAATGTACAAAATTTTTGAATTCCTTTCACAATTGGTTTTCAACGTTAAGATGAACTGTTGAATGAAACGAATTTTGTATTACAAATTCTACAGGTTTCAGCTAACTTATAATGGCATATTGACCTATTATCGTCGCAACTTAATTACGCAAATTAGCGGATACTCAAATTGTTACTCACATGGTGGGACACAAAAGAAACAAGAATAGAGCATTGTCAAATTTACCATCAAAGCATAGTCAACTACCCTCTTTTCTCATTGTATGTGCGTACTGGTATATATTCCGTATCTATATAGCAACAGTTATATCAATAATCATATACACAAAAAAAATGAAATCAAAATAACTGCGTGAAACTCCTGCTGTCGTTGATATAGAATATAATATACCTAAGAATAGTTATGAGAAATACATCATAGAGGATTACCTGGTTGTGCATGATAAATTATTACCCTTTAGTTTGAGTATAATGAATAAGAACTAATATCAGTTATAGATCAAGAAATCACAAATGATCGCAGCATATAAAACTACGTCGTTATCGAACTTTTTAACAACAAATACAGAGGTAATACAAATTAATTTTGCATTGTTAAGTACTGAAATAATGCTTAAATTATAGACCTCCTCAAACGCAGATGTCTCAATTTGGAGATGACCCGTTCTACAACATTATTTCTTCCCCCCTTCATTCTCAAAACATTTCCTTCGGTTAATGCCGGATAAAATTATTAAGTTGTTAAGTTCAATATACTACCAATTGCACCTTACAAAACGTACCTAGTGGTTATGCAATAGGGCGTCGACTATACATATAACTTCGATTCATGACAGACGGCGCTATACGAGGTCTCCCATTGGGAAGTTTGCTCGATCTGTTTTGGACGTTTCTGTACGCGTGAAGATTCCTACTGCAATATGTGAAAATATCGTCTAGAGAAAAGGGGCAATACACCTGCCTTAAAATAGTGGCATGAAAAGCGTGAAGAGCATTCGGGTGGTTGTGAACCGGTGGTTGAACTGGTAGGTATAATAATGAAAACAGCTTAGGGTAGTAATACATACAATAGTGGTACAGTAAATTGGTGTCCTCCGTTATCAAACACACTTAAATGTATCTGTCCTTAGAGCATTGATATCATCAAGGAAACGCAAATACTCTTTACCGTAGGTATTCCAGATGCTGTCATTCAACTAAAGATAAAAAGTTAGTTTTCATTGGATTACATAATAATGTAATAAAACTTATTGTGCTTTCATTGCAGAAGTTCGCTATTATCCTAACAACTAAATCTTAAATTTGAGAGCCATGCCGTAGCAAAAGTAGGGGAAATGTTCCAGTATCGCGTGCATCGCTTTTTCAGCGGAACTCCAACACCACGTAACAACTATTGTTGCCGCTAGCAGCCTAAAGACAACTATACTAATCCGTTTACGTAGCTGCCGCACTGCTTCAGATTGTACAAATTGAACTGCATGAAACTATTATCGAATATCTTAGTGGCTACTGCACCATAGCAATAAGTTGCAGTGATGAACTTTCAGCTATCGTTTCCGATTATGAGCAGTTTGAGTCCACTGAGAGAATTAGTGCACGATGCTGAAGTTGCAGCCACGACAACGCCCTGGCATTACAATAGCTGAGTTGGCTCTAGGCTGCTAGCGGCAACGAAAGTTGTTACGTGGGCACTGGGCTTAAGGGTATGTTTGCCGCCCAAGAACCTAACTATGGTTTTATCTTCCGGAGCAGCCGTGAATTCTGGTAGGGATGCAGCACACTAGGCTACCGGCATCTAGTACCATAAGTTCCAAAATCTCCCAAGCACAGCATTTTGTTCACTGACAGCGCGTTCGGGTCTGACACGTACCTGACTATGGGTCAGTGCCTGACTATGGGTCAGTGCCTGAGACTCAATTCAACGAGTTAAGACCAGTGAATCTGACCTGCCTGAAGTTTCGAACAAGTCTAGCCTCGAAGCTTGGCTTAATTTTTCTGTCCAGTTGAACATACCCTACGTGCTAATGTTGTTGAGAGCACCTGAGGGGCTAATTTGCCAAGTGGAATAATGCCTTGGAATTTGTCATGGATGTTACTACTATACTCACTATACTAGTCATATTAGCCCGACAATTGTGAGCAGCCCAGTAGCCCTAAGAGACCCTCGTGCGGTCTCTCGTACGACTGGTGTTGTTTGACACGTCGTTTAACCCTATTTGCACCAGATAATGCTACATTGCTACGAAATCCTTAATTCCACGGGGCTAAAATAGGGCACATGACCTTTATAGCATGGGGTCTTATATGAGTAGGGTTGGTCCGTGAAAGGTTAAAGCTTCCTATAATTCAGTTGATTGCCAGTCGAACAGTCCAAGACTTGCAGCAGGTCGATATTATCCTGAAGGAACTCCAGTTATGATGTACCTCAGACTATCAAACGGTTCGGCCATTGCGTATTGCGTCTTTCGCCACGGCTTGCTTTTTCAGCTCTGCAATTTCATCTTCAGACGTTGCCACTTTCTTTTGCTTGAGCAGTTCGCTGCCCTGCACCACCCCCCAGTTGTCGGGAGTACTCATGCAAGAACAGAGGGGTCTACCTGAGGCAGGTTTCATGGACTCCCAGTACTCTTTGCCAGCTCTGCGGGAACAACAAAACAATGTTCAAGTTGAAAGCTAACGAAACTTAGAGTAGAACTCGTTCAGACTCGTACACCTCGAAAAGCCATGTACCATCACCCAGTCTGAGCATACGCGGACACACAGACTGGCGCCCAGGTTGTTCACTGTACTATAGTGCTTTTGCTTATGGTCCAGTGCACTGTTAATAGAGATCCATTACCAAGAAAACATTTGAAAAGTGTAGAATGTGTTTAGCAGCATCTAGATACCGTCCATTTGTGCAGTTACTGTACTTATGAAACCCAAATGGTACTTTCTAGCGGTAAACAGCTTAGTGTTCTTCAAACTTTCCCCATAGATGAATTATTTTGACGAGTAAACAATATCACATACCAAAGAAAAAACAAATGAAAATGGAATCATGAGCTCAACGCAGAAACAGCCACCCACAACAACAGACCATTATATGTAGACTACCCTACCCTGTGACTCGCAGTTAGAGGCAGCAGGGCACTACTACTACAGCTACGGCTGATATGCAAAAGACTAAAATATTTTTGTTCAATTTTTTCGTTTGTAATCGCAAAAAACAGTTTATTATTCTCGACAGGATTTAAGGTATTGTTGCATGAACAACAGCATTCCATAAACCGCCCGTGAGCTACTTACGAGTTGTTATTGTCCACGTACCAAGTGTTTAATTTTTTAACAAATGCATAGTGCTGGGCATCTATCTCTATACTTTAAAGATGGCTAGAGTGGTGCCAATGCATAGAGGACGCGACAAGTAAACTGCATCAAATTTTAGACCGATATTCGCACTTTTTAAATTTACTAATATACTTCGAAATATATTTACGTGCGCCTTACGCAGTTCTTTGAAGCTAGTGAGATTTTTATTATTATGCAGTATGGTCTTAGAACAAGTAAGAGCACAACTCAAGCCATTTGAACTCTAACATCCGCTATATTACCCGCGTTTAATGGGAAAAAATTTTCACGCCGGTTTATTTTTAGGCTAGAAAAGGCTTTTGACGCAATAAATAACAATATTTTCTTGAGGAAGTTGGGTCGTTGATGAGTACGAGGGTAAATAAATTATGTCAAGTTGCCTAAATAAATTTGTCAAGTTACCTAAGTAATCATCAGCAATCAATAGTTAAGATGGAGTAGCAGTCCCACACTAGTAGTGTAAATATTGGAGTGCCCAAAGGTCTTCCCTGAAGTCTCTTTTATTCAAAGTTTTCATAAATGGTAGTGTGTCAATTGAGAACTCCTAAGTTGTTTTATTTGCAGATAATTCTATAATTTATATTAATGACGAATCACTTTAGGGCACTGTTGCAAAAAAAAATGAAAGAAAGGAAAATTAAACTGAGACAATTATCCAATAATATATATAAAGTCGACTAATAGCAAAATAAAACTTGAAGTTTCGCTAATATCTCCCATCATCAGAAAGATAAACAGCTATGGACAAAAAGTTTATTTCTTTTATTTCAATTATAGCGGGAGCATAGGTGTTATCGGGGGAAAGTCTAAAAGGTGCATGAACAAAGCTACTTGGAGGGGCCGGATGTCGCGCCAGTAGAGTCAGCGGATGTGGGACTAATTGTGGACAGTGTGGAGCGATACAGCCAACGTCATATGTTAAGGCTGGATCTCGTTCCATGGATGTAGAGGGACTCTAATGTCATGAGCTTGATTAAGATAGAAAGTCTATGATGGAGAAGTTATTCTTGTTGAAGTGATAGTAGTTTTGCTCAGCATGCAGGCGGGAGCTGTTGGTCGTAAACCACTTTGACTATGATACACCTAAATGTTAGTCAATACGGGCTTTGAAATGTAGTCACTAATGTTCCCTCGATGACTAGAAATAAAATGAATGAAAGATTAAGTCTTTTAAAGTTCAAAGCTTGTATAGCCACATATATCATTACTAAATTTTTACGTACGACAATAGCCGGTGAAAATGCATTTTTAAACTCGCAGTCCCGCTCACTCCCACCTGACACCCATCACCAAACTATAAATGTCAGATTCAATCGACGAACTGCGAGACTGGAAATAGAAAACCGATTTACAATATTTTAAACTGCTGAGTCTTTCAATGAGCTGCGCAGGGAACACATTGAGCCACTGACCCACCAATACTTCAGAGTCATATTAAAAAATGCATGTATTAGCAACTATATTGACGCGTGTCTAACGAGTACATTCAGCTTTTATAGGCTTGCTCCGAATACAGTTATAGTGATTTGATGTTTTAAGTAGGTTTATGATCGTTTGAAGTACTGCACATGCATTGTTGAGAGCGCTAAAAGTTTAAAGGTGTAGAATAGGCACTGCGCAAGAGAAATCCTATCCTTGTTATAAATTCATCGTTAGGATTCTTCCCCCTTTATTAACATCTGTCCCTATTCGTAACAGTTTGTAAAGATCAGCTTGTTTTGAGTGTATTGAAACTAAAAATGTTGAAATACACAGTATTATCTTAATTGAAATTTTTGAAATATTTACAAAATGATTTTTTATTATTCTCTATAATTCCACAGGTGTGTAATCTATTCAGTTGAAAACTCACTGCTCTGGTCTCAGAAGCTCCCTCGCTCAATGTTGATGAATAAGTTCTTTAACCTTGGAGTTG
>LQNS02278070.1:30255700-30295564 GCA_001587735.2 Parhyale hawaiensis
GTTTCATTTTAGCTGGCCTGGCCAAGGGGCTTGTAACAATAATAATAATACAAGTTGCACGCAGAGCTCAGACCCCAGTATACCAACAGGCTCACATATAGTCCTACCGTGCCTCGAGCAATCAAACTCACGCGAAAAATTAATTATGCATAACAACACTCAGTATAACTTCCTATGGTTTATGAGTTTAACATTACGAAGATTTCAGTAATATATAATTTATTTCAGTAACAACTAAACTGTGCATAGTTAATCGGTTTGCAGTGTCACTCACAGTGTGCTTCTGGCCGGTGGTGTTGCCCCTGTTGGAAAGCTTGTCGTCAGATGCATAGTACGTAAACGCCTGCAGCACATCACTGCCCGCCCTAAGGAATTCTCGATGCAGGTTCTTAACTGTGACAGGCCAAAGGAAATACATGTTATTTGCAGCATACTCATGACAGTGATTACCTCCACTAAGGAGGCTATGTTTTCCTAGAATGTGTTTGTCTGTATTGTGCTTGTCTGTCCTTTTGCCTCTCTGTCTGTCACCCAGAAATTATTGTTATTATTAAAACTTCACGATCGGGCCACCACGGACAGGTAGTACAACCCAAATGAAGCATTTTATAACACAAGGATGCTCGAAACGCAGCCAAAGAAAATCTAACAAAAAGCCATGAACAGCTGACTTAAACGCCAACAAGCCAACAATACCGAAAGCCGACGCCAGCAAAAAAACATCAAACTATAACAGACCAGGGCACGAAGCACCGACTGAACTGAGTGCGCTTCAACCCCAGCACGTGTAATCCTCCTAGAGCCGCTCAGGGCAGCGACAGAAAAATACAACAAAGGTCTCTCATTGTTGCACTGTGAATGTACACCTTAGAAAACATACAGAGTCCAGCCACCACTCTCGTATGGAAAAGATTTATTAGGTTATTTTCGGCCAGAGACTGCTGGCTGAACTAACAAGTTGGTCCAGCAGACGCAGATGACTGTCAGCAACCGAAACCCAAACCGATGAGCAATAGTCCAACACAGGCAGCAAAAAAGTATTAAAACATCTGCAGATAACCTCAGTGTCACCAAACACAGAATTCAACTAAAGCAGGAGCCCAAACTTACTGGAAGCACGTGACACTAGTCGCCTAGTGTACGGCTCATAAGTGAGCTCCTTATCAAAGACAACACCGAGAATCTCCATGGAGCTAGACTCCTGAAGCAAAGTGTCATCTATCTTCAGATGGGGATGCTGCGGTACAAGTGTCCGAGACCGACTGACAATTCTTGACTTGGTCTTGCTGGCAGTCAGTTTAATACTCCATGCCGAGCGCCATGTACTAATGCGTGACAGATCCATAATCAAAGACTGGGCGACATCATTGTGCATGCTGGGGCAGGTATCACTGCTATTAGAATGAAATCGTCGGCATAGTTGTTTATCGTGTTCTTTGGCGAAAAGACCATATCACAAGTATACAGAATGAACAGCAGCGGGCCAAGACGCTACCCTGAGGGATGCCAGACTCCACCGCGACTGAGGCACTCTAAAAACCGCAAACAGACACCCTCTGCGTTCGCTCAGAAACAAAATCACAAATGAATGACAGAAACCTACCACCCACACCAAACGACTCCAACTTGTACAACTGACCTCTGTGGTAGACCCTGTCAAACGCCACGCTTAAGTCCAACTGTACAAGGTTTGCCTCAGACCAACAATCCAGCACATACAGCAAATGGTGTGACACCAACAACAATGCGTCACATCCAAAGCCCAAACCAGTTCTGTACGTAAACTGACCAGCAGGCAGTACTCCCATAGCCTCAACAAAACGAACAGTTTTGAAGCAACTAATTTCTCAAACACCTTAGACAAAATGGGCGTCAGCATGTCAGATCGGTAGTTGGTGACATCGAGTGATACCGAACCTATGGAAATGGGTGTAATTTTTCCAGTGCGCCAACAACGAAGAAAATTTCCTAGCTGTATCAGTCGCCGGAAGATCACTCCAAGCTTAGAGGCAAGAACGACAGCAAGCTGCTTATGAAACAGAGGAAACATGCCCACCGGGTCTACACCTCCATAATGAACAAGGTCCTCTAGCAGCACCCTGATAGTACCAGATCTAAACGCCAAGGAGGTTAAACGAGGTTCAGGGTGACATCAATGAGGCAGTGACTCCACATCTCTGCTCTGCTTCCCGTCAAAGTGAGCCGACAAGTGTTCCGCCATAGCCAAGGAATCAGCAATGATACGACCATCGGAACCAACAAGAGGCGGCGACGAAGGTTCAGCACCGAAAACTGAACCCTTTAGCTCACTTCACTAGCGATGTGAATCGTCAATACTCAGTAGAGACTCCCTGGAACGCTGCCTCTGACGGTACTGTGCCCTCTCATACACATGCCTAGCCTCGGCCTCACAATCCAGGTAGGTGTGCTACAACGTGGGGTCACGCGAACGCCGCCAAGCCCCATAAGCCGCTTGTAACTTCAAAAGCTAATCAACACTTATCGTCAAACCACAGTTTGTCTCGAGATCTGACAAGAATAATCCTCTTCGTGACAAACCCCTCCAAAACAGACACAGTCAAGTCGTTAAACTCAGAGATAGGATGCTCACTGCAAATAATCTGGCCCCAAGGTAACGCCCTTACTGCTCCAGCAATAGCGTCCCAATTAGCCCTGCTCTTAACGAACATCACTTTCTTGGTATCTACCAGAGGAACAATCTGGTTCAGGTCTAAGGACACAACAAGAAGCTAGTGGTCTGAAGTGCCAATAGGGGAGCCAACTGGCAGAGTCATCCAGTTCGGGAGATCAGTTATGACGAGGTCGAGACAATCTCCAACAATATGCGTGGACTCGCGGACTAGCTGCACACAATTAGATGAGGTGCAAAAGTCTAACGCAGCATCACCATAGCCATCAGTCGGTATCACAGATCCCAGTCTCTGTCGTGTGCATTAACATCCCTCGTAGTCTGGATCGAGGCCATCGCCGTCAGCCAACAGTCATGCAGAGAATCATCAATTGTGGGGCTCCGATGTAAGGAGAACAAATGAAAATTATTCAGACGGCTACACTCCTTTACAATTATGATCTCATGACAGGTGCCCTCGTGTCCTAACTGCCGGCAAACGCTGAAACCACTTCGGACGTAGACGGCCATACCGCGAAATCCAGGCCAAGGTCCTGCCAGCCTGCGAAAAGGGGACTGAAAACCCGCTAAGACAAGCTCCGCAACACCAGCACTCGGAACAGCCCACGACATCTACACAACGGGACACAGAGCCAAGACCCGCGAGGTTCGCCTACAGTCCTCTAATATTTCAAAAACGAGACGACACCCCCGAGCCGGACCCGGTCCCGGATTACTCTTCACTTCACCACAAATTAGAAGAGAAATTAAGATAGAAACAGAAATATACAGAAGTATATAGAAATTTTCAGAAATGTACAAACTAGAAGAAAGAAATTCCATAAACAGATTAGTGATGGGGGCGAATATTCGCATCCGTGGAACACCCGTACCTTTTTTGACATCCGCATCTGCATCCGTGGATGCTAAGATGATAACATCCATAATCGCATCCGCATCCGCGGATGTAAGAACTGTAAGATCCGCAGCAAAGGTGGCGTGGATGCACAGGTTCATCTCTGTACTCAAAGCTAATCCGTAGTGCTCAAAACTGCAAATTCTCATTTGTATTGAAATGTATGCAAGCGCTGTCCCTGTCAACAAAGCACCATCTAAGAGTTTTTTTTCCAAGTGTTGTATAAACTGCCGTCGTGAGAGGGTGTCTGTGTGAGTGTGTGTTTGTGGTGGTGAGAATATTCGCATCCTCGAAACATCCCCACCATTTTTTTACATCCGCGGATGTCATGATGGCAACATCCGCTACTGTATCCGCATGTGCTGATATAAAAAAAATGATATGCTACAGCAAATTCTTGTGGTACTGGTCGACAATGTGCCATATTTTGTAACTTCAGCAAATTTGTATGAACTGTTTAAGCAGCATAAGATGATATCCATTTTCCAGTAAATTATTACCACACTATTCAACAATATGACATAATTTCAGTGTCTATCCTACAACAAATTTGTACGACTCTGTTCAAGCAGCATTTAATAATGTCCCCACTAAAGAAATTTTTGGAACCACTGTTCACCATACATGTCATACTTCTGACTGTTGACCTGCAGCATAAATACTTCTACGTTTTACTCTCACCTGCCTCAGGATATTCTACGACCGCCTCAGGGGTCCAAGGCCCCGCTTGGACGAAGCCTCGTTTTTCAAGGGCAAATATAAAACCTCCGTCGCCGATGACCACCCCCTCGTCCAGCCTTTGTAGCAGACCCTGTCGATGAAATGTTACAAACTTCTGAGAGTCTATTTGAAAAATTTTTGTCAAGGAAAAAATCCCACACACATTTTGCTAGAAAATAATCCAAGCATATGAAAGGGTAGTATATGTGCTACAGCAGGTTAGGATCTCTAGGATTGATGACCTCCACGTATTATGTTGCAACAGTTTATAATAACTCAATACGGAAGCTACTACAGTATGTATATCTTGATGAATAATTTCCCATATCGTTCCATGAACTGAGAACATCGTCATTTTGGTTCGCTATTTATTTTTGAAACGCAGCAAAACCCATTGCACGTTTCAGGTGTCTCCGTAAACTTCCTTGTATTTCGAAGAAATACAAAAGTACAGGTGTGCAACTCTGCTAACCCTGCTTAGTCTATTTAATATTCGTCAGGCATATATGTAGAAAAGTCTAATACCTAATGAAATATTCGAGGAATGACTATTACCCATGACTAATTTTTCATAGTTTTCTAGATAGTTTTTAACAGAAGCTTTTTTCCATACAAAAATATGACAGCTGTATGTATGCCGTTTGCCATCCCGTATAAAAGATGCCTGGGGCTGCGGAACGAGTTTAAATTAAATACACAGAATACGATATTGTTACCTGTATCTCTGCTAACTATACTGAACAGTCATTTTAATTGTTTTCTCTGTACTCTTACCTTTTTCGGAGCCATCTTGAGATAAAATTAAATCAGGATTCACGAATGTAGAAATTCTATAGCCTGTTGTCTGTAAGGAAATAGGTTTCGAAACCTGTGCTATAAATAAAAGCTGAAATACAATTTTAGCCTTTGGTTAAATCTTCGTGCGCACTGCCCCAGTAACTCATGGGCCGCACTGCAGAGGAGCAGCCGACGACCTCTTGACATTGCTACGCGCTATCTCTGTTGATAGTGGTTATAGTATCCTCGTCACATGTACCATGGGAGGCTTGGTGAGATATCAGCTTCCCTCCTTATACCAGAACCACTCTAGGTAATTGTCTTATCAACTTATGATGTAAAGTTGCACTAATTCGTATTCTCGTTACAGGATAGAGCGCGAAACGGTAGCCAAGACAACGATGAACATCTGCTCATAAGTTCAACATGCAATCGTAAGTGTCGTTTGACCTAAGGAGATTTATTGATTCCACTCGTTTTGACTCCTGTATTACAAGTTCATAACTGCTTAGACCTCTTCAGGTTCCGCGCCTCTGCATATGCGATGTGAAAATATTAGAGGAAATTCCACATTAATCGATGCTTTTACTCTCTAAAACGGAGGAAAGCATAGCTACGCTTCCATAACTTGTCATTTTTTAATTAGACGCATGCAACTCTCCTAGCCTAACCAAGCCAGTTTATACTAACTAACGCCCGGCACTCAATCCTAACGATCTCCTTTAACATATAACGTACCGTAGTCCATCTCCGTAACACAAGTCGTCGCACGATGTCAATCCCAACACGCGATATTTATCTTGATGTACGTCACTTAACCTAACGTATCTCATTTTACTCGACCCACGCAATATCAATAACGTTTCAAACACAAGCAGAGGAGAGGAGCTTCATATAGTTTGGGGAAAACTCCACGGGAACAGTTTTCTACCCTGGTACTTCAAAAGAAAATGTGTAGAAATACAGGAGTTTGAGCATATTCTTTCCACAATCTCCTCAATCAGACTTAGTACAGGTGACTGTTAGACTTTAACTCCAACTTTCTATCTTGCCTACACTTCAAATTCTACTGTTCGCTCTCATAATTCTGGGAATTTATCAGACTCAGTTTTGCATTGCCGTACTCTTATTTTAATGGTAGATCTCGTGAACTATCCACCTGCAGAGGAACCTTAATTCCATCTTGATGACATTTTAGAGATACACCAATCGACAACAAAAAGTAAAATAAAATGGAATATAGCCAGCCTCACTTTGCAAAGGTACTTCTCGCATTATTTTTCATTCCTAGTTATTTTTGTGAGCATTGTTCTCAGATAGAGTGAGAGAAGCCAAGCGTGCTGGAAACGCACGCAACTGCGTGCCGAAAGTTTGTCCTAAATGAAGCACGCAAACGCGTGCATTCATTACACACGTAGGCGTGCTATATAGACACTCAACTCGGACGCGTGCTGTGGGCAGTGTGGCTCGCGCATCTCTGGATACGCGTACGTGCCAAGCAGTTGGAAAAAAGATACAGTTTGTTGCCCATGACATATATACCTACGTATATGTGGAGTGTCTGCAGTATGTAAGCAAACAACATATCACTTGAAATTCAACCCGAAAAATCACTAGACCTCACCGACTTCAACACAACTACACATTTTTTCCCACGTTTGCACGCGTAAAGGCGAAGAACACGCCTCGGGCTTTGGTGTGCTAATGAGAAATATATCAAAAGGGCGAACGCGTGCCGGGTCAGGACGTTTTGCCGTGCTGTAGGTTTAGTACACGCCTAACCGTGCTCATACAGCACTGCGACAGCAGTGTTCTAGAGCTTAGGGCACGTTTTCAAATGCCAGGATTTTTTGAGCGAATATAAAGCTCACAGATAAACAATTTAGATTTTCATAAGCTCGAACGCTATGGACAGATCTTTAGAAAATTTAGCCACAGTAATTGTTAAGAGGAACAGATGATTAATTTTTGGTGAAGATCCGTTCAACTGTTGGTTTGGTTCTTTGTATGCTTTTTTGTAGCTTATCTAGGAAAGTTATCGAATGATCATTGTGGAATTTGCAGGAGTTCTTTTTTGTTGTTACGGGGAGCAAATGACCAAATACAGTATTTGTGTAGATCTGTTTATTCATTTGTTTGCTTGTCTCTATGCTTGTTTTATCTTCGTTATTATTATAATTCGGAAAGTTATGAATGGATCTTCATGAAATTTGTAAGAATTGTTCGTATTGCTAAAAGACGAATATGACCAGATTTTGTTGATGATCGGTTCGTGTGTGTGTTTCGCTTCTGATTTTTAAGAATTCTACCCAAGAAGTTAAAGACAGATCTTCATGAAAATTGCAGGAATTGCGAGATATGTAAAATATCTCAATCACAACCTAAGCCTCCATGGCGATGCAATGCATACGATTATATATGTATGTAAAAAATTCGAAATTTCACTCGTGAAGCATTACTAAGATCGGGATGTTGCGCGCGTTTGGTAGATTTGCGCGATCGATCGATCGCGCAAATCCACCAAACGCGCACAACAGGGATATCTAGCAAATAACTTGCCACTGTTGGGACTTTACCTGGTCAGTTAGTCAATATGACTACACCAGTATATTAAACTTAAGTCAATGCACTAATTATGTATTTGCTAGGGGTCCCTGGAGTCAGAGCCCCCATTCACAAACCTGATAATGATCTCTGGCTCTATAAAGCGCGCGCAAGAGTTGTTGTATAACAAGATGCTATCACATGTACTCTGTATTAGTAGCCGTATTGTTTAACGTGCCATTTATATGACTACGTCTACACAAGCAATATGAAGGATTACGGCCTATACTGTCAGTTAAGAGATATGAGTACCTGTTAACTACCAAAATAGAAAAGGCGTATGATAGCAAGTTACTCAAGGAAGAGGTGTGCTAGACCTCACCTAAACCCAAAAAGTTACTGGCCTTACAAGTTTGGGATCCATGAGAGTACTTGAATGGTAAGCTTTGAAACAATTAATAGGGGTCTTGTCTCGACAAGACAAGGGTCTTGTATTGTCTTGAAAAGGAACCAAAAAGATACTGGCTTAAAAACCTGGCGTACGATTTAGCCATTTCTGATTCGTTTTCATGGAGAACTTGGTTGACCTAGATAAGATATGATGAATAATTAAATATGAAAATATGTTGATATATTAATAACATCATTATCACAGATCAGTAAGATTACTGATTAAAGCGGTCCGCATATTATCTTTCATTAATCTTAATCCACATGCCATAAGTTTCTTTGCGTACCATTTAAATGCACTATCAACTCAACTAGAAAACTACTACTACTACATCGTACCGGAATTTAACTGAATAGTCCGTAATGTGTACCCAACAGTTTATTTTATTCTACTATGTCTATTGACATGGTGGACTGTTTGTGTGAAATAAATCAAAACATTCCTTCTATTTCAACTGAAAATACAAGACTTTGTACAGAAATGGACCGTTTGTTCCTCATACAAAAATATTAGAAGATCTTCAAAACTTATATAAAGTAAGTAGGAAATTTTCAAGTTAATTCAGGCTAAATTGGCGATGTTTAAGCTAATTTTGAGTTTTACCGCTTCAAAATATCTTCACTTCTCTATTAACGCTTTATTATTGGATTACCGTCAGTCAGTTACCACTTTACCGATTTTGGAACTTTGGGAAGCCGTTACCGCTCTGCCGATACCGCTTCAACGGAAAAAATTACCGCTACCCACCTCCGGTCCTGACAAGTTGGGACCAAGAGGGTACTGGTCTGACAGTCTCGAGATCAGAAAGGCACCGTACTGGTCTAACACGTTTACAGACCACGAGGACATCAGCGCCCTCAACAAAGACCCTCCCGAAGAAGCCCCTCATAGCAGCATATCGTACTGTGTACTGTATTTGGACGTACTTAAGTCTGGAAACTATCTATACACAGTAGCCGGCAATCAGTCAGCGCTCTGCTCCTCTAGCACTTAGCACATAGATAAACACCAACCACCGAAATACAGCAGCAAAATATGAATAATGTTAGTAAATGTCAGGGAAATGACTAGTTTCGCGGCTACGTACGTGAAAGCGTCAGCTGAGCTCTTCGAAAAATGCCTAACTGGAGTTCAGTCGCTCTGCCAGCAAAGCTAGAATTTCAAAGCCCGACTTCAAATCTCCAGACAGGTGCGTTGTCTTCGTTCTGCTGGATCGAGTTTCAGGTGATGACGTTTCATGGTTCGCCCTTGAGACTTCCAAAGCTTATTCTTGCCCCGTATTGAGCAAGATAAAGGCTATCGGGTTGTTGTTATCACTCACAGCAAGGTTCATTGTAACGAAGCCAACGCACCTGCCTCACATCTTAACTTCACTGGCCAATAGACCGTGCCGAAATTCTAGCAGCTGTACGTAGCACATGTCTCAGAGCGCTCGGTTTGTACTGACGTCTCTACCCCGTGTGTGCGTCCGATTGGTTGAGCCTGTGCTGCGGCTGAGCGCTGCAGCCAGTTGGCATTGAGAAACATGAGTGGACATATTGCGCACGCAGAGCCTGTATGCTAAGCTCTGTCGTCAAGCGCTTACTCCTGCTGCTGCAGCTGTTGTTGTTGTTGTTGTTGTTGTGGTTGGCGTTCCCTGTTCGTACCCTTTTTCAATAGAAGACCTGTTCTCAGCCCTCGGAGAATCGTACGAATCTATTTACTTATCGATCTCTACCACTCTCCATCTGTTTCTGTCTGTCTATCTATCCCTCAATTTTTTTTTATCGCTGTACATAACTATTTAACCATCTAACTATGGTTATTAGGCCCTATGCTGGCCTAACTATGTAGGAATATGCGTTGGCGCCTCTCTGAACAGCACCCTCGTTGTTGTGCCTGTCTGGGTGGGTGGCTCTAAAATGTTGCCTGCTATATATGTGTGATGCCGGGAAGCGCTATCGTCGTTCGCGACGATTTGTGTGCGCAGATCGAGTGCGTGTGAGTGGCGTTCAAGTTGGTGCGCCGCGCTGCTCGCTGTATCGCTGTTTAAGTTAGGTAAGGTTAGGGGTTAGGTTAGGTAAGGTTAGGTGAGGTTAGAAAGGTTAGGTTGAGTTAAGTTGGGTTGGGTTAGGTAAGGTTAGGTTGGATTAGAAAGTTAGGTAAGGAGGTTAGGTTAGGCAAGGCTACGTTAGGTTAGCCTAGGTAGTATTTATTTTAGTGGTGGTGCGTGCAGGAAAGCTTACCTGAATGCAAAGTCGTCGTGAACGACGATAGCGCTACCAAGAATCCACAAGAGGCAGCTGGCGAAGCGATGCTATTTTTATGAGGCTCGTTTTGCAACATTGCAAAGGTGTCACGAGGAATCCAAGCTGCGGCAGTGGGGGGACAGCAGACTACTGTAGTCTCTGTTACATTTTTTTCATGCAGCAAATTTCTCGCGTTGTGCGTCGCTCGTCCCGCCAGTTAGGCAGCGGCGAAGGCAGTGAAGACGGCAGCATGGACAAGGGTCCATCACGCCTCAATGAGCACATAACTCGATGTGCGTAGAGCACAGCGTGAAGACCATAGCGACACCGGACATCTTGTATACCCTCTATGTGCACCTTGGAAATTATAAGGTACCAAGCTCGTGAGTTCAGTCGTTGTCATCGTCCCAGAACTGCGTTGACTTGGGGAGTTTTTGCAAGAACCTGCCCTGTAAATGTGAGTCAAGTGGCCCAGTCAACGGTGAATGTGTTTTTTTTTTTAATTTCTCTTTCGCAGCTTGCGTGAAGGGTATCTTAGGGTCGATTAATGCTTCATTGACAGCCCTTTGAGTCCTTAACTTGAGTTTTTAATATGAACAATAATCTTTTCTTCTTTATGTGGCTCTTTCTTGTCTGTACGTTTGGTTCCCACGGCTGGTAGAACGGTATTGCTGAAGTATATTACCAGTATTAGAAGACATTCTTCTAAAGCTACTGCTAATGATGTCTTTCTGTAACACAGATATCATTTTGCTGGTGAGTACGTACTGCACATTCTTTGTCTCGGTAAACTTCTGGTATTTCTTCCTTCTGGGAGTAGAACGCAAGCACGCATAATGCGAGCACCCGTGGTGATTTATTTCCTCGCGTTATCAATTCTTAGCTTTTCCGCACATTGTAGGTATATACCCCGTAAGTCCCGCAGCAAATAATACTATTAACGTGCTAAGTGCATTTTTTAATCGTACCTGAGAGGACTGCAGACTATCACGCTCTAATAGCGTACTATACGGCCCTGTGCATCTGGAGAATACTGCATATTGATAGCCTCGCAGCTTCATATTGCTTCCCAGCGGCCGCTTCACATAATGATACAATCTGCGCGACACGGCGTCTCTTCTTAATTGACTTGGTAATTGTCTACTTTTGAGAGAATACAATCCTGCTGGAAACCGACCTCCTGAGCGAGCCTTTGTGTTAGACTCTCCTGTGCTACGACTTCGTTTCAATTGACTAATCTCACAGATAAATTTGTTATCAACAAGAGAGAGGACGGAGAGTATGTTCATTACGTAGTCATTCAAAACATATTTAGCTGTTGAATTGGAAACAGTCGCCCAATTGTTATTTGTTTGGGTGCTCTGTATTTTCGAAGAAATATTTGCCAGTCATGTCTGGCATTTCCCATTATTGTCGAATTTACAATGCAATATATAGCAAGTGCATGGCACAAGGGTGTTACGGTGTTATTAAGTATTGATAATAATGACGCCATATTCTTCAATGTACAAAATTTTGGAATTCCTTTGCACAATTGGTTTTCAACGTTAAGATGAACCGTTGAATGAAAAAAATTTTGTATACCAAATTCTACAGGTTTCAGTTAATTTATAATGGCAAATTGACCTATTATCGTCGCAACTTAATTCCGCAAATTAACGGATATTCAAATTGTTACTCACATGGTGGGACACAAAAGAAACAAGAATAGAGCATTGTCAAATTTACCATCAAAGCATAGTCAACTACCCTCTTTTCTCATTGTATGTGCGTACTGGTGTATATTCCGTATCTATATAGCAACAGTTATATCAATAATCATGTACACAAAAAAATGAAATCAAAATGACTGCGTGAAACTCCTGCTGTCGTTGATATAGAAGATAATATACCTAAGAATAGTGGTGAGAAATACAACATAGATGATTACCTGGTTGTGCATGATAAATTATTACCCTTTGCTTGAGTATAATGAATAAGAACTAATATCAGTTATAGATCAAGAACCCACAAATGATCGCAGCATATAAAACTACGTTGTTATCGAACTTTTTAACAACAAATATAGAGGTAATACAAATTAATTTTGCATTGTTAAGTAGTGAAATAATGCTTAAATTAGACCTCCTCAAACGCAGATGTCTCAATTCGGAGATGACCCGTTCTACAACATTGTTTCTTCCCCCTTCATTCTCAAAACATTTTCTTCTGTTTATGCCGGATAAAATTATTAAGTTGTTAAGTTCAATATACTACCAATTGCACCTTACAAAACGTACCTGGTGGTTATGCAATAGGGCGTGGACTATACATACAACTTCGATTCATGACAGGCGGCGCTATACGAAGTCTCTCATTGGGAAGTTTGCTCGATCGGTTTTGGACGTTTCTGTACGTGTAAAGATTCCTACTGCAATATGTGAAGATATCGTCCAGAGAAAAGAGGCAATACGCCTGCCTTAAAATAGTGGCATGAAAAGCGTGAAGAGCTTTCGGGTGGTTGTGAACCGATGGTTGAACTGGTAGGTATAATAATGAAAACAGCTCAGGGTTGTAATACGTACAATAGTGGTAAAGTAAATTGTTGCCCTCCGTTACCAAATACACTTCAATGTATCTGTCCTTAGTGCATTGATATCATCCATTAAACGCAAGGACTCTTTACTGTAAATATTCCAGATGCTGGCATTCAACTAAAGATAAAAAGTTAGTTTTCATTGGATTACATAACAATGTAATAAAACTTATTGTGCTTTCATTGAAGAAGTTCACTATTATCCTAACAACTAAATCTTAAATTTGAAAGCCATGCCGTAGCACAAGTGGGGGAAATCTTCGTATCGTGTGTATCGCTTATTCAGCGGAACTCCAACACCACGTAACAACTATCGTTGCCCCTAGCAGCCTAAAGACAACTATACTAATCCGTTTACGTAGCTGCCGCACTGCTTCAGCTTGCACATATTGAACTGCTTGGAATTTTTATCGAATATGTTAGTGGCTACTGTAATTTTTACGCCATAGCAATTAATTGGCAATGATGATTTTTCAGATATCGTTTCTAATTATGAGCAGTTTGAGTCCACAGACATTGGTGTTATAAGAATTAGTGCACGATGCTGAAGTTGCAGCCACGACAACGCACTGGCATTACAATAGGTGAGTTGGCTCTAGGCTGCTAGCGGCAACGAAAGTTGTTACGTGGGCACTGGGCTTAAGGGTATATTTGCAGCCCAAGAACCTAATTATGGTTGTATCTTCTGGAGCAGCCCTGAATTCTGGTAGGGGTGTAGCACACTTGGCTACCGGCATCTAGTACCAAGTTCCAAAATCTCCTAGGCATAGCATGTTGTTCACTGAGAGCCCGTTCGGGTCTGACACGTACCTGACTAAGGGTCAGTGCCTGAAACTCAATTCAAAGACTTAAAACCAGTGAACCTGACCTTCTTGAAGTTTCGAACAAGTCCAGCCTCGAAGGCTTAGTTTTTCTGTCCAGTTGAACATACCCTACGTGCTAATGTTGTTGAGACTATATACCTGAGGGGCTAATTTACCAAGTAGAATAATGCCTTAGAATTTGTCATGGATGTTACTACTATACTCGTCATATTAACTACTATACTTTTCATATTAGCCCGACAATTGTGAGCAGCCCAGTAGCCCTATAAGACCCTCGTGCGGTCTCTCGTACGACTGGTGTTGTTTGACACGTAGTTTAGCCCTATTTGTACCAGATAATGCTACATTGCTACGAAATCCTTAATTCCACGGGGCTAAAATAGGGTACATGACCTTTATAGCATAGGGTCTTATATGAGTAGGGTTGGTCCGTGAAAGGTTAAAGCTTCCTACAATTCAGTTCATTGCCAGTCGAATAGTCCAAGACTTGCAGCAGGTCGATATTATCCTGAAGGAACTCCAGTTATGATGTACCTCAGACTATCAAACGGTTCGGCCATTGCGTATTGCGTCTTTCGCCAGGGCTTGCTTTTTCAGCTCTGCAATTTCATCTTCAGACGTTGCCACTTTCTTCTGCTTGAGCAGTTCGCTGCCTTGCACCACCCCCCAGTTGTCGGGAGTACTCATGCAAGAACAGAGGGGTCTACCTGAGGCAGGCTTCATGGACTCCCAGTACTCTTTGCCAGCTCTGCGGGAACAACAAAACAATGTTCAAGTTGGAAGCTAACGAAATTTAGAGTAGAACTCGTTCAGACTCGTACAGCCCACAAAGCCATGTACCATCACCCAGTCTGAGCATACGCGGACACACAGACTGGCGCCCAGGTTGTTCACTGTACTATAGTGCTTTTGCTTATGGTCCAGTGCACTGTTAATAGAGATCCATTACCAAGAAAACATTTGAAAAGTGTAGAATGTGTTTAGCAGCATCTAGATACCGTCCATTTGTGTAGTTACTGTACGTATGAAACCCAAATGGTACTTTCTAGCGGTAAACAGCTTAGTGTTCTTCAAACTTTCCCCATAGATGAATTATTTTGACGAGTAAACAATATCACATACCGAAGAAAAAGCAAATGAAAATAGAATCATGAGCTCAACGCAGAAACAGCCACCCACAACAACAGACCATTATATGTAGACTACCCTACCCTGTAACTCGCAGTTAGAGGCAGCAGGGTTTTACTACTACAGCTACGGTTGATATGCAAGAGACTGAAATATTTTTGGTCAATTTCTTCGTCTGTAAAAAAAATACTTTTATTGTTCTCGGCAGGATTTAAGGTATTGTTGCATGAACCACAGCCTTCGATCCAAATCGCCCGTGCGCTACAAGTTGTTATTGTCCACGCTCCAAGTGTTTAATTTTTTAACAAATGCATAGTACTGGACATCTATCTTTATTCTTTAAAGATGGCTAGAGTGGATCCAATGCATAGAGGACACGACAAGTAAACTGTATCAAATTTTAGACCGATATTCGCACTTTTCAAATTTACTAAAATACTTGAAAATATATTTACGTGCGCCTTACGCAGTTCTTTGAAGCTAGTGAGATTTTTATTATTATGCAGTATGGTCTTAGAACAAGTAAGAGCACAACTCAAGCCATTTGAACTCTAACTATTACCTGCGTTTAATGGGAAAAACTTTTCATGCCGGTTTATTTTTAGGCTAGAAAAGGCTTTTGACGCAATAAATAACAATACTTTCTTGAGGAAGTTGGGTCGTTAATGAGTACGAGGGTAAATAAATTATGTTAAGTTGCCTAAATATATTTGTCAAGTTACCTAAGTAATCATCAGCAATCAATAGTTAAGAGGGAGTAGCCTGTAGAGTCAGCGGATGTGGGGACTAATTGTGGACAGTGTGGAGCGATACAGCCAACGTCATATGTTAAAGCTGGATCTCGTTCCATGGATGTAGAGGGACTCTAATGTCATGAGCTTGATTAAGATAGAAAGTCTATGATTTAGAAGTCATTCTTGTTGAAGTGATAGTTGTTTTGCTCAGCATGCAGGCGGGAGCTGTGGGTCGTAAACCACTTTGACTATGATACAGCTAAATGTTAGTCAATACGGGCTTTGAAATGTAGTCACTAATGTTCCCTCGATGACTAGCAATGAAATGAACGAAAGATTAATTCTTTTAAAATTCAAAGCTTTGTATAGCCACATATATCATTACTAAATTTTTACGTACGACAATAGCCGGTGAAATGCATTTTTAAACTCGCAGTCCCGCTCACTCCCACCTGACACCCATCACGAAACTATAAATGTCGGATTCAATCGACTAACTGTGAGACTGGAAATAGAAAACCGATTTACAATATTTTAAACTGCTGAGTCTTTCAATGAGCTGCGCAGGGAACGCATTGAGTCACTGACCCACCAATACTTCAGAGTCAGATTAAAAAATGCATGTATTAGCAACTATATTGACGCGTGCCTAACGAGTACATTCAGCTTTTATAAGCTTGCTCCTAATATAGTTATAGTGATTTGATGTTTTAAGTAGGTTTATGATCATTTGAAGTACTTCACATGCATTGTTGAGAGCGCTAATAGTTTCAAGGTGTAGAATAGACACTGCGCAAGAGAAATCCTATCCTTGTTATAAATTCATCGTTAGAATTTTTCTCCCCTTATTAACATCTGTCCCTAGTCGTAATAGTTAGTAAAGATCAGCATGTTTTGAGTGTATTGAAACTAAAAATGTTGAAATACACAGTATTATCTTAATTGAAACTTTTGAAATATTTACAAATTGATTTTTTATTATTCTCTATAATTCCACAGGTGTGTAATCTATTCAGTTGAAAACTCACTGCTCTGGTCTCAGAAGCTCCCTCGCTCAATGTTGATGAATAAGTTCTTTAACCTTGGAGTTCAACAGCAGTAGTTGCTGTGAAAACAATGTTATACTAACAATGTAAGTTGGATTTTGTTATAATTCGGCACACTTCGGTAATGCATTTTAGTCGCGGAAACTACGCCATTCCTTTATGTATAGGGCTATCTAATGCTCCAAAACATTCCAAATTAAACAGTTTTAATAGTAAGGGTAAATTAATGGCACTAAAACTTGTTCATTACGTACCTTGCACGAACCCAAGGCTTAGTGTGCATCTTCAGTCCTCCTCCCCAAGGGATGTGTTTTTCACAAGCATCAGGCAGCTTTCCTCCTCGCTCCTGTCCCAGGGAAAGATATAACTTCAGAATCAAATTAGGGGATATTCATGGTAACCGTTTCAGTGTGTAAACTCTAAAAATAATTGGACGAGCTCAGTAACCACCACGTGAACTACAGGTAAATCTCCCATAACGTTTTTTTTTTTAATAATGCTACTTTTCTCGACGTCATCTTCGATAAGAACAAATTGAAAAGATTCCATGCCGCGATGCCACGTGACATGGTTGCCCTGCTGCTGCGCAATAATTACGCGTAGGACAAATATTGATCTACTGTACTATTATTATATAGTTTCTATATAAGTTTGAAAAGATGTGCCATAAAATGCAAACGATAGTAAAGAAGGCGGCTACGAAAAGGCACATTAGTAAAAGTCAACAAATGAGTTTGTGAGTGAAATTTTAAGTATCATGAAAGTTTCGAGAAGAATGAATCCACCAAAATGGACCATTTTTGACAAAGTTTAACATCGAGTACTATAATGCGTTAATGGATAATGCCGAAAAGTATTTATTTAAGTGGGTACAATTTCAGATATGTAAGGGAATTCTTGTGCATGGAGACATCTTTAATTGCCAAAAATAATTTTTGTGCAATAGAGTGAACTCATCCGGAACAGTGAGCAATGATGCATGTTTGTTACGACCGAAGGATCGAGGAATTGTTTCTATCCTCGATCAAAGCCCATTACATGCTCGACGAAATAGCGTGACTCGCTGAAGCTCTCCTCGGAAGGGATATTGGCAGAGACGTTTCGGTGTAAATTAAACAAATCAATTATTACATCTTTACTTGCTAAAGTTTGAGAATCTGCTCCTAACAGAGTAATGAGGTGCGATAGGAAGGAAACTATTGACTTCTGACGCCGATTTGCACAAGAAAAGATAGCAAAATGGAAGAATATCCTGAGAAGTAAAATGGGAAAAAACTCGACACGGCTAGAATATTCTCTTTTGAATTAGCAACGGATGAGCTCTTACATGGCAAGTTCAACATACCACCTGATATAAAACTCTATTGTAATGTCAAGTATGTTTACCAAGTGTTATATGGCATTTTCTTACTTCAATTTTGTAAGTAGTATCCATCACATTAGTAAATTATTTCATCATCATACCTGCTGCAGCTCCTCCGCAATAGCCCTGATATGGTAAGCTTCAAAACCACAACAGCCACCGATGTACCGCACACCCAGTTCGTAGGCCTCCCTAGCAAACTTGTGCATGTCCCAGCGGGTACAAATCCGAGGCTCCAGAGCTGTATCATGAAATGTAAAATTTGTAATTTTTAATAGGAAGTTACACTAGAACGCCTTATGGTGTAACACCATCACCCGCGAGTGATGAGAGAAGGCTGAACGTGCTGAATCAGCAGTTTTGGTGTTTTTCACATCTAGGTCAACTCACCTAATTGTCCGCAGGAAATTGTGACGCTAGCTCAATTCCTCTTTGCAGAGTTTAGGTGGAAGGACATGCATACATGTGTATAAAAATGCATGCTATATTGCGACACACACCGAAAGAAAACATATGCATCTCCCGCCCTTCACACACGGATGATAAAAGTTTTAAAAGTTTCAGCTTGTATAATGCACGAAATGAAGCCTTATATTTTAATGGATCTTAACTCAACCTGCCAGCATTTTCAAGTGTTCTGTTTAGCTCTGCGTAAGTACAGTATCTGCATAAGTACATATCGTGCTGCGTATAAGAATAAATTTAGGAGGAACAGATGATTAACTTTTGGTGAAGATTCGTTCAACCGTTTGTTTGCTTGTTTGGCTACCTCTTTTTCTTAGCACCATAACTCTAAAAATTTTCGATGGATTTTTACGAAATTTATGTAAGTTGTAAGGTACACCACGAAGTGTAAATGACCAATTTTTTGTTATGATCAGTAAATCGGTTTGGTTTTCTTTTACTTTTTTTTGTCTCTGTGTTTGATTTTATGTTTCTTAGCAATGTAACTCAAAAAGTTATGAACGGATCTTTATGAAACTTTTAGGGGTTCTAAGAACCCCTAAAAGTTGGAAAAAATTCTACTGATGATCGGTACGTCCGTTTTGGTATTTGACTAATGTTTGACAGATTGTTTGTCGGCGACATAGCTCAAAAAGTTATGAACAGATCTGCATGAAATATGTAAAAGTTTTAGAAATGATGAAGGCCAGCAAGTGAGAAAATATTAGTAACGATCGGTTTGTCCGTTTGTGTGTTTGACTGATGTTCCCCAAAACGTTGGCCAGAACATAACTCAAAAAGTTAGGGACGGATCTTCAAGAAAATTACAAAAGCTATTAATACTGTCGAAAAGCACAAATGACCAGATTTTGGTGCTGATGAAGAAAAAATCCTAGTTTCAGAACGAATTTAAATATTTTGTTAACGTTACCTGGCTTGGCGCTCTCAGAGTGATCTACTTTTATGCATGAATTGTTTGAATCTAACTATGAACAACATACATTTTATAATACTGGCGTGAAAAGCTTTGACCTTTTTCCTAATTGAAAAAGTATCCCAGAACATTAATATTTGCACGCATGTGACTGACCGAAGGGAAATTCGGGGAGATCTATAAAACCCTGCCGGTTGGCATCTGGGGTATGGAAGGCGAGCGGCTGGATGATGAGGTGGACTTTCTGACCCGCAGCGTCCAGGGCTTCCTTCATCAAGCGGATGGCCTTCAGGCTCACGAATGGGTCATAATGGCAGTTGACACCCACTGGAAGATGGCATAATAGAAGGGATGTAAATTGTTTCTGGTGTGGAAACTGGGTTGCCTCTGCACCTACTACAAATAAAAGAAGTCACAGTAGACGATAGCTTGTCTGAAGTGGAAATTTAGTCACCCTCGCAGTTGACCCACTGAGAGACGACATGAAATATAGCATATAAACCTATCTGAAGTGGAAATTTAGTTACCCTCGTAGTTGACCCACTGAGAGATGACATGTAAACCTTTCTGAAGTGGAAATTTAGTTACCCTCGTAGTTGACCAACTGAGAGACGGCATTAAATATAGGATATAAACCTATCTGAAGTGGAAACTAAACTTCCTTTGAAGTCGACACTCGCTGAAAAATGATAATAGACGGCTATAAATTCATAAATTTAATCAAGTAGAAACTAGGTTTCCCTCGTAGCCGACACCAAGTGAAAGGTGACGCAATAATCGAAAATAATAGTTATTAGGCATATTGTAAGAATTAGACCGAAATGGCTCTTGGTTGTTTAAAGAAGTAGAAAATTAGTCAAAGTAGGAATGAGTGCACGCAGAAGGACGATTGCCATTTGTGTATCCAGCATTTTCCCATATTTCTATATTGAATGCATTCAGCTTTCAGGGAAATCTATATAATGTAATAACGTGAAGGATATGAAAATTACGTAATTGTTATCGATGCTAACAATAACTACCTAATGCTTCTATTTATCATATTATATGTATCGCTAAGAGCGTGCTGGGCATAATTTTCATAAAGCGTAGTAAGACTTGATGTGAAGGAAACTTACTCTCAGTGTGATTTATCCATGAAGTTACATTTAAAAAAGAAAATATATATATCTCACCTACATGGGCCCCAGCTTGGGCCATCCTGACTGCACAGTTTTCGACCGACACCCCGTGCAGGTCGCCCTCCGGTCCGATGCACATACTGGCCACCACCGGCAGGCCGGATTCCCGGCATACTTCAATGGCCCACTCAATTTCTTCGACATATTCAAAATACTGCACAGAAAAAATAGTTTTATTTAATTTAAGGGGTACCAGCGGAATACTTTCCGGCATCAGGTACCGACTTCGTCCAGTAGTGAGCAAGCGTTTCAATACAAAGACTGCTTTCATATTTACCCACTTAAATATTTCAAAATCGGAGTGTACATTCAGGAAATAATATAATGAAATATTCCAAAATCATAAGTGAGGAAGAACATTAAGTTGGTTTTAATAATTGGCATTTTAGGCTATGAACTTAAAGTGCAAGAAATTTGTAGCATATATACAATACTGGCACCAATAAAATCTTTAAAATGCTGCAGTTTTTTCACACCACCTAAGCAAATCAACTGATCTATATTGTCATCAGCATTTTGATCAATATCATTGTCAAGTTTAATATCATTATTATCGTTACCATCGTCACCGTCAGTGACATCAACATTACTAAAATGCATCTCTAATCTTCTCACTACTGACAAATTACTGCCTAGAACTATCTCAAGAGAGAGACGACCCTCATCCAACTGCCAGTGAACTATGTCGATAGCTCCAAATTGCATCATTTCGCATTTTTATTTCCTTGGCGACATGCTCCATCCAACGCGGTCGATCCCATGTTTCTCATCCTCTGTACCTTAAGGAAACACCTCGCAAAAGATCACAACTGAGGAAGCTGAATCTCTATTGTCATATCGCAAAACGGATGCCAAGAATTTGGCCAATATCTGATTTCAATAGGAATATTGAACCGCCTCGCCAGCCACCGCAGCAGCGGTGCTGCGAGTAAGAATGTTTATTATCCAAGTTCGGGAAAGTTTTCAAATGGATTTGGATCACTTCGCTGAGATATGAGAAATGAAGTGCATTCAGCATTTGTGAAGAATTGTCCGTCCTGAAGCATGTGGGCCCGAGAAGATTAGAGATCTTGTTTGGCAAATGGACATCAAACTCGACTTCTTGGCTTGCGCAACAAATTGTGAAGCATTGTTTGCATTGAAATTTTGGACATCAGACAAGATCATTCAGCTTACAGTATGTGTAACTATGCTAATTTACAGTAGAGTGCACAAGTAAGTGAACAATTATCCTTCGTGGAGCTTGAGAGCCCGAAAACGTTTGATTCTGGGAAATATTGCCGTCGAAGTTAACTTATACGGTTGTAAGAAATGCGATATCTGGAGCAGTTGGGAAACACCCTGTTCATATATCATAATCCCATTGCCGAACAATTTTTCATAATTTTTTCGAACAGAAATTAGTATTCGCTCAGAACTGATTCGTAGATAGCTAGCAAAGAAAAAACTGTTTCACAAGGGAAAACGTGCAACTTGTATCCAACAACACAATTTATATCATAGCCTAATCTTCCTGATCCTGATAGAGCTGGATGCTNAATTTTTCATAATTTTTTCGAATAGAAATTAGTATTCGCTCAGAACTGATTCGTAGATAGCTAGCAAAGAAAAAACTGTTTCACAAGGGAAAACGTGCAACTTGTATCCAACAACACAATTTATATCATAGCCTAATCTTCCTGAGCCTGATAGAGCTGAATGTTAATTTACTTCATTGTATCACTTCAGGGCGCAAAACTTATACACATCTAAAACAATTTTACAATTTTGCTTAAATATTCTTGATGAAATATACGTACCTCAGCGATCAGAAAGTCAACTTTACTCTCCATAAACGCGTCAACTTGCTTTTTAAATTCGGCTTGCACGTCTTCTTTACTTGCTCCTGTAATGAAGAACTTCTTTTCGTTTTTGTTTTCGAATGCTGCAGATGAACTTATACCACTGCAATAATATCATCTGCATAACAAGAGGTTTATTGCAGTTTGAGAATTTGTTGTTTGACAAGCGAAGTAGTTAAATGAATCTCAAATAAAATGTACGGCAGTTTGGACTTCCAGAGATACTATACAGTATTTCGAGAGGCAAAGAGGAAGGGTCCTACACAGTGTTGAAAGGAACATGAAACTCATTCTGCCATGAGCGATAGGAGTATGAAAATGAACCAAGACATAGTGGGTAGGAATAAAGAAATATGTCTCGAAGGACAGGTAAAGCAAAAGTTAGCTACAACTGCATATGGAGTCCTAAGAGCGTGGTGCCCACGTAAAAACTTTCGTTGCCTCTACCATCCAAGAGCTAACTCAATCCCACTGCGTAGTCGTGGCCGTAACTTCAGCATGTAGTCTATAAACATCCTGCACTAATTCTTAAAATGTCAATCTTTGCAAACTTAAACCGCGCATAATGTAGGAGAGATAGTTGAAAGTTCACCTTGGCCACTTGCTAAGGAATAAAAGTTGCAGTAGCCACTGAGATTTTCGACAATTTATTATACAGTAGACTTTTGCGCGAGCTGAAACGTGCGGCGGCTACGTAAACGGATTAGTTGAGTCGTCTCTAGACTGCTAGCGGCAACGGAAGTTGGTACGTGGGCACCGGGCTTTATTGCTTAGGCTGGGTGAACCTATGACAGTGTGTAAAATATAGATATTAGGATTCTCAAGGCACCAAACTAACAGCAGACTTTAGAGACTGTAACGTATGGCAGGGATGTATATTTCCGCTCGGGCCCATTGGCCAACACATGATGAGTGACGTCACCAAAAGCCAGTGTTGATGTTCTGACAAAATTATGTCTCGTAAACAGAGCCTTGAGGATCGTTGGCCTTGATCTGTCAATAACCACAACAATATGAGTGAAACTATAGTTTTAAAATAAAACTAGCGTTCCAGTTAAAGAGCACTCTGAGAGCGCGTACCTCCATTAAACAAGGCAATGCTTACGAAAAAATTAAATTGGTCCTGAAATTAAGGTTTCCTCCTCGTAATAACAGCTTCTGCAATTTTATTGGAGATGCGTCAGCAACTTTTTGAATAACGTTTTGACAAACAGTATAACACACAAACGGACAAACCGATCATCACCAAAATTCGGTTATTTCTGTCTTTTAACGATTTTAACAATGACTACAAATGTCATGGCGATCCGTACATAACTTTTTGAGTTTGGTTACTGATGTATAATTTAAGGCAAACAAACAAATGGTCGAATAGTTCAACACAAAAACTTTGTCATTCGCTCCTATATAGTAACAACCCCAACAAGTCCAGCAAATTTCATTTCATAAAAACCGGTCTATAACTCTGGAGTTATGCAACCAAAAAGATAGGCAGAGAAACCAACAGTTGAACAGATCTTCACCAAAAGTTTATCAGCTGGTTTCCTGTAAAATTTTTAGGGATCCGTCCATAACTTTTTGAGTTTGCTTCGTGACAGACAGACACACAAACATACAGAAAATCACAAAACTCGACAGAAACATAACCTCCTCGGCGGTGGTAATAACAAAAGCATTAAATTGGCCTACAGATAGTAGAAATTAAACTTCAAGTAAGTTACATGGTACCTCGGAATGTATATTATAACAAACTTATTTTTTTTACGTTAAACGCCACAGACAATTCACATTTTATTTCAGACTGTTCTGTAATAAATTCAGTACGTATAATTCAGGGTAGACTTGAATCGTTTCTATTTTAAACTTCACTTGTTCTGACTTCAGCTTCCGTTAATATACCACTTGAATTTCATTGTCTGAAATTTACTCTCAGCTTACTAAATTAAACTGCAGGTAGCTTAACTTAAAGGGGGAGAGTGCAAAGGGCTTTGAACGCCCTTTCTATACGGCCGAATTTGACTCACCTGACAAATACGACGGGGTTTCCGACAGGCCGCCGGCAACGAGCGCCCCACCGTCGGCTCCTTCCTCAGCCACAGCCCTGGCAATTTCACACGCTGCTCGGTTGATGCCCGAACACTGCACACACAGAAAAAGAGACACAGTTTCGTTTAATATTTCTGTCCTCTTACCACTAACGGAAACAATTGAATTCCTAATATGACTTCTCATACTAAGTACATGAGTAGCATAAAAGCCTCAAAATTTTTATTATTTTCACCCCAAGAAGGTTATACTTTTGTCGGAGTTTGTCTGTTGATTCGTTTGTCTGTCTAACACCAAGATAACTGAAAAGTTATGAACACACCTGTATGACGTTTAACCTGGTTGCTAAGTATGCCAGGAGGGACAGATGAGTAACTTTGAGTGAAGATCGGTTTAACCGTTCCTGTGTTAGTTTGTCTACCTCTTTGTCTGTGACGGCAAATTGAAATTTTTCTATAACATTGCATTGGTTAGCGGAGGTATGCCCTTTCAGAATACTCCTCTAGTTCCACCATGAAATCAAAGATGCTTATAAAGCAACCATCAGTACTATATAATAATTCACGTCGTGTTTTTATATTTTTTTATTTATTCATTTATTTATATCTTTCCTGTCACGCTCTATGGGAATAAGATAGGAGAAAATTCAGATTTCAAAATGTAAAAAAAGTGGGGTACCTTGCAATCTTTTTCTCGGCGAAAAAAAAAAGTTGGGTACCTTGCAATCTTTTTCTTCAGTGTTAGATAGAGGAAAAATGAGGAGGCCCAAAAGACGGCAGGGGTTTTGGTGAAGTGTTAATTTTTTGCCGTCATTTATAATGACGGCACGGGCCACTAGTCTTCTATATTGATACGAAGATTGGAGGACTCCCAGCTAGGTCAGTTTGAAGAAGTGAATAAGAAAGCCTTCTGGGATTTTAGTGTTATTAGACCCCGCGGGCAACTACCGATTTGCAATAATAAACACGATTAAATTAGATGTGCAAGTAATTACATTAAAATCCAACAACAAGCATACCGGTAAAAGGAAATTTTCCAAACACCAAAAATAAAGTTGATAAACCGTGAATATTTTCACGGGTCCAGCTAGTTGTAATAAATGTTCAGAAGTTTGACCGGTTTCCAAGTGCACGTACCGTATACTTTTCGCTGCTGGTGTTGCCCCGGTTGGAGAGTTTGTCATCAGAAGCGTAAAAGGTAAAGGCCTGCATGACGTCGCTTCCAGCCCGTAAGAATTCGCGGTGTAAATTCTTAACTGAAAACATTTAAAAGCTTCTTATAGTATTAATCGTCCAACAAATTCTGACAACAGTACAGCGTCTCACATTTTTATAAAATACAAGTATTTTTTGCTACACACATTTTTTGGCAGTGAAGATAGATCGTACAACACAGTCTTAAAACTGTCACTGACCATCTCCTAACTTCGATCACGTATTTTTTTTTCTTACAACATCGAAATAGATTCTGACGGTATCAATCGTACAATAAATTGTTACAGCTGTCAAACAGCGTCTCATTATTTTGATATTACAGCGAATTCTAGCTAAATTCAAAGAGCTTTGGATAATGTCAGTCGCTTAACCAGTTCTTACAGCAGTGAAGCAGCTGCTCGAAAATCTCACCAGACGAAAAATTCTTGAAGCAGTTGAAAGAGCATTACGTTTTGCCGATGGTGCGGCTAATTTCTACGGCATTACTCATCACACTAATACGTAACAATTGTTCTTGTAGCAGGCATAAACGACACTTAATATTAACAGTATGCCTTAATTTTAGCAGTAAGGTAGATTTTTTAGTCGCATACACACCGGCCTCGGGATGCTCAACGACTGCTTCGGGTGTCCAGGGTCCAGCTTTGACGTACCCTCGTTTTTCGAGGGCAAAAACAAAACCTCCGTCGCCGATCACCACACCCTCATCCAGCCTCTGGAGCAGACCCTGTGTAAGAGAAGAGATAGTGACGGGGTTGCTCTACATCATTATCCCTTTCAAGTGCCATAAATAGAGTGTTCTTTCTTTCTCTGACTCAGAGAATGTATCTAATGTCCAGTCTAAATAACTGAGAATTGTTTCTTGATTTTCTTTAAGTTAGAAAGTAGATGCGGCATTGTTTTTATAGTTTTCGATTATCAAAGCAGTGTAATAAAGATCAATGTGTACTGATTTATTAGTAAATATAGTTCGTCTTCTCTCTATGTATGAGGATTGCATAGTTGGATATTATACTTTCAAAATGACCCTTTCCCGAGCGGCTGAAAAACGCTCTGGTAGGATTAGCATTATGGTAGTAACAATTAATTTGTACAGTAAAGATTTTACGGAGATGATAAACTAGCACCCAGTACCACCCTTGGTCTTGGCGACTCGACGTATAGCCGTTAGCTTCAAAGCGCATTGGCAGAATTATTGAGTTGATGATTAAAGTGATGAATACAGACAATCCGGGCTTCCAAGAGTCTTGGTTTTATGCGAAACAAGGGCCCTTCTTCCGGGGCTCCCTCTGTATTTAATCTTTTTTTTTTTTGCAGACGCTTTTAAAATCTCTGTAATATGAGATTGGGTTCGACATGGAGTGACAGCACCTGGTACTGATGTACAGAACGTTTCATAATTCTATCAGTACCTGAGATAGTACAGCAATATGAAATATATAAATGAGATAATTGAATAACACACATACATTTATGTGTGTGTGTATTTATTACCTTCGCCAAGGAGGTTATGTTTTCGTCGTGTTTGTCTGTCTCTTTGTCTGTCACCAAGATAACTCAAAAAGTTACGAACCGATTTCGATAAAATTTACAGGGATTGTAAGGTATGTTAGGAGGAACAGATGATTAACTTTTGGTAAAGATATGTCCATCCGTTTGTTTGTTTGTCTGCCTTATTTTTGTCGATGCCATAACTCAAAAAGTTATGGATGGATTTTGATGAAATTAAAATGAATTGTTAGGTATATAACAAAGAGTATATGAACAAATTTTGGTAATGATCCGTTTGTTCGTTCGTTCGTTTCTCACTGTTTTAAATTTTATGCTTGTTAGCACAATAACTCAAAAAACAATTAATGGATCTATATGAAATTTATAGGGGTTGTTAGTAATGTTAAAAGACATAAATGATCATATTTTGGTGCAGATCGGTTTGTTCGTTTGTATGTTTGACTTATGTTTGTCATAACGTTTGTTAACACTATAACTCAAAAAGTAATAAACGGATCTTCAAGAAAATTGAACAACTGTCATTAACATAAAAAGGTACAAAGGATTAAATTTTGGAGTTTATACAAAGAAAATTATGGTTTCAGAACCAATTTGAATTTTTTTGCTACCGATGCCTCACTTGGCGGAGGTATGCGCTCTCAGAGTGCTCTAGTTCACAATAATTTTCCAGTACAATTTTTTAAAATTTATTGCAGGATGAAATTTTTCTATTTATATGGTAATTGGGTCTACCGTGAAGAAAATTAGAGGCTACCGAATTGAAATTTGTAGCACATCCTTCATGATTTTAAGGGAAAATGGGACCGCAGCTGTAGTGAGCACTGGGTTAACTGCAGTAGCAATGCCAGTTCATTAAATTAGATAGGCGGCAGTAGGCGGACCAACAGGTCGTCCATTCCCACAGAGACACCTGGACTTACGCCCCAACACTCTATGATCTTTTGCCATTGGGTTGGCTTGAAATACTGTAGGTGACAGAGGAAAAAAGAAGAAAAAAAAGAAAGATCTCAGCCATGAGTCGATCATGCATGCACACAAGTGCAATTTATAGCCGCTGAACTGCGAAGCTCAAGAGTTTGTAACTCCTGGTGGAGGGCGTGTTCTTAGTGGTGGAGGATGTCTTTCTCAATTTTGTCAAGTCGATTTTTAAACGCGTTGACTGTCTTCGCACCGACAACGTCGGAGGGGAGTCTATTCCAAATGGTGAACGTTCATAGTCGACGGAGGAGGCACACGCACTAGTAAGAGTATGAAACCCTTGCATAAAATAAATTTCAGAAACTATATTTAAAGAGAGACATAACATATATTGATATGAAATACTTGCACAGCACACCATTACTTTATAATACTTGAATTAAGCCAGAAACACGATGAATTTTAAGGGGATAAAGAGTCAAAAACAATCTATGTTTTTATGTCAAACTTTAGCATTCTCGCTATCCAATGGTGTATGATAATAATAGCTTTATTTTCAACTTAGTTACTGTTACAGGAAATGGGTCCTGTATAGGCCTACATATTCCTATAATCGTCATACTAGTTTGTGGGCCGCAAACGAACTTATAAAAAGAAACAGAAAGGAAAAGAAAACACTGAAATCAGCCTATACCCATACCACATAATAACAATGAACAAATACAGTGGGTGCGGCTTGATAATGCAAATCGTGTTTTTGCAATAACAAATATGTTTTTTCAAGTTTTACTGCCAAAATTTTCATATAACTCGTTTAATCAAGATATTTTCTTCCTTTTCAGGTGATATGCATAGCAATATTCAGTTCAGTAATCCTGTTTTAGGAAAATGGATAAAAGTGGTGTTTTTAGGTGCCTATGCAAGTCTTTAAAAATGGGGGAAAAGCTAGATTAACTTATTCTGATCGACTGAAACTCACATCAATCCTTGGCAAGGGAATGACTACTATCAAAATATCCGAGAAAATTAAGAGAGATCATCGCACAAATAAACGGTAAGACCTGTAGGAAAGTACCTGAAAGAGCTCATTTAAGGGAACGTACCGATAGGGATATGCGCAAGATTGCTAGGGAGATGGTTAGAACACCTCATTCTATTAGTGAAAAATTTGATACAGCTGGAGCACCGCAAATGGGAAAAACATCGAGGTGTGCGACGCTGAGGAGCCTTGGAAAAGTGAAAAACCCTGCTAAAAAAAAACCTCCAAGGAGTAAAATTCACAGGGAAGAGTGTGTTCAATGGGCTGAAAAATATGTTAAAATGAATTTGCTTCCACCGATGAATGTCGCGCCCCGCTGGATGGACCCGACGGACGGTCGCTTTGTTGGGCATTGAAAGGGTGCCCAATAGGAACCCAGATTCGCCGACAGCAAGGCTGCAGAGGGGTAATGTTCTGGGCTGGAAACAAAGAAAATGAGATTATTTGACCGTTTGCTGTGCCAGAAGAGGTAAAAATAGATTTCAAGTGATACTGCTAGCTTCTTAAGAAATACTTTGTTCTCTGGTTGGAAGACCAAACTTTGTTGGACAGAAAATCTTTACTATTTCAGCAGGATAATGCACCAGCGTAAAAGTCTCAAAATACCAAGAGTTGGTTAACTGTACACGGCTTTACAGAACGTAATCTGAGGGTTGGCCCCCAGTAGTCCCGATTTAAACTCCATTGAACATTTATGGGCCATCATTAAACGGAACATTTATGCGTATGGAAAGCAATGTAACAACCTGAATGCTCTTTGGAATGCAATTGAGGGTGGCTGTGGGTCGATTAAGCTCTGTGAAAGTGTTAAATTTGACTTCATCTGTCGTCAAGCGTCTCTTGAAGATCCTCAAAAATGGAGGAGGCTTTGTTAACTGCTGAGGTGAAATGAAGAGCATTTTACCAATTGTGTGTGCGTTACCTCCTAGTTTATTGATTTCTCTATTCATTTTGATTCTGTATTTGTTAAATAAAATCGTTTGAAACATCAAAAACCATTATTTTTTACTTTTGCGTAATCAAGCCGGACACCTAAAAACACAATTTTTCTAAGTTTCCTAAATGCAGAATTACTGATGTGAATCTCGCTAGGTATATCACCTAATAGCGAGGATACCTTCCTAAAACTAATTACATCAAGATTTCGGCAGTAAAACTTGAAAAACATAATTTTCATTGCAAAAATACGATCCGCATGATCAAGCCTCACCCACTGTAGAAACACAGTAATTCAACAGCAGTTAAGCAGGCAAGAACACAACCGCGTAATTCATCACGTCTTTCTTCATACACGTACGAAATTCCAAGCCAGCGCTGCTTGGGCGCAGTACTCTAATAACTCAGATCTGAGAACACCACCTGCCATAACGCATTCAATGAATGTTCTATCTTCATAGTACAGCGTCTCATAAAACTCTCAGATTTAATCGCATTTGCAAACATCAAATAAATTTTCCCGTGTAAAAAGATTTTTCCGAGTCAAAGCAGAACGCTAAAATTTAATCAATGACCTATTTTTGCTTTCATGTATTAAATTTAGGTTTCGATTGGTTTGGCAGTTCTGTAGAAGTTCTTCTTTTTCTTCGTGCATTGATGCTTCTCAGAATGATTTTATCCATGACTTTTCGTTGCACTTCAATCACAATATTTTAATTGCTAAATAGACAAATGTTTTCTCTCAGCTTATCAGTAATCGACAGAGACTGTGAAGCATTAGCAGAGAATATGTGCAAGTAAAGGACAAATAAAAATGACGTTCCATTCCCAAAAAAATAATAACCTCCGGTGAAAACTAAAACTTAATATCACAATAATAACAACAACAGAAAAACAAGACAAATTTCATAAGCATGTGCAAAAAAACACGCTAATTAAACGCTCGCTCGCGTCCTTATCAACGTAACATCTTTTGTATGATCTGGACTTGTAAAATTTTCACAGTATAAAACATTTTCAAAGTTAATGTGGAAATAGAAATAAATTTGCCAAGCACAGGAATGTCTAACGCTAACTTCAGTCTTAAAAACCCAGTCTAAAAACGGTACGTGATTAAATATCGCACTCGCAGGTAGCGGAGAAGGGCTTGAACCCTCTATGGGGAAGCAAGGTAACTTTTTGTCCTTCTAGAACAGAATTTAGGGGCTGCGATATCTTAGATTATGCCAGGTCACTCAAAACTTATCTTAAATTTATTGCAGAAATTTAGCAAAAATTGTATTCTTTATTATGGTATGAGTTATAATTTTTTTTTGAGTGCGAGAACAACGTCAATATTTCTAGGGGGCGCGATGGATCGAAAATGCCGGCACCACCGAATATAAGGCCGTGCAGGATTCTCGAACTACATACAAGACGACTTTTACCATTTCTATAATGTACGAAAGGAATCATAATGTGTACAAGAGTAGCTATTCGGAACGCATTTTTCATAACAATATATCATTGGAGAGAATTAATTTTCTGTGGTTGTTTCACTGGAAAGAGTAGCTACTCTCATTTTTATAGAATATTTCGTTCCTCCCAAGAGTACATAAATGATGTTTTCCATGCTAAAAAGAGCTGCTTCCACATTCTAGCTGAATGTGCAAATGAGATAACTGTACACCATCTTGCTCAACAAATACAAATTATTTGTAAAGATAATGAGTGTAGATTTTGATTTTACCTTTCTCATAGAAGACATTGCTGACCCTCCGCACTGTTCGTCTTTAGAATTATTCTTCTATCAAAATGAATATTGTACCTCTCCTGAATTCTTTATTTCTTTACGCTACGTAGCTACACAGTTTGTTCTTCCGGGTGTATCGAATGCCTTCCACTACCGCTCAATCGGTTGTGTCACAATGTCGACCATGGACGGCACCTCTACTTATAAAGAGCGCATGACAATCGCTGGGCAGATGACCTTCTTATCTAGAGCTCGAGATACCGGTGAATCCTTCCATTTTACTGTTTACGTCGGTTGCTCGATAGGGAAATTACGTTGCAATCAATAACAATTTATGTTGCCCGGGGTGAGGAGAGGCCACGACATTTTATAGAAATATGGTAACGTTCTTAGGCACGTGGCGATGAGTTCATTATGTAAACAGAACGAACTGTCCTATGTCCCGACAGACTTTCTTACAAACTTGGACACAAATATATATTTCGTCCCTTGGGTTAGATGCAGGTCTCTGAAAACGCTTGCAACTTATTAGCTTACATAATATTGGACGGTGAAGCCGGTCAGATCCCTAAATACGCCTCAACTAATTGCTTTAATTGTTCTATGGCCAAAGCTTGAAGGACTGGAATCAGACGAAATTACAGCACTTTCGTAGATGTAACGAAGCACAGGGCACGAACAGAGATACGTTAGAGACTAATGGTACGTTCAATCGAACAGAGAAATAAAGCCCTCGGAGCTTGACTTGCAAGGGACTCCAGACAGGTGCTCTGGTTTCGCTCCATTGCTTCAAATATCAAGTATCAACTCGATTAGCTGTGAGACATCCAAAAACTGAAGCCTACTCCGTATAATGCCTTCTTCGATCAGCTCAACATAATCAGGTTGCCTTAACATCTGCAACACGATTCGAAGTAACGAAGCCAAAAGTCCTTTCTACAGCTCAAGACATGTCAAATTAAGTAGACTTGGCTTAGATCTACTCTGACGATCCAAACGAACGAACCTTATTCTCCGACAAGAGCGCAGTAGGGACGGGGCTTGCGGGATTCAAACTAACTTTGCGTATTTAGAATTAACTAATGGACTCCGCAAGAGTGCATACATCCGTCAAGCAAGGCAACGTTAACGAAAAACCCAAATTGGTTTTGAAACTATGATTTTTATCAGCACCAAAATGTGGTATTTGTGCCTTTTGACAGCAGTAACCGTTTTTGAAATTTTCTTGAAGATCCGTTCATTACTTTTTGAGTCACAATGCAGACAAAAATTTTGACAAACATTAGTCACATACACAAAGAGACAAACCGCTCATCATCAAATTTAATCATTATGTCTTTTAACATTTCTAACCGTGGCTGGAAATTGAATAAAAACTCCGCTTATACTTTTTGAGTTATTTTGTTAACAATCATAAAATTAAACTCGGAGATAAACAAACAAATGAAAGAACAGATCATTACAAAAACTTGGTCATTTATTCTGCGTCGTACATCCAACTCATGTAAATTGCATAAAAATCTGTTCGGAACTTTTTTAGTTCCATACAAAAGATAAAGAGGCAGACAAACAAGCAAACCGTTAAACAGGTCTTCCCAAAAGTGTATCATCTGTTACTCTTAAAATGTCCAACAATCCATTTAATTTTCGTAAAGGTCCGTCCATATCTTGTTGAGTTATCTTGGTGACAGGCTCAGAGACACTCTCGACACAAACATAACCTCCTTGGCGGAGGTTATAATTGAAATTAAGAACCTTCCACCAAAACTAATGTACGATTTATAGACGTATTCCCTCTTAGTAGCGTAGTATCCATTAAGGAGCACTATAATAATAACAAAGCACAGTTGTTGGTTGGTTGCTTGCCCTTTTGGTTGGTCCTTCTCTCCGTCACGCTCTAAAGGATTTAGATAGGAGAAAAATTATCTGCTGAATAACAAGATGTGATGCTGTGAAATTTAATTGTGATGGACAATATAGTATCTGGACTATTTGCCTAAAAGTCGATATAATGCATTTTCTAAAGCCCTCTACGCTTTGAAAAGTAGTTCGGTACTATTTGATATGAATATTCTTTTGAGTGCGGTAGATTAAAGTTGTACCTTAGATAGAGTGTAGAGTTGGTAGCAGTTGAAACTTATATCCAAAATATTTTAACCAAATTTCCATCTTGAGGGTTAAACTAAGTGCTTGTATCCAGGACACGGTAAGCACTGAGCAGTTCCAACGACGTACCTGCAACGGGACTCAAAGAAAGAGACCTCAATGATCGCTTGCGAAACAACTGCCAAAAACTCAAGCGTAAAGTTCGAAGAACAACCTTAAGTCAGCAGTTCTTTCCTTATTTCATAGTCAGTATTTGGAATAGACTCCCTTCCGACGTTGTTGGTGAGGAGTCAGTGAACACGCTTTAAAATTGAGTTTTACATTAGGAGAGACATCCTCCACAGCTTAGAGCTCCTCCTCCAGGACTCGCAAACTCTTGACGGCCAAAGCTTCCGAGGCCACCTTAATCCGTCTTCTTCTTTCTTCCGCTTCAACTACACAGTTTAACATCTTTAAGCTCCGCATATCAGCAGCTATTGTTCGTGCTTGCGTGCATTCAAGATCGTCTCTTTGGCCGAGATTCTTGTCCCCCCTCTTTTTTTCTCTCTTTTCCCCAGTCCTCTATATCCTACTAACATAATGGCAATAGCTCATAGAGGGCCGGGGCGTAAGTTCCGGTGTCTCTTTGGGAATGGGCCTATTGGTTTGCCTATCTAATCTTATTCTTTCGACTTTCAAACATTTCAAAACAATTATTTTTGAATTTTACTTGCAGGAGGGAAATTTGCTGTCTCAAACTCACGCCAGCACAACATTCGTTACGTTAATATAGATCAAGCCTGCAGGCATGAGGCACAATTTTGGCAACAAAACATGTGCAGCATGCAAATGCAATAAAACGCTTCATTACAAAATTATTGCCGTTATTTTTGGCGGCTAGGTAGTATAGTAACAGTATAACCGCGGCAAGACTTTACCGTCACAATTTTTGCTCTACCGAAAACTGTGTTATTGTAACCATAGAAACGCCATCACAGTTAGGTCTTTAGTCGTTTGTATTTGCTTCTGCTAGAACGCATGTATATTTTAGGGTTGCCAACCCACTCTCACATCCGTGCGCTCTTCGCCAAGTGGATAAAAATAAGCAAAGTTTTTCTAAACTGAAAAGTGGACTGGCTGAAAGTATGACATTTGCATAACAATGGACTTGTAGCTTTGGAATTTCGGAAGCCGACTTATTTGAAGATAATTTCTTCTATCAGATATGCACATTTTATGGAAAAAGTAATGATTATATAATGACAATAATAGGTCATTGTTATACCCAGTGAAGTTCAATATCGACTGAAAAATGTTTGCGTTGAGTTTGCTTACAAAATTACAAATTATGAACTGAGTATTGCTCCAAAAGTGCGATACAAATTTTTTTACTTCTAATAATATTTTGATGGCCCGCCTCCATGGATATTTCTTCTCTTGTACGTAGCATCTGTTCACATGTCAGTCTTGTGCACTACATTCATACATCACAGCGTTCGTATGCTTTGCTGCTTTTACTTCGACAACGAAAAGTGCACGGCCTCCCGTCCTCAAATATACTCGAATTATGAAGACATATCTCAAATTTTACTAAGGATACAGAAGGCTGGCTCTACAGCTACAATCTATGTAAGGCTTCCACTGCACAGCGACACGACAAAACAATCGGATGCTTGGGGCATGTGACCGTTCAGCAAAATTCTGCCGCGTGAACTGACTTTCTGACAGTTAACTCATCCATATTTAGCATAATGCTGTTATTCTCTTGATATTAACATTATTCCCCATGTTCCCTGTATTCAAGGATTGATAATTGCATTTACAAATTTCCCTGTAAATCTAGAAACAATGAAGGCGGTTTTTAAGCACTTAAATGAAGAGGTTGAAAAACATAAACAACTAGAGAGCAGTGTGAGAGCGCATACATCTTCCAAGCAAAGCAACGAAAACGAAAAATTCAAATTTTTTAAGAAATCATAATTTTCTTTGAATCAACACCAAAAATCTAATCATTTATGCTTTTCGATAGTATTAACAGCTTCTGTAATTTTCTCGGAGATCCGTTCGTAACTTTTTGAGTTATGGTGCTAACAAACACAATGACAAACATACGTCAAACACACTAACAGACCGACCGATCATTACCATAGTTTAATCATCTATGTCTTTTAGCATTACTAACAAGTCCTGTAAATTTCATAAAGGTCCATCCATAACTGTTTGAGTTATTTTGCTATCAAGCATAAAGTCAAACACAGCGACAAACAAACGAACGAGCAAACAGATCATTGCGAAAATGTGGTCATTTTCTCTCCGTAATATACCTAACAACCAATGTAAATTTCATGAAAATCCGTCCCTAACTTTGTGAGTTACAGTACTAAGAAAAAATAGGGAGACAGACAAACAGATGAACGGATTTTGACCAAGAGTTAATCATCTGTTACTGTTAACATTTCTAACAACCCCTGTAAATTTCGTAAAGATCCGCTTATACCTTTTTGAGTAATCTTGGTGACAGACAAAGGGACAAACACACACGACAAAACATATCCTTCTTGGGGAAGGAGATAACACAGGAGTTGAATATCGCAAGGCTTTGAATGCTGAAACACAATTTCTTATCTGTATAATAAATCGTTTTACTCTCATATTAGCGTTGAGGCCGTGTAAATTCTCAGAGATCTGTACGCCCTATTTCGCTAGGAGCAAAGCATCCCCCCCCCCCAATAAATGTTGTGTTGCAACTCACTCTCTTTTTCTGTCATTTTGCAATACTTGAAGTTGGAATTGGATCTGTTCTTCACACGTTCAGTGACTGTATTCTGTATGGCTGAGGGCCCCCCCCCCCCCGAGAGAACACATTTAGCAGAATGCAAAATTCCACGAAGACGTGCCAACGTCACGGATCGTATTTTTGTCTATTCGTTAAACAGTTGAACTCATCAAACATGAACGGTTTCTGGAACGGGGACTTCCCAAAGCAGAGAAAATCTGGAATATAGACAGTGCGTAGCACCATCTGTCGGCAATCGCGCCAACAGCCGAAGCCATATACACTTATTATATTATGCAGGGTAACATATGCTATAGTGTTTTCTACATGTTCAATCATCCGCTCGTCCCAGTGTGTTACTTTGCTTTTGAAGCAACAGCAACGTGCGCTGTTGTCTGAATTTTATTTCACTACAAAAATCTGAAGAGGCATCCGTACTTGTCTTGTGACGTTTGTCGAGGAAGCTTATTGATTGTATTCATTTCAATAACCTTTGTGACGTACACAAAGTTGTGCAGACAACGACGCTGTAAAACACTCGGATGAGTGAACGTGTTGAAAAGTCTAAGGTGTAGACAAGCCTATATGGAGTTACCTTGTTATAAGCTGCAGTAGTTTTATCAGTAGTGCATGCTGTACAGTAAAACGTCACGGTTCCCTATGCGATTTATGAAAGACAGAGTTTTAAGAATATAGGAGAAACAGGCATGTAGAACTTGCTTTCTCGAGACGGAGACTCCACTCAAAACCGAGACCATAGTTTTATCTATATACGTACATATGTATTAGGCGTTCCACTGTACTGATCATATCGATATTACGATCAACATTTGATGTGGCCGGCAAACGGTACATGACTAAATCTGTTAACAAAATTAAATCACTGTTTTCAAAAGCCAAAATATAAAACTTCAGCCGGTATTCGATGCATGCATGTGCCCCAGCAGCCGTATAGCTAGTTATCAAACCCTAGACTTCACTACGAGCTTGAGAATCCTAATTGCGTTACGAAAAGCCTAACGAAGTAATTTCTATTTGGCATAGCATTAACTGCAGCATGCATGTGCATTCCAGCTTCAACTAACGCCAACTAAAATTTCGTTTTACAGTTTTTTGGTTTTATCGCCTCTATTTTGAGGATGTAGTAAACTTGCTTAATAAAAGTGTGCAGTGTGACAGATTAAATAGCAAATATAACAATATTTTAGGGTTTCTTCCGTTTTTGAGCTCGGCAACATTTTATTTGTGTAGATTAAAACTGTCTGAAAAGTTCTGTGTGATTAATGTACCGTATCAATGATATCTTCACTGTGTTAATGATGTGCTACACAAAGCGTAACGTATCCGCGTAGCGACCGGACGTTAAGCTTGTTAATACCTGATCAAGAGTGTGTCGCAATCAGCATTTTTTGGGTTACCGGTGCTACACCGGTGACCCAGCCAGTCGCAACCCGTGTCGCAATCATAGCTCAAATGGCGACTACGACACGGGTTACGGCGTTGTAGGTCACCGAGCACAAACGTGTGTTTTTAATGAAAGGAGCACTAAATTCATTCAAATGCGTAACAAATAAACACCTTTCACCAGAATGAGTAAATTTGATCAAATACTTGGAACTTTCAATGAGAAAATTTCAAATTAAACGAAATTTTAAAATTTTTGAGCTTACTCAGATCGTCGCTAGATGGCGTTCTTACGGGCTACGTAACCTTTTTTTCAGGTTATGGTAGCCCGAATTTGGCGTAATTGTGACCCACCCCAGAATTCAGGTGAAGGTATATCGAAATCGAATCTCTTAGGTCACAGCTTCGATCATTTCCATAAAACAAAGATGGGTGCGTTCGTTGGAGAGCAAGCTTCTAAAAACGTGGCAACGAGCCATGATCAATTTTCATTTGTTGTTTAACAAATCACCGACGGATATGAATCAACTGATGCAGCAATCTTGGCAAGAGCTCTGCTCACTGTTCGAGACAAACACTCGGACCTGCGCCGTGCGCAGCTGTGCAGCCGTATCGCTGAGGGAGAGAACGCTGGACCACATGCAAATCGAAAGGTAGGTACTTAAGATGATCGAACCTTTGAACTGGGAAACGCTGCCTCACCCGACGTATTCACCAGATCTCAGCCCTGGCGTTTTTTACCTTTTCCATGTATCAAGAAGTTCGTGTACCGAGAAGGCCGAGAAGGAAGTAAACAATTTTTTCGAAAGGTGAAAATAGCTGCCATGATGAATTCTTTGCCCTGTTGTAATCAAACCTACGGTGTTAATTGTGTAACCCCGGCCTCCAATACGACACAGATTTTCGTTACACTAGTGACACCGACGGTAACCTGAAAAATTGTAGCTGAATAACACTGCCTCGGTTTACAAACAGTGTCTTCGTTTCCAAACGTTGTCAATCATTGATGCGCTAAAATAATGGACATATTCGGTCAATGTCTGGTTTAGCTACAACGGAAATTTTCCTGATGTTTATCACTTATTCAGGTAATATGAGGTATTTTAAACATTTTTCCTGGACTTACCATTCCGTCGAAAATGCTTAGTTTTTGAGATATTTGGCTTTGAAGTTCCCATTGATTTTCTGTTGGGAGAAATAGTCTGCGAAACCGTAGGAACCTAAACTAGGTTAGGTTGCAATTTTTAGTAGTTATTTTTTTTTACTAGTTTTTCGTGTATATTTCGAAGTGTATTAGAAGAACCAGTCCTTGCTTAGTAACGTTAATAAAAAACACAGTTTTTTTGCATTTTGATACCTATTTAAAATTAGACAAAATTAGACAAGAGCTTGTTCATCCAATTTGGCAGGATAATTAGTACAGCCTAAAGTAAGAGTAGGTTTGCTGGGCTTCAGGCTTGGCTTCAGGTTTAGCCTCAGGTTTAGCCTCAGGTTTGGCCTCAGGCTTGGCCTCAGGCTTGGCCTCAGGCTTGGCCTCAGGCTTGGCCTCAGGCTTGGCCTCAGGCTTGGCCTCAGGCTTGGCCTCAGGCTTGGCCTCAGGCTTGGCCTCAGGCTTGGTTTCAGGCCCAGGCTTGGCTTCAGGCCCAGGCTTGGCTTCAGGCCCAGGCTTGGCTTCAGGCCCAGGCTTGGCTTCAGGCCCGGGCTTGGCCTCAGGCCCAGACTTGGCTTCAGGCCCAGACTTGGCTTCAAGCTTGGCTTCAGGCTTGGCTTCAGACTTGGCTTCAGGCTTGGCTTCAGGCTTGGCTTCAGGCCCAGGCTTGGCCTCAGGCCCAGCTTGGCTTCGGGCTTGGCTTCGGGCTTGGCTTCG
>LQNS02278070.1:30303995-30322059 GCA_001587735.2 Parhyale hawaiensis
ACCGTTAGTAAAAGTACCGTTAGTAAAAGTACCGTTAGTAAAAGTACCGTTAGTAAAAGTACCGTTAGTAAAAGTACCGTTAGTAAAAGTACCGTTAGTAAAAGTACCGTTAGTAAAAGTACCGTTTGTAAAAGTACCTTTAGTAATAGTGTCATTAGTCGAAGCTGAAGTCGCTTTTCGATACTAATTTCTCTTGAGCCATCCCGTTACGGTTTTTGCTCCCTGCTACACTCAGAGAGTGATAACAACGGGAGAACCGGACAAGTATGCGGAAAAAAGAGCGCGCCTCAAAAGACGCTTTTTTTCGGAACCAGCGACTGCAGCGCACGCTAAGCATTATGAGTATAGCAATATTATACTTTTATTACCGATATTGATGTGCTCTATAACATTGTATTATTACTCCCTGACTGACGTAAGCAAATATACATTAATGAAAAAAGTGCACCGAGCGATGCAGCTGCTGGATCAGAAGAAAATAAAGTCATTTGACGAGCGTTCTTTTTCTTATTATGCGTGTTTGATCCTCCAGTTATTATTAACTCGCTGCCAGAAGTGAATACATATTGGGCTCTAATGCCTGCATCGACGATGCGCCCCATCTGAAACAAGTAAGCATCAACTCCCTTGGTTCATATATCTTTGACCCAATGAATCGAGTTTTACGTGGTAGCCGTCAGCCGACTACCTTATAGGTACATGAAAACTAAATCTTTCTTCGTTAAATGGCGTTGTCAGCCAGGGTCTTGATTAAGCAATGCAGTATTCCTCTTCCTATTTTGCTCTTAATAGGGGATAATATATTATACTAGATACGTGATTTTCAAACATGAAAAATGTTAGTTGAGCTGAGTTCAGGCCAAGCCAGGTGCTGCTAACTACAGTACCTTCACTGTACTCTCATAAATGGAAACTTTTTATTCATTACGTCGTGAACAATTAATTTGCAAGTGTTACGGATTTTAATTTTTTTTTCAGCGAAGTAGCATGTTCCGAGATGACTTTATTTTGATATTTTTAAATAATTATGATTCACTTCGAAAATGTTGCTGAATTGTTGACAAAATTTTACGAGAAAGAAACACGCTCTGGAACTTGGGCACATATTTTAACGGGCGCTAATACCCTGGATGGTGGTGCGCCGTATCCAAACAAGTGAACATATTTTAACCAAAGCCGAGCAAGCGCTCGTCCCGACTTCGATTAATTAAGGGGCTGGTACTGCAGTGACTTAACCTGCTATGTCATTGACATAGATATGGTTAGTTAGGTTGATCCAACCTATTTCATAGGAAGTAGCACCGCAGTGGATCCCCATAGGATTTCTTAGCTAGGCCTACGGTACGTCTCTCTTTCGTGCCCACTCGTTTGCTGCCTTCAATTTTTGCATTCCTGCTGATGATATTTTGCTCGTCCTCTTCTTTCTGACCTGCTGTTACACACGTACGCGTTAATCCTGCATGGAGACGCCCTCATGCCTGGTTCCCACTCCTCTATCGATATACATTGCTCTTCCTCCTCTTCGATTGGAACAAATGTACTGTGGCTAGTAAGGATGGAACTTGTAGCCTATAGTTTAATTCCCTGTAAAAAAATTTCTTGAAACGCTTGAGCTGTGAAAACCAGGAAATTGAAATGCGAGGGATTCCTAATCTAGTTCCAGGTCGCTAGTTGCGTGTCTTGAGTTTTCAAAAGCATTGCCATTAGCATAGAATTTTGCGCCTTCTACTCTACTAATCGGTCAACATGATTCTGAGAAGTAAAATTCCATTTCTGCTAGAGTGTAACAGGCTTTACACGAATTTTGTACTTTCAGCAGCTGCAAGTAAATACTTTAAAATTGCTCTATTTTGCATATTTGCGTTGTTTTTCTAACGAGATCAGTTCGCGTGAGCTGTAGGGTGTGCTCAGCGGTTTGCTATTGCCATGGCGAATTGTGTTGGAGCTCCAGCAATTTTTTATGCCATTTACTTCTTGTTAATTAAACTCATTTAGGCCTATTTTAAGTAATGTGGCTTTGGGAAAGAGATAACTCGAGTATATGCTAGCTTAGGTGGACGAAGTCTTTTACTCGAGATGTGCAGATGGGTCCACCCCATTTAGGTTACTGGTTTTCGACGTTTTGCACTCGCGACCTTTTTGTGAATCAACATAGAAGCTTGCACCGCCCAGTGTCATCGGCATCATGGCCAAAATTTAATTTTCTGTATAAGAGGAGTAAAAACTATCTCACAAAAAATCATTAAAGAAGTAAAGTCATCTCTAGCAAGGCTTCACCCCCCCCCCCTCAGCCACGGATAGTGACCCTCTAATTGAGAACCCCTGTCGGGGCGCATGTCGTGGGTCTTAATATGAGGTTAATTCGCTTGTCATATTTGTGGAGAGTGCCGCTCCGAAAGAAGCCCATCAGCCTTTGGGATGTTTGTCTTTCGCTCCCACTTTGTTTCCACGCATTTTAACGCCTGCACAGACGAGGAGTAAATTTTTAAAAAGCGGCATTTCACCAACAAATGCTCTATCAGACTCGGACGAAAAATTGCAGGAGTTTTTTTCCTATAATCTTTTCATTACTGCGGTGTATGACGCCTCAGTTTTTTTTAAGCTATTTTATATGGTAACGGTTTTAGCCGTACCGTCAGAAATGTAAAATAAGTTTTTCTCCAGGTTACATTAATGGTAGCTTGTAGAAAACTTGCTTGTCAAAGTGTCGTTTATGAGCTACAAGATCGTACGAAAAAAGATTGAGCCGCACAGTACTATGCACATGGAATAAAAATGTCATATAAACGAGCACTAAAATTCATTAATTTAATTTTTTTTCCATTTTTAGTTTCTGCAGCTTGCACTGATTAACAAGTCGCGGCAAGGTTGATGTTCAGTCAATTTTATTCCATCGGAATCAACAAACTTGCCGCGTACCTACGCGTTTATGCTCCTACTCATGCTATTTCCTGTTCTTCCTCTTCTTTCCGAACTTACTGTTCCCATGCGCATTAATTCTATACGGGAACAGCTTCTTGCAAAGGTCCCACGTTTGTCAATATTCTACATGCTTTTCTTGTGCTTTTTTATTTCCTGTTAAATGCCGAACGACTTGCGTAAATTAAGTTGTATCCAAAACCTTGCCAGGTTAGATTCTACGAAGCATCTATTTTCTTATTATATTTTATAGTATTAACATAGCACAATGTGAGGCGGCAAAATCCAACTCCCCCTATAAGGCCACAAAAAATAATGGTCACAGAGCACAGCAAATTTTAACTCGACCCATGTAGCTCTGGAATTGAAACATAATCAGGATAATGTAGAAGTGAAGGGCATTTCTGCCCATCCCCAATGGGGGCTTGCTCATTTCCAATCTCCCTTCCGAAGGTCCCACGACAATGTTCTATCCTCGCGAGGTACGTTTGCTCAACCTGATAGGTTACGCCAAAATGAAGTCATTGAGGAGGCATGACTTCTTCGAAACATCAGGCAGAGGCTGCAACTTGGCAACTTTGTATCGTGCTGAACGTTTAGTCAGGCTCGCACAACCTATGTTATGGGGCGCGGCGACCCCAGGGGGTTCGTGTGGGTTACCTCGGCCATTAGCTAGGCCTTCAGCACGTCTGTTTTTCGTGCCCACTTTGCTTCCTTCCATTTTCATACTCCTACTTGCTCATGTTTTATTCTGATCTTCCTCTTTTTTCCCAACTTGCTGTTCCCATGAGCGTTGATCCTCTGTAGAAACAACACCTATGTGCTTGGGTTTCCCATTTCTGTCGTCATACAATATGTCCCTTGCTTTTTGCCTCTGTTGGATCGCCATCGTTGTGGAAACGGAAAATTAAGCTATTCAATATAATAATAACATAAGTTATAATAACAATGATAATCGTGCTGAACGTATTAGAAATACTCCGAATACTTTCAGCCCGCTTATATCTCCATTTTATGAAGCAAGTTTGAGCTTTTGGAAGTCTCATTAGGAGTAAAGTTGGTTCGTGCTGCCAATCGCCACCAGAGAAGTACGGCTGCAGTCGAGCGCGGGTCATCAAGAACTATGGCATCTATTGACAGAAGGTTGTAATGGAACGACCCCACCCTCTCACCCTCCTCCATTTCTGAGCGAGGTAAGTGTCCCCACAGTAGCTGTGCATACCCAGCATCTGGTAACTCGGTGCTCCAAAAGCCACATAGCTCGCTCACCTGGCTTGGCACTCGATCCCACAATCTTCAGTGCCATCAGTTCTGCACGCAAGGCTGCTGCTACTGTGGGAATAAAGCCAGAAGGGTCAACGCCTGAAACTCAATTCAGCTTGTCAAAGCTAGAGCACCTGCATGAAATTTTTGGAGAAATCAATCCTCGAGAGCTTAATTTTGGACCCCAATCGAACGCGGCCTGAGTCGCACGTCCTTTTTTGAAATAATCGTTAAGGTCCCATTGATTCGATGCCCATGGGAAAACTATGAAGCTGTTGGTGCCATACAACATTCTGCTTCCCAGCCTATTCGTCACTGTCACAGACGCAAAGTTTACTGGCGGAGAAGCTAGTCCGACGGTCCTCACGAATTAAGAAAACTCGAAGTTTTCTTCCGGCTGTAAATGCTTCGTAATATGACCGTGACTGCTTTCCCAAAAATGGAGTACTCGAGTCGTTAAGATGCCAGGTAACAGACACAATGTTAGAGGCAGAAACTTTTATCCGGGGAACAACGTATGAAATTATCTTATGTACGTATAATAGCCTTTTCCATTTTTATCTTGTGTCGAATCATGACATGCCCCTTCCTCTTCGTTTCCTGAAACACAGTAGTTTTAGGTAGGGAGACTCAACGTCTTCGGACCCACCCTCTACGCTTCCGTTTTTCACACGCTCTAAATAAGTGTCGTTATATTTTCATTCTGTTTTACCGCTTCTTTTTCAGTTTACTCTTATCATGCGTGGGACTCTCGTTTTGTTTCACATATAACATGTTTGCTGTATTTAACATCTTTCTTAATAATGGATTGCAAAGAATGCTGCGTAGAATAGCTTTCTTGAAGAAGCGTATGCAGTAAATCACGCTTACTTCATCTCCATTTCCGCCCACTCGAAGCCACCAGTTTCTGCCATCTTCTCGCTTCGCAAAAGGATAAGTTCAGCTATTTTTATTTATCGAAACAGGACGCAGAATATAGTAAGTATGAGGTCACGAAAATTACGTCGAAAAACTAACCTAAATAATCGTTCTTCGTAGTGATTTCATTCTGAGAGTCACGCGCAGGCTGTGTGGACTCCCCAACACTTGCGTCGAATGATTAGCGAAGCAAAGTACGACGTACAACAGAACACTTGATGCTGTGAAACGATAACAGATATCGATTCTTGAACCAGAAATATCTGGATGCTACCGGTATGCGGAGGTTCTCACTTGTATCTCCAAATGTGATGTTGCGAAATTCTACATCGGGTTTTCCTGCTTGACCTCGACTGTCAGTGCGGCCTGCTGAGGCCACCGAAACCTTTGACATTTACGTGGAGCGACGCCGGGGGTGAAAACTGCGGTAGTGGCTAAGTCTTTAATTAATTTTTTTGACATTGTTACAATATGCAAGCCGCTCCTGGAGCCCCTGCCTGCGGCACTGTAATCGGAACCGTCTCATTAAACGTGGCTAATATTGTGCTGTGGAGGGCAATGGCCGTTAGGATTCACGTGCCAAGAGTCGCTGAAACAGAGATTAATGATGTGTAGTATTATTTAACTCCGTCAAGGCACTTATGTTTTCGTCGGATTTGTCTGTCTGTCATCAACATAACTCAAAAAGTTAAGAACGAATTTGGATTAAATTTACAGGGATTGTTAAGTATGTTAAGAGAAACAGATGGAGCCGGCCTGATCCGTCAATCCATTTATTTGTTTGTCTGCCTCGTTTTTGTCAATGCCATAACTCAAAAAGTTACGGTTGAATTTTCATACAATTTACATGAGTTGTTAGGTTTACTACGAAGAGTAATTGACCAAATTTTTGTGACGATCTGTTCGTTCGTGTGTTTCTGGCAGTGTTTGATTTTGTGCTTGTTAGCGCAATAACTCAAAAAGGACTAGATGGATCTTTATGAAAGTTGCAAGAGCTGTAATTAATGTTAAAAGAATAAATGATTAAATTTTTGTGCAGATCGATTGGTTCGTTTGTATGTTTGATTCATGTTTGTCATAATGTTTGCTTGCAGCATAACTCAAAAAGTTATGAGCGGATCTTCAAGATAATTGCAGAGGCACAAATGATTAGATTTTGGACTTGATACAAAGTGTATCATGGTTTCAGCACAAATTTGAATTATTCGTTACCGTTGCCTTGCTTGGCGGCGGTATGCGCTCTCAAGAGGACTCTAGTTCTTTCTGTCTCCGAGGTAACTCAAAAAGTTATGAGGATCTTCATGAAATTCATAGGAACTGTTAGGTATGTTACGAGGAACAGCTAATTATTGCTGGTGAAGTTCAACCGTTTATTTGTCTGCCTTTTTTTTTTCTTGGTTATATAACTGGAAAAGTTATGGACGGCCTCCATGAAATCTATAAGAAGATTTCGAAATGTTAAGACCAGTAAATGACAAAATTTTGGTGAACGGTTCATTCGTGTTTTTGACTAAAAATTTATGTTTGTCTTTGTGTTTATCAAAAGATAATTCAAAAGGTTACGGACGAATAATTAAGCGAATTACAGAAGCTGTCAAGAGGCACAAATAACCAAATTTTGTTGATCAACTTAAATACTATTGGGTTGGTCAGAAACTTCGTTTTCTTTTAGTATCAACTTTCCGGTATTCTAATCAATATTCCTCGTTAATTTTTCTTTGGACACTATATTCGGTTCAGGGACTGCATGTACGTCAATGGGGAAAAAAGCCACGAAATTATAGGTTCTAACATTTTTTCTTGCATTTGAGCCCTTGAAATATGTTGAGGTGGAGCACTATCGGCGTCTTTTGTTTTTACTACAGAACAGGAAAGGCAGCAACGGAAACTGGCCGAACGATATGCAATTTCTATGGAGAAAATGAAGTTTCATTACTCGTGTGCCAGAAATGGGTTACTTTGATCAGACAGTTTTCGGTATGAGATGCACTTCGCTCTGGCCGGCCTACTTGAATAAACGAACATGGCTGTCCCGAGTGCCTTCTCCGTAGGGGATGTTGCAGCTGACAGCAGTTCCTGCTGCGAAGGTTAGTCTGTTAGGTTAGGTAGGAATCTCTATACAGTACTTCGCTTTCTGTCCCACGGGTGGGCTATCGATTGAGGTATAGCCAGTCTAGTCCGCGGGACTTCTCTACTCTCTCTAGTGGTGGAAGGCCTCGAATGAGGCCGTCCACTCGAGTTTTTTTTTTTTTTTTTTTCATCGTGCCTTTTTACCGCCAGTAGTAGCGCACTGTGTCAACATTGAGACAAGTATAGAACTTATAGAGTGAGTTTATCATTAGATTGAATTTCCGGCAGAAATTCCGAGTAAAGCTACGTATCGCTGCCCACATAGCGCCTTCGTGTCAGCTGCAGCGGTTGTTAAACCAGGACTCTAATAATATTAACAATAACTGGATAAACGAACGAACTTTTTGGCTAACCCAATAGTTTCCGGATTAATTATTATTTTTCGTTAACATTGCTTTGCATCCTAGAGGTATGCGACATTAGGGTACTTCTCTTGCACTCCCTGGTACTAAAACAGTCGCCAGTGTCATATGATTAACAAGTGGAGTTGACTCGTATTTCATAAATAGGTAATAGTGTCCTCATTGTATGATTATGTTGCCTCAGAGATGGTCATGGACGAGATTCCTGCGCAAGAAATATTTACGTCACATCAGGATGGAAATGCTTGAACGAGTTATTACTTCCTCACAAAATGAAAATCAATTGAAACCGCTCTACACTGATATGCTTAATTATCCCACTATCGTGTTACGGGATTGCCCCGAATATGCGGTATCTGTCCAACTGTTCAGTTTTTAGAGAATAGTACTACCAAACTGAAACAATTACAAATATTTCGCTAAAGAGTTGACTTAAGATTGCCCGGAACTTCAACCGTGATTGTCTGTTTCAGAGTTTCGAATAAGGTTCAACCGTTATAATCCCACGCCGCCTACTCAGTCCCGAAAGTGATGCAATGGAGCTTTGATTAAGGTGGAGTCTATTTCTGTTTTTAATATAATTATTGTTGTACATTGAGCATATGAAGCTTTCATTTCGACTGGTTTATGTTTCTACCTGTCATAATTACAAAAACCTCGTGCAAATATCCCTTATCATTCGCTGCTCTCTTTCAGGAGAAACGTGCGTAGTGTCGTAGGTCATCCGGTTACGATATAAATGAATTTCGTCCATCCTTAAGTAACGGGCAGTTGCGCCTCCAGAGAGCCTTTATAGGATACCTACTGTATCCTTAAGAATTAGTTAGGCTTTTGGGACATCGTCCTTCGTGCCCGTACAGTTGTACGAGCAACTCTCGACCTTAACGTGTCTCGACTTTTACGATCTCTACTTTTACGAACGTAATTTTTCGGACCTATCTCAAATTTTATGAAATGTGTTACCTTCTCTCGAATATTACGATTTGTCCTGTAATTTAAACATTTTCGATGAGTAATGTATTATTTAGCATTGTTTATAGTTATACACCAACTTCTTGAGCAATTGATAGACATGGTTTCAATTGCTTTGTATATATTGCCTTTATGCAGTTGTAGAACAACGAAAAATTTCTTCTGGCTAACTTACACAGTCCGTGCTTGAAATACATTTTCTTTGTACATTATTTTGACCCAGTGTTGCCAACATAGTATTTAAACGCTAGATTTATCATTATTGAAACCAACCTCTCTCATTGAAAAATAGTGTCAATATCGTCTCATTAATAACATGTAGGCATTTTACCAGTAACTCTCAACAGACCAGATACTAATTCTTTCTTATGTTAGTGTTTAGAATTATTCGTTCATTCTTATGTTAGCATTACGTAGGAAAGCGTCGCGGTGCTGTGCCGTAACCTTGTTGGGCACCGCATCCAATTCAGAAGTAAATGGGATTTATTTATTATTCATATTCGGTGATTTAGTATTATAAATTTGGTTTTAGCATATAGCAGGAAAAACAGCTTCAAAACAGAATATTTAACTCTTTTTGGCGTTTCATTTCTTAGTAATTAGTGCAATAATGCACAAATTTCAAGCCAATTTATCCCATTTTGTATAAAAAATAGCAAATCCTATGATTCAAGTCAGTTGGAAGATTGACGATCGAACTGAACTTGTCTAATGTAACCATGGGTGCGATCATGTTAATGTAATGGAGTGCTAACATATATATACAGTGTATTATGTTTATGTTGTAAGCGGATTCTTCCTCCTGATTATACAATAAAGCTAATACTGCAGAATTCCTTATCCAAAAGCGACATTTGAGATACATAGTTGAAATAACTGTAGGAAGCTGTTTATACAGTAGCAGGTAAAACTATACCAACGTTCTAAAAAACTGAACAATAAACATTACCCAAGCAATAAATTATTTTTAAAGTCTGAATAATTGTTTTATAATCTCATGTCATAAGCCATCAACGTTTTCAAAAACCTCAACTTTGTTGTTGTTTGTTGCCATCGTCAGGGTCCACCATTGTAAGCCCGGGGAGGAGGCTCCAGAAGGGGTCTGGCAGAGGAGGAAGAAAATCCAAAATATAGTGAATAATCGTAGCTCTCTAGAAATGTGATATTGCTCAAATTAAGAAATTAATTAAGTAGTTCAGTTAATTACCATAGTATATATTTTTTTATCAGAAAAGCTCTAACACAGACACTGAAGAATTTTGCAAGTAATAGATCCACGTAATGGAAAAAATGATGGATTGCCAGTACTAGTTTGCTTCTCTGTTGCAGTAAATTATCAACAGATTAAAACATTGAATTCATATTACCCTTACACAACTCTAATGATTTAAATGTGCTGCTTAAGTCCTTGTGTTAAAATAAAATTTCATTGAAATAATTTAAATCGTAATTTTTTTCATAAACTATTACCTTAGTGTCATTTTTTGCTGCATAAAGAGATTTGGCATTTTGAAAACTTTTTTCTTCGGGAATCTAGCAGGAAAACCCATATTTCATTCGGCAACACTATGTGTGACCTTATCTCGACTTTTACGATTGTATCTCGAGTATTACGATTTCATCCAGTCCCCATCTCTCGTAAAAGTCGAGAGTTACATGCACTTCTTTCCCTCTCATTGAGCATAGGATGGGTCGGAAGCTATGAGGTCACGTGTTAATTAGGTTCGCCCATTCTATGTTACGGGGAGCAGCGACACCAGGTGGACCCTCTACGATACCTGAACTTTAACTTGGGTTTCGGAACTCTTTCCTTCGTGCTCATTTTGCTTTGCTTCCTTCCGCATTCCTGCTTTTACTGGCATGCTTAGATATGTTTTCTTCCGTTCCTCCTTTTCTTTCCCTGCTTGCTGTTCTCATGCGCATTGATCCAGCGTGGGAACATCCTTGTGCATTGTGCATGGGTTCCACGTTTCTATCGACATACTACACATCCCTTATTTTTTTCACTTTGTGAGATCGAGTTTGTTGTGGAAACGAAGAATTAAACTTCCCAATAAGATGATAATTTTCTTCTTTTCAGTTACACTCCTACCAATGATGACAGCCCGTGGAGGATTCACGAGGCTAGATAGTGTTCTGCCTGCCTGTCGATGTATCTGTCTTTCCGCCTCCAGCGCGAGGCGGGTGTTTTGCTCGTTTTGTTGCTGACCTCAGTCGCTATTGCGTCGACGGCAGTAATGGGAGGGTGTGGATGTCGTCCCCTGAGGTGAGATGGGATTTGGTAGGCAGCGGGCCGGAAAGTCTCAGCTTGTTTACAATGTCGGTTCTAGCGTTGCTTGTTAATGATCCCTCTTTTTCTTCTGCATCTTATTGTCATGAGAGTTGATCCATTGAGGAAACACCCTCGTACATGGGTTCCAGGTGTCCCGTCGACATACTGTGGGCTCGTTCGGCAGGCTCATCAAAGTCCAACTCAATCCCGCTTCTCCGCAACATCGTACAGGAGTCTTGGCTTCGCCCCTTTGACTGGATATCAGGTGGTAACCTCCAATCGATTACCCATGAGATGGCCAGGAATCCATTCATGCTCCGTAAAATAGCTCCCAACAGTCTCAACTGTAGCCTACTGGTGTCGTTTTTCAACACCAGCTGCACAAGTCACCGTGGCGAAAACATCGCTCCTGTCTGACATTTTGGACGAGGAACATCAGCTAGATCGTCTTTGGGCATGTTCAATTGGGCACAAACATTAAGCATTCGAGGCTTGACCTGTTTCAAACTCCAGACAGGTGCGCTCGTTTCGACCCACTGAATTGAGATTGAGGCATTGGTCATTTATAGGTTGCCCTTGAGACGTCCAGAAACTCATATCGCTCCGTAAACTGCAGTTTTCACTCGGGTCACCATAATCCCGGAGCTTCTAGCAATTGCAGCACAATTCGAAGTGACGAAGCCAAAGCTTCAGCCTGAAGTTTCGGATAAGTCATGCCTTGAAGGCTCAATTTTGGCGCCCTGTCGAACATGCCACTTGAGGAGTCAACCACCAAGTCTGTCCCTTCTTGTTTTCATGTCTTGCAACACCACGCTGCATCCATGGAGGTGCAAACTAACGTATTGTATAACATAAATCTAATCTGCTTTTAAGGTATTTCCTGTAGCCCTTATTTAATGCTTTGCCCATATTTATAGGGCATGTCCAGTCAGGAACGAAAGTTAGCCTTCGGGGCTAGACTTATTCGAAACGTAAGGCAGGCGCGCTAGCTTCGAGTGGCTGAATTGGGTTTCAGGCACTACCACTTTGACTGCCAGAAATCCAATTCTGACTACTTAACTTGGATTTTTAAGCGGGCTCAATATAATAGAGTTGCTTCTAACACTCCTTCACGATTCAAAGGGACAAAGCCAAAGCTTCTGCCTAAAGATTCGAATAAGTCAAGCATCTAAGGCTTAATTTTGGCGCCCAAACAAACCTGCCCCAACCTACATGTCTGTGAGTTCGATCGTTTGAAAAGTTTTCAATTAGGTAGCAAAATTATGCCTTAGAGGCTTGTACATTTTGAACTTCAGATAGGTGGATTGGCTTATCGGGTTGCTGATTACACTTGTATGGCGATTCCAAGTGGCGAAACCAAAGGACCTCCATGAAGTGTCGGACATGTCAAGCGAGAAGGTTTAGCTCAACTCAACTGTGCCGCCATCGCTGATACTTTCCAGCCTAGTATAGACCTTTTTTGTGTCACAGATGGTGCTGTTCCCCCCCAAAAAAACTTACACTTACTCCCGACAGACGCTGAAGGGTTAGAACTACTTTCACTCCAGTTCTGAATTCAGACACTATACTCTTGTTGTTGCTGAACTATCCCTCTATCCATTAATTTGAAAACGCCCCCGATATGTCCCCATCGGGAGGTATAGGGTGCACTTTACCAGTGGCTAGTGTTTTGGGGTTAAATTGAAGGCATAGCTATGCAGATGATCTGAACTGGAAACACTTTGAAATGGCCAATCAAAGATTCTTTTTGCGGCTTATGCTTATGAGGAGAGAAAACTCATTGATTTTTATTCTATTTTTGTGTGAATAATAAGTAGAAATACAATGAAAATTTAGAAAAGTATTTCATCAAGAAAAGGTGGAGGATTAATAATCATCAAAAGTTGTAGGACTACCAGAATTCTCTCGGCACTGCAGACAGTCTTTGCAGACGACATCAATGGGCACCGAGTTGAGCTAAACCCAGTCGCTTACCTTGTCTGGAACTTTAAGACAAGCTTTTGGTTCACCCGCTGAGTTGAATTTCAAAATGTTAAAACTAAATTAATTACTTCTAAGATTGCCGAAAGCTCATTCCTGCCGAAGTTTTAGCCCTTTAAATATTATCTTCTTCGCTGTGTTTCCACCACATGCCACACGATCAGTAGATTTGATACCAACGCTCCTGGCTGAAGTTCATAACATTTTAAGCCTATTAGGCTTAACGTAAGTCACCCTCGAAATGTAAATCAATATTTCCTTGTAGTTTTAAAATTCAATGCTCATGTGACCAGCCTGTAATAGTCAGGCCAGCAATCATTTTCTTTAGTTTCGACATTTTCTGTAAATTTTTGAAGTGGGAACTGTAAATTTTCTCTGACATTTCCCCTGCTTTGTGTCAGCCAGATTAAATGAACTGTACAGTAATTACTATCGAGACACTGGCCTTATTTCTACTCATTTACTTCGAAGACAGTCGCTTTGTTATGAAGAGTTAAAAATGTGGGAGCTTGTGGGGTGCTGAACTCCTCCGCTGCGGCGCTTCCTGGCTAGTAGCTGGCGTAATGTTTCAATAGACTGGGGTCGGGACTAGAACACCGTCTTCTCATTACGTACTTTGTAGTCTTCTATCATATTCTGTACTATTCTTAGTAATAATTTTCATCTTTTTCTTCATTTTTTATACCGTTTCACTGACTTAGAACGAAGAAGTTAGCGTGAAGGAGCCTCAATTTTGAAACCGTCAAAATATTCTGCCCTGAGGCACAGTTCGATGCTACGCCTGCTGCATTTGCTTTCCGGGGACCTCCAAATGAGGCATAAATTAGCTAGGTCAAAAATGAAATTGATGTACTGGACACGGTGTATTTTAGGGTAATCTGCACATCACATTGAGTAAATCTGGGGCCTGGGGGTACGCTGTGTTAGGCCCAACATAAAAACTGGCTAGATGCAACATTATTGATACCACTTGAAAAAATAAGTTTTCTTCCACGTCCAAGAAAGTACAGAGGGGGCAATACCAGACAAATTTTCTGCTGCATTAGGCCTGCCAGACACGGCCAAGAGTTGCCCTTACCATTGGTCCGACAAAATTATCGTAGGTGAAATAGGTAAGAAGCTATGTGAAAATACTGCTGAATTAAAGGCAACATTACAATGAAGATTACACCAGGTGAAAAATTACTTTTTTCCGACATACTACTTACTGCATAAGTCCCACTAGACACCCACAAAAGGCCTAAAAGTTTCGCATGGATAGAAATATGGCATAATTGATATTGGACAATAGCACTCTGAGAGCGCATACTCGACCAAGCAAGGCAACGGTAACGAAAAATTGAAATTGGTTCTGAGACCATGATTTTCTTTGTATCAACACCAAAATCTAATAATTTGTGCCTTTTAACAGTATTAACAGGTTCAGTAATTTTTTGAATGTCCGTTCATAAATTTTTGAGTTATGCTGCTGAAAAACATGCTAACAAACATTAGTCAAACTCACAAACAGATCAACCGGTCATCACCAAAATTTAACCATTTATATGTCTTTTAACATTGCCAACAACTCCTGTAAATTTCATAAAGATCTATTCTTAACTTTTCGAGTTATTCTGCTAACAAGGATAAAATTTAAAAAGGCGACAAACTAACGAACGAAGTAACAGATCATCACGAAAATTTGGTCATTTACTCTTCGTAATATACCTGAAAACTAGTGTAAATTTCATAAAAACCCGTCCATAAAGCTTTTCGGGTTATGGTATTAGCAAATATGAGGCAGACAAACAATCCATCGGATGAACGGATCTTCACCAAAAGTTAATCATCTGTTCCTATTAACATACGTGACAATCCCTGTAAATTTAGTCAAAATCCGTCTATAACTTTTTGAGTTAACTTGGTGACAGACGCACAAGCAACAACAGACAAAAAAAAAAAAAGACTTGAAAACTTAACCTCTTTGGCGGAGGTTATTTTTATATTATTTAAATAGCTGCTGATTTTTACCGTAAAGCAATACACGGCCGCCTGGTGGTTGAAAGGCCCAAGAACCAACTTGCTTTCTATTTTTGGCGTCTCCTTTAGCAGTAATTGCATCGACTAATGAGTTGTGACTAATCTCATTAGTAAGAAAATTACACTTAACCTTCTAGAACTTATTGGGCCGATTTTTCGGTGTGAACAAGATTGATTAAAAATACGCCATGGCTAGAGTTTCTGGCTTCCCGGTGTGGCATAATGCTTCGTTTGGGTTGTACTACCTGTCCGTGAAGGCTCGAGCATGAAGTTGTAATATTACTAATACCCAGTGGGATGTGTATATTACCCTAAATTACATTGTGTCTGGTACGTGTCGTATTGGATCTAGCTCTCTTTTTTTTTTTTTTTTTTTTGCCTCATTTGGAGTTCCTCAGGGGCCAAATACTGCAGTAGCTCCCGTGCAGATTTCCACATCTTCATACTGTTTACCTTATCACTCTCTGCATAATTCTGTACTCCGCAATCTGTGGCAAGTGAGGCTAAAGTGTAGGTACCTGGCGGCCGGTCTACGAGTACAGCTTTTATTGCACCTGGCAGCCCAAATCTTCTTTAGAATAATTGCACCTGGCAGCCCAAATCTTCTTTAGAATAATTGCACCTGGCAGCCCAAATCTTCTTTGGAATAATTGCACCTAGCAGCCCAAATCTTCTTTGGCAGCCGAAATCTTGCTTGGAATAATTGCACCTGGCAGCCGAAATCTTGCTTGGAATTATTGCACCTGGTAGCCGAAATCTTCTTTGGAATAGTTGCACCTGGCAGCCCAAATTTTCTTTGGAATAATTGCACCAGGTAGCCGAAATCTTCTTTGGAATAGTTGCACCTGGCAGCCCAAATTTTCTTTGGAATAATTGCACCTGGCAGCCCAAATTTTCTTTGGAATAATTGCACCAGGTAGCCGAAATCTTCCTTGGAATAATTGCACCGGACAGCCGAAATCTTCTTTGGAAAATTGCTAGTGACAGCCGAAATCTTCCTTGGAATAATTGCACCTGGCAACCGAAATCTTCTTTGGAATAATTGCACGTGGCTGCCCAATTCTTCTTTGAAATTATTGCACGTGGCTGCCCAATTCTTCTTTGAAATAATTGCACGTGGCTGATCAATTCTTCTTTTAAATTATTGCACGTGGCTAACCAATTCTTCTTTTAAATTATTGCACGTGGCTACCCAATTCTGCTTTGAAATAATTGCACCTAGCTGCCTAATTATTCTTCTTAGAAATGGTTGCACCTGGCAGCCTAATTCTTCTTTGAAATGATTGCACCTGGCCGCCCAATTATTCTTTTTTGAAATAATTGCACCTAGCTGCCTAATTCTTCTTAGAAATGGTTGCACCATGCAGCCTAATCTTCTTTGAAATGATTGCACCTAGCTGCCCAATTATTCTTTTTTGAAATGATTGTACCTGGCAGCCTAATTCTTCTTTGAAATGATTGCACCTGGCCGCCCAATTATTATCACCCGCGAACGAATTGAGAGAGGTGGTAATGATTTTGTTGATGACATAAGTATTTTTGTAAATATATATGTATATATTTGTCTGTCCACCCAATAAGAGGTCGAAGGAGTTGAGCAATGCTCATAATTTTTAGAGGGGAGTTTGTTGGGTTGACCTAGATGTGACCCCTGCCAAACAACTAGGCCATAAAAAATGACGGCGTTGAATTTTCCTCCACCGCCACGAATTTGCCTCCGCAGCGGCAGATCGTCTTACGCCACGAGGCGTTCTATATTTTTTCCTATGTTATTATTGAAGAGCTAATATCTGGGATTGGGGCTGAGCCCTAACCTCGTTCATCAAATATAGCTGCGTTGAATTTGCCCTCTATACCGCGGGTGATGGTCTTACGCCACGAGGCGTTCTAGTTCTTTTTTGAAATCATTGCACCTAGCTGCCCAATTATTCTTCTCTTAAATGATTGCATGAAGGGTATCACAGATCTGTAGGTTTTATGAGGTGTACACTGTACAGCAATGATAGGCATTGGTTGTATTCTTCTGTCCCTGCCCTAAAGGTCTTTAGGAAAGAGACACGTGCTGCTTGCGGCGCGCTCTCTTTCACGTTGGAGGATGTTCCCTGTCGAACTAATCAGTTCGGTCGGTGCTTCGTGCCCTGGTCGGTTAGGGTTTGGAATTTATCGCCGGTGTCGACTTTCGGTCGTGTTGGCCTGCAGGCGTTTATGTCAGCTGTTAATGATTTTTGCTAGATTTCCATTAGCAGCGTTTTGGGCTACCCGATGTTTCAAGGTGCTTTATTTAGGGAGCTTGAGCGTGAAGTTCCTCTGAAATGATTGCACCTGGCAGACCAAAATTTCATTGAAATGAACTCAAGTTGCACTTGGTAGACAATATAAAAAAACTCAAGTTGTCGTTACATTCTATTAGTTTCGCGCAAAAGAAAAGCATAACAATAGCTTCTGTTGAGCTTGCAGTAGCTACCAAGTTGTTAAAACATTGACTGTAATTTGTTTAGTTTTTACTAGACTACAGCAAAGTGGAAAAACTAAGATTTTCTTGTGCACTTACTTCTTGAAAAATGGATTTGTGAGTCCCGTTTATATGGGTTGTTTCTGCAGCCGATATTGCATGACTTTTCCCAGGTTCTGCTACTGGGTTTATGTATATTCCACAGCAACACCTTGTTTCACCTTATGATCCTAATCATTTCTTTCCTACAGTTAAAAAGTGCATTTACACGGACCGACGGACGGGGGAGCTTTGGTGTCGTGAACAGGAGCGGGAACACCGTGAATACCTTCTGGCGTGAAGACGAACTGAAGAAGTGAGTCCATTTTGTAGCGGTTCCTCTGTATTTTATGGTATCACTGTGGCAGCGTATCTTATGTGTGCACATACTGCTGCTCTTTCTTATATTTCTTCAGCCCAATTCGCTCCGTTGTATCGTTTATTTTTCTTTTAGAGAGTTTCTCCTTTAGGTTGCGGAGTAAGCTAGAGGATTGACCATTTGCCTAGGACCACGTCAGAGCTGGTTGGTGTAGGGGACCGGGCAATGTTTTCAATCTTTTCGCTAATTACCTTCGCCAAGGAGGTTATGTTTTCGTCGTGTTTGTCTGTCTGTCTGTTTGTCTGTCACCAGGATAACTCAAAAAGTTATGAACCGATTTGGGTGAAATTTACAGGGATTGTTAGGTATGTTGGGAGGAACAGATGATTAACTTTTGGTGAAGATATGTCCATCCGTTT
>LQNS02278070.1:30337155-30350398 GCA_001587735.2 Parhyale hawaiensis
AACGACGAATTAGCCCTAACGACGAATTAGCCCTAACGACGAATTAGCCCTAACGACGAATTAGCCCTAACGACGAATTAGCCCTAACGACGAATTAGCCCCACGGCGGCTTGGCCCACGGCGGCTTGGCCCACGGCGGCTTGGCCCACGGCGGCTTGGCCCACGGCGGCTTGGCCCACGGCGGCTTGGCCCACGGCGGCTTGGCGCACGGCGACTTGGCGCACGGCGACTTGGCGCACGGCGACTTGGCCCAGAATCAACTTGAACGGGAAGTTGCTCTGAATTACTCGGAAGTTGCGGAAATGAGTGGCCTAGAATGCCTAGATTGATCCCTCTGATCCCTCGATCCCTCGGGGCAACTTTTTTACAGAGTCTGGTAAAGCATTTGCGAGCCATTCCCGACAATTTTTGCTTCTCGCCTGCATTGGGCTCAAGAAGTTGAGCTCTCACCAGATCTGACAACAGTGGTGGGTGTAAGAAACTTCCAGTAACTCCATTTTATTCCATTAAACCTGTTGTTTTCAGCAGGTTCAACGTAATCGCATTGCTTCTAGCACTTGAATAACCATTCAACATGACGAAGCCAAAGTTTCTGTCAGTAGTTTCGGACAAGTTGATCTCTGAATGCTTAATTTCGGTCCCCAGATGAACATGCCCTATAAGCGCACACTCAATTGGGTCGTCAAAGTCGATCTAAGTCAAGCTCACTCGCCTTGACTTGCCCGGAAAAGCAGACAGGAACTTTGCCTTCACCACTAGGAATCACGCTGTAGGTGTTGGGAGCAACCAGATTATGGGCAAGTTTCCTTGGGTGCCGAAAGCCGGAATTAAGCCTTCGATGCTCGCCTAATCCGGAACTGCAGACCGAAAACTTGATTCTGTGTCGTTGCCAGTGTTAGAAGCAATGGGAACACATTGCGCAGGCTGAAAATTCCACTTACGGAGCAAGAATGAGTTTCTAGAAGTCTCAAGGGTAACCTATTGGGGGTCAATACTTGTAAGACAATTTAGATGGGTCAAAGCCATTGCACCTGCGTCAAGTTTTAAGCAAATCAATCCTCGAGGGCTCGGTTGTAGCGGCCAATCGAACATGCCCTATGAGGAGTCGATTGAAATCTCCATTTTACAGAGTAGGACTAAATTTTTAAAGTCTCCCTTACAGGCCATCGATTAAGGGTCAACGCCTGAAACCTAAATCAACGGGCCGCAGCCAGGACACATGTCTCAAGTCTAATTTTGCTGACCAATGGAACTTGCCCTAAGTACATTTCAGCCACGATCGAATGATCCTTACTAGGAATTCAGTTTCTTTAGTCTTGTCCAATTTACCACTTTTGAGTATTAATTCAGATTCATGTTCGCTGCCTCGTCACAACCGATTGAATCCATACTGTTCTGATCGTGGGAGGTTCGAGCAGAGCATCTGAACCCTTATGTGATTATAGAAGTCTTGAATTGTAGAAGTAATTATTACACTTTTAATTTTCTTATTTTACTTTGAATAGAGTTTTCTATAGACCATCATCTGAACTACATCTGTCATATAATCGAATTGGGAGTAAAAACAAGGCCCCAGCTTGAATGAAAATATTGCACTTAGAGCTAGTCGGACTCCAGATTAAATTTACAAATGGAGCAGGTGTTAAGGATTACAGTATAAACAACTTCACTCTTAGTTTAGCTTGGCCAATTTTCCACTTTGTAGGGTAACTCTAGATTGGCCGACAAAATTAGGGCTTTGGGGCTTGAGTTGCCTGAGGTTTTAGAGACAGGTACTCTCAGGAAGCAAAACGTGTAACGCTAGGACTTAATGGGAGCAGAGTAAAACTTAGCCGTGACCGGATGTTGGCGAATGACGTTCGTCACATCTACGAGTCCGAAGTATTTGACCCCTCAGGGGCATAGAGGATGGGCCATAGGCTAAAGGGTTAGGTTGAGGGTAGGTTCATCCATCCTATGCTATGGGGAGCAGCGACCCCAAGGGGTTGCGTAGGTGACCTTAGCTATTAACTAGGCCGGTAAAATTTGGTTTTATGTACATAAAATAATATTTTTACTAGACTTATTTCTTGATGTAGATTACGAATCTGAAATCTGGTTTAGTCTGACGGACCTACTTCTTGCGATATATGACTTTGAAGTTCCCATTGTTTTCCTATAGGAGAAAATACTCGGCAATGAAAGTGTAAGAGAACACCATTTAAAAAGGTTTTCTAACCTCACTTAACCTATTTAAAAGGTGTTCCAGTACACTCTGTCATCGCCGGGTATTTTCTCCCATAGAAAAACAATGGGAACTTCAAAGTCATATGTCTCAGAAAGTAGGTCCGTCTGACTAAAACGGATTTCAGATTCGTAATCTACATCAAAAAATGAGTTGATTAAAAAAATTTTACGTGTATAAAACCAAATAATACCGCGAGGCCTTCGGGACGTCTGTCTTTCGTGCCCACTTTGCTTCCTTCCAATTTCATACTCCTAATGATAGTACTTTTTTCTGCTATTCCTAATCTTTCCCGACTTGCTGTTACCATGCGCGTTGATCCTGTATCTGAACAACTTCGTGCATGCATGTGTTCCCAGTTTCTATCGACATCGAATATGTTCCTTATTACTTTCTCTGTTAGATCACCTTAGTTGTGGAGATGGAGGCCTATACTATTCAATACCGGTAATTTAAAAGTATTTGAGGGCCGGACCTCAGGCCTTCGTTGGTTGGGCTCTTAATCCTAACGAAAAATATAAGTGTTAGATTCTTGACGTGACAGAAGCCATAGGAACAGTTAATGCGCAAAATTTTTGTACTCGACGACAACCATTTTACCGGGTTTTGTGCATGGGTGCAGCTCAAACAACTGGCAAGTCTGGAGCGAGAGATTAAATGAGTTAGTCAAAAAAATACGGTGACATGTTTAAATATATTTTGTGAAGAGCACTGTGAACTGAATATGAAGCGTAAATAAAGCTTCACTTAACAGAAGTTGAATCAGGGAGCTATACCGGCCCAGATCTTGCCTCATGGTGCTGTGAAAGTTTCCTCCAGCCTCTACTGCTATGTTCTATTGATCATTGATTGTTGTCTGTCACCTGCTACCAAATCACGATTTAAAAATCCGCAGTCCGTCAAACTATCCAAGAGTAGAAAGACTTTGGGGTCACAACACGCCTCGCGTGACCAACGCAGAATCAAAGGATGAAATTTGCAATCGACGACAATTTACGACATATTTTCTTGCCCATTTACTTAAACACTCGGGGGCCGCTCAATAGTACCGTTAGTAATAGTACCGTTAGTTAATAGTACTGTTAGTAATAGTACCGCTAGTTGAAGTTGACGTCACTTTTCGTTGCTAGTATCTCTTGAGCCATCCCGTTACGCTTTTTGCTTCCTGGTGCACTCAGAGAGTTAATAATAGAGGGAGACCCAGACAAGTATACGAAAAAAAGAAACCCACCGGCTGCAGCGCATTATGAGTATAGCATTATTATACTTTTATTACCGATATTGATGTGCTCTAGAACATTGTATTATTACTCCCTGACTGATGTAAGTATACATTAATGAAAAAAGTGCACCGAGCGATGCAGCTACTGGATCAATAAAATAGTCATTTGACGCGCGTTCTTTTTCTTTTTTTTATGCTTGTTTGGTTCTCCAGTTATATTATTAACTGGTTACCAGAAGTGAATATTGGGCTCTAATGCGCCATAACTTGAACAAGTAAGCATTAACTCCCTGGGGACACTATCTTCGACCCAATGAATAGAGTTTTTTTTAAGTGGTAGCCGTTAGCCAATTACCCTACAGATATACAAATACTAAATCTTGCTTCATTAAATGGCGTTGTCAGCCATTTCAGTGTCTTGATAAAGCAACGCAATATTCCTCTTCCGTTTTTGCTCATAATAAGGGATGAAATGTTATGCTAGATATGTGATTTTCGAACATAAAAAAAATTAATTGAGCTGAGTTGAGGCAAAGTCAGGTGCTGCTAAATACCGTACCTGCATATTGTACTCTGATACTAGAAAACTTTATATTCATTTCGTCGTGAACCATTGATTTGCAAGTGTTGCGGATTTTAAATCGTTTTACAGTGAAGTAGCATGTTCCGAGATGACTTTGTTTTGATATTTTCAAAAAAAAATCATAATTCATTTCAAAAATGTTACAGAATTGTTGACAAAATTTTACGAGAAAGAAACACGCCCATGATCTTAGGCACATATTTTACCCATAACCGAGCAAGCGCACGCTCAGACTTCGATTAATTAAGTGGCTGGTAGTGCTGTTACTTAACCTCCTATGCCATTGGCATAAGTATGGTTAGATAGGCTGATCCAGCCTATATCATGGGAAATAGCACCGCAGTGGATCCCCATAGGTTTTCTTACCAAGGCCTAGGGTACGTCTCTCTTTCGTTCCCACTCGTTTGCTGCCTTCAATTTTTGCATTCCTGCTGATGATATTTTGCTCGTCCTCTCCTTTCCAACCTGTTTCACACGTACGCGTTAATCCTGCGTGGAAACACCCTCGTGCTTAGTTTCTACTCATTTATCGATATACTCTACTCTTCCTCCTCTTCGATTGGAAAAAATGTACTGTGGCTAGTAAGGATGGAACTTGTGTAATTTAATTTCCCGTCCAAAAAATTTTTTGAAACGCTTGAGCTGCGAAAACCAGGAAATTGAAATGCGAGGGATTCCTAATCTAGTTCCAGGTCGCTAGTTACGTGCCTTGAGTTTTCATTAGCATTGCAATTAGCATAGAATTTTACGCCTTCAACTCTACTAATCGGTCAACATGATTGTGAGAAGTAAAATTTCATTTCTGCTAGAGTGTTAACAGGCTTTACACGAATTTTGTACTTGCATCAGCCGCAAGTAAATACGTTATAATTGCTCTATTTTGCATACTTGCGTCTTTTTTCTAACGAGATCAGTTCGCGTGAGCTGTAGTATGTGCTAAGCGGTTTGTTATTGTCATGGCGAATTGTGTTGGAGCTCCAGCAATTTGTTATGCCATTATTTCTCGTTAATGAAGCTCATTTATGCCTATTCTAAGTAGTGTGGCTTTGGCAAAGAGATAACTCGAGTATATGTTAGCTTAGGTGGACGAGGTCTTTTACTTAAGATAAGCAGCGGGCCAACTAGATGGGTCCACCCCATTTTGGTTATTGGTTTTCGACGCTTTGCACTCGCGACTTGGCGCCACAACATAGAAGCTTGCACTACCCAATGCCATCGGCATCATGGCCAGAATTAGATTTCCTGTATAAGAGAAGTAAAAACTATCTTACAAAAAATCATTAAAGAATTTGTCATATCTAGCAAGGCTTCACGCCCCCTCTCCCCCCCCCCCCCTCAGCCACGGATAGTGACCCTCTAATTGAGAACCCCTGTCGGGGCGCATGTCGTGGGTCTTAATATGAGGTTAATTCGCTTNCCCCCCCCCCCGGAGCCAGGGATAGTGACCTTCTAATTGAGAACCCCTGTCGGGGCTCACGGGGCGCATACCATGGGTCTTAGGGTGGGGTTAAATTCGCTTGTCATATTTATGGAGAGTACAGCACCCAAAGGATCTCCATCAGCCTTTGGGATGCCTGTCTTTCGCTCCCACTTTGTTTCCACCCATTTTGACGCCAGCACAGACGAGAAGCAAAAGTTTCAGAGAGCGGCATTTCACCAACAACTGTTCTATCAGACTCGGACGAAAAGTTGCCGGAGTTTTTTCCTATAATCTTTTCATTACTGCGGTGTATGACGCCTCAGATTTTTAAAACTATTTTGTATGGTAACGGTTTTAGCCGCACCGCCAGAAATGTAAAATAAGTTTTTATCCAGGGTACATTAATGGTAGCTAGTAGAAAACTTGCTTGTCAAAGTTTGGTTAATGACCTACAAGAGCGTACGAAAAAAGATTGAGTGCACAGTGCTATGCACATGGAATAGAAATGGCATATAAACGAGCATTAAAATTCATTATTTTAATTTTTTTTTTTTCATTTTTAGTTTATGCAGCTTGCACTGATTAACAAGTCGCGGCAAGGTTGATGTTCATCCAATTTCATTCCATTGGAATCAACAAACTTGCCGCGTACGCGTTTATACTCCTATTCATGCTATTTCCTGCTCTTCCTCTTCTTTCCGAACTTCTGTTCCCATGCGCATTGATTCTATACGGGAACAGCTTCGTGCAAAGGTTCCACGTTTGTCAATATTCCACATGCTTTTCTTGTGCCTTATTATTTCCTGTTGAATGCCGAACGACTTGCGTAAATTAAGCTGTATCCAAAACCTTGCCTACTTATATTCAACGAAGCATATATTTTTTTATTCTATTTTATAGTATCAAAGAGCACAATGTGAGGCGGTAAAAGCCAAGTCCCCCTATTAGGCCACAACAAATTATGGTCGCAGAGCACAGCAGATTTTAACTCGACCCCTATATCTCTGGAATTGAAACATAATCAGGATAATATAGAAATGAAGGGCATTTCTGCCCCTCCCGTATAGGGGCTTGCTCATTTCCAATCTCCCTTCCAAAGGTCCCACCGCAATGTTCTATCCTCGCGAAGTACGTTAGCTCAACTGATAGGTTACGCCAAAATGAAGTCATCGAGGAGGCATGACTTCTTCGAAACTTCGGACAGAGGCTGCAACTTTGAATCGTGCTGAACGGTTAGTTAGGCTCGCACAACCTATGTTATGGGGCGCGGCGACCCCAGGGGGCTCGTGTGGGTTACCTCGGCCATTAGCTAGGGCTTCAGGACGTCTGTCTTTCGTGCCCACTTTGCTTCCTTCCATTTTCATATCACGCACCCAAGAGTTCCGAGTGCCTTCTCCGCAGAAGATGTAGCATCTGGCTGCAGTTCGTACTGACGAGGTTAGTTTTGTAAAGTTAGGTAGGCTCTCAATACTTCCCCTTTTATTTCGGGAGGTGGGCTGCCAGTCGAGGTGGCTGACCTATTCCCGCTAGACTTCTACCTTCTTGTATTTCGTTTCCTTCCCCTGTGCGGCGTAGCTGAGGGAAAGCGTTCAACCGCGCCCGGAGGTTGGAGATGCTCAACTTGCGCCTTTTTCCTGTCAGTAGCGCACTGACCACTCTGAGACCTACCGGCAGAAAAGCCGAGACGAAAATCATTGACAAATTAAAACGCGCCCTAATCGGCGCACGAGCATGTGGTTAAACACAGGAATAGTTTGGCGCGATATAGGCAGTGAGCCACTGAAGCGCTTGTAAAATCTACTACTACTACTTTCCGTTTTCATACTCCTACTTGCTCATGCGTTATTCTGATCTTCCTCTTCTTTCCCAACTTGCTGTTCCCATGCGCGTTTATCCTCGGTAGAAACACATTTCTGCATGGGTTTCCCAGTTCTGTTGTCATACTATATGTCCCTTGCTTTTTCCCTCTGTTAGATCGCCATTGTTGTGGAAACTGAAGCTTAAACTATTCAATATAATAATAATGATAAGTTATAATAATAGCAATAATAATTGTGCTGAACGTGTTAGAAATACTCCGAATACTTTCAGCTCGCCTATTTCTCCATTTTGTGAAGCAATGTGGAGCCTTTTGAAGTCTCATTAGGAGTAAAGTTGGTTCGTGCTGCGGATATAGGCCAACTGCCACCAAAGAAGTACGGCTGCAGTCGAGCACTGGTCATCAAGAACTATGGCATCAATTGACGAAGGTTCTAATGGAACGACCCCCCCCCCCTACCCTCCTCCATTTCTGAGCAAGGTAAGTGCCCCCACAGTAGCTTTGCATACCCAGCATCTGGTAACTCGGTCCTCCACAAAGCTCGCTCACCTGGCTTCGTACCTGATCCCGCTATCTCCAGTGCCATCAGTTCAGCACGCAAGGCTGCTGCTGCTGCTACTGTGGGAATAAAGACAGTTTAAGGGTCAACGCCTGAAACTCAATTCAGCTTGTCGATGCTAGAACACCTGCATGAAATTTTTGGAGAAATCAAGCCTCGACAGCTCAATTTTGGACCTCAATCGAACACGCCCTGAGTCGGACGCCCTTTTTTGAAACAAACGGGTCCCATTGATTCGATGCCCATGGGAAAGCTATGAAACTGTTAGTGCCATACCACATACTGCCTTTCAGCCTATCCGTCACAGTCACAGACGCAAAATTTACTGGCGGAGAAGCTAGTCCGACGGTCCTCAAGAATTAGGTAAACTCAATGCTTTCTTCCGGTTATAAAAGCCTCGTAATATGACCGTGACCGTTTTCCCAGAAATGGACTATTCGAGTCGTTAAGATACAATGTTAAAGACACAATGTTAGAGACAGGAACTTTTATTCGGGGAACGACGTATGAAAATATCTTATGTACGTATAATAGTCTTTTCCATTTCTTTATCCTGTGTTGAATCATGACATGCCCCTTCCTTTTTCGTTTCCTGAAACACAGTAGTTGTGCGTAGGGAGACTCAACGTTTTCGGACCCACCCTCTACGCTTCCGTTTTTCACACACTCTAAGTGTCGTTATATTTTCATTCTGTTCTACCGCTTCTTTTTCAGTTTACTCTTACCATGCGCGGGACTCTCGTTTTGTTTCATATATAACATGTTTGCTGTATTTAACATCTTTCTTAATAATGGATTGCAAAGAATGCTGTGTAGAATAGCTTTCTTGAAGAAGCGTATGCAGTAAATCACGCTTACTTCATCTCCATTTCCGCCCACTCGAAGCCACGAGTTTTTGCCATATTCTCGCTCCGCAAAAGGATAAGTTCAACTATTTTTATTTATCGAAACAGGACGCAGAAAATAGTAAGTATGAGGTCACGAAAATTACGTCGCAAACGAACCTAAATAATCGTTCTTCGTAGTGAGTTCATTCTGAGAGTCATGCGCAGGCTGTGTGGACTCCCCAACACTTGCGTCGAATGATTATCGAAGCAAAGTACGACGTACAACAGAACACTTGATGCTGTGAAACGATAACAGATATCGATTCTTGAACCAGAACTATCTGGATGGTACCGGTATGCGGTGGTTCTCACTTGTATCTCCGTATGTGATGTTGCGAAATTCTACATAGAGTTTTCCTGCTTGACCTCGACTGTCTCTGCGGCCTGCTGAGGCCACCGAAACCTTTGACATTTACGTGGAGCGACGCCGGGGGTGAAAACTGCGTTGGCGGCTAAATCTTTAATTAATTTTTTTTAACAATGTTACAATATGCAAGCCGGAGCCCCTGCCTGCGGCACTGTAATCGGAACTGTCTCAATGAACGTGGCTAATTTTGTGCTGTGGAGGGCAATGGCCCTTAGGATTCACGTGTCACGAGTCGCTGAAACTCGCTGAAACAGAGAGTAATGATATCTAATATTATTCAACTCCGTCAAGGCACTTATGTTTTTGTCGGAGTTTGTCTGTTTGTTATTACCTATGCCAAAGAGGTTACGTTTTCGTCGGATTTGTCTGTCTGTGAATCTCTTTGTCTGCCTGTCTGTCATCAAGATAACTCAAAATGTTATGAACGGATTTGGATGAAATTTACAGGGATTGTTAAGTATACTAGAAGGAACAGATGGGGCCGGCCTGATCCGTCCATCCGCGTATTTGCTTGGCTACCTCACTTTTGTCAATGCCATAACTCAAAAAGTTTTGGTTGAATTTTCATTAAATTTACACACGAGTTGTTAGGTTTGCTAAGAACAGTAATTGACCAAATTTTTGTGATGATCTGTTGGTTCGTTCGTGTGTTTGTGGCAGTGTTTGGTTTTGTGCTTGTCCGCGTATTAACTCAAAAAGGTCTTAATGGATCTTTATGAAATTTTCAGGAGCTGTTAGTAATGGTAAAAGACATGAATGACTAAATTTTGGTGCAGAACGGTTGGCTCGTTTGCAGGTTTGATTTATGTTTGTTATAATGATTGCTAGCAGCATAACTCAAAAAGTTAAGAGGGGATCTTCGAGATAATTGCAGAAGGTGTTAATACTATCAAGAGGCACAAATGATTAGATTTTGCACTTGCTACAAAGAATATGGTTTCAGCGTCATTTTGCATTATTCGTTACCGTTGCCTTGCTTGGAGGCGGTATACGCTTTCAAGAGGACTGTAGTTCTGTCTGTCTCTAAGGTAACTCAAAAAGTTATGGGGTCTTCCTGAAATTCACAGGAACTGATTGGTATGTTACGAGGAACAGCTGAGTATTGCTGGGGAAGTTCAACCGTTTATTTGTCTGCCCATTTTTTCTTGGTTACATAACCGGAAAAGTTATGGACGGCCTCCATGAAATCTACAGGAACATTTTGAAATGTTAAAACTAGTAAATGACAAAATTTTGGTGCACGGTTCATTTGTGTTTTTGACTAAAAATTTATGTTTGTCTTAGTGTGTATCAAAAGATAATTCAAAAAGTTATGGACGAATCTTGAAGCAAATTACAGAAGCTGTTAAGAGGCGCCTATAATCAAATTTTGTTGATCAAATTAAATACTATTGGGATGGTCAGAAAGTTGGTTCGTTTTTTTTTTTTTTGTATAAACTTTCCGGCATTCTAATCAATATTCCTGTTTTCTTTTTCTTTGGACACTATATTCGGTTCAGTGACTGCGTTTACGGCAATGGGGAAAAAAGCCCCGAAGTGGGGGAGGTTCTAACATTTTTGCTTGCATTTGAGCCCTTGAAATATGCTGAGGTGAAGCACTATCGGCATCTTAGGTTTTTACTACAGAACAGGAAAGGCAGCAACGGAAACTGGCCAAAAGATATGTAATTTCTATGGAGAGAATGAGGTTTCATTACTCGTGTGCCAAAAATGGCCAATTCGACTTTGATCAGACAGTTTTCGTTATGAGATGCACTTCGCTCTGGCTGGCCTACTTGAATAAACGAACAGGGCTGTCCCGAGTGCCTTCTCCGCAGGGGATGTTGCAGCTGGCAGCAGTTCCTGCTGAGAAGGTTAATCTGTTAGGTTAGGTAAGAATCTCTATACAGTACTTCGCTTTCTGTTCCACGAGGTAGGCTGTCGATTGAAATATAGCCAGACTAGTCTGCAGGACTGCTCTACTCTCTCTAGTGTAGAAGGCCTCGAATGAGGCCGTCCACTTGTGTTTTTTTTTTTTTTTTATTATTATTCATCATGCCATTTCACCGCCAGAAGTAGCGCACTGTGTCAAGCTTGAGACAAGTATAGAACTCATCGAGTGAGTATCATTAGATTGAATTTCCGGCAGGAATCCCGCATAAAACTACGTATCGCTGCTCACATAGCGCCTCCGTGTCAGCTGCTGCGGTGGTTAAGCTAGGACTCTAATAATATTAGTTATAATAATTGAATAAACGAACGAACTTTTTGGCTAACCCAATAGTTTCCGGACTAATTATTATTTTTCGATAACTTTGCTTTGCATCTCAGAGGTATGCGATATTAAGGTACTTCTCTTGTACTTCCTGGTACTAAGCAGTCGCCAGTGTCATATGATTAACTAGTGGAGTTGACTCGTATTTCATATATAGGTAATAGTGTCCTCATTGTATGATTATGTCACCTCCGAGATGGTCCTGGACGAGATTTTTGCGCAAGAAATATTTACGTTACATCAGGAGGGAAATGCTTGAACGAGTTATTACTTCCTCACAAAATGAAAATCAATTGAAACCGCTCTACACTGATATGCTTGATTATCCCACTATCGTGTTACGGAATTGCCCCGAAAATGCGGTATCTGTCCAACTGTTCAGTTTCTAGAGAATAGTACTACCAAACTGAAACAATTACTAATATTTCGCTAAAGAGTTAACTTAAGTTTGCCCGGAACTTCAACCGTGATTGTTTCGAATAAGGTTGAACCGTTATAATCCCACGCCGCCTACTCAGTCCCGAAAGTGATGCAAATGGAGCTTTGATTAAGGTGGAGTTTGTTTCTGTTTTTAATATAATTATTGTTGTACATTAAGCACATGAAGCTTTCATTTCGACTCGGCTTCTGTTTCTACCTGTAATAATTACAAAAATCTTTTGCAAATAGCCCTTATCATCCGCTGCTTTCGTTCAGGAGAAACGTGCGTAGTGTCGTAGGTCATCCGGTTACGATATTAATGAATTTCGTCCATGCGAAGTTACGGGCAGCTGCGCCTCCAGGGAGACTTTATAGGATACCTACTGTATCCTCGAGAATTAGTTTGGCTTTTGGGACATCGTCCTTCGTGCCCGTACTGTTGTACGAGCAACTCTCCACTTTTACGTGTCTCGACTTTTTTATTACGCTCTCTACTTTTACGAACGTCATTTTGCGGACATATCTCAAATTTTACGAAATGTGTTGCCTTGTCCAGTAATTAAACGTTTTCGATGAGTAATGTATTATTTAGCATTGTTTATAGTTATGCACCTTAACTTCTTGAGTAATTGATACACATGCTATCAGTTGCTTTTGTATACATTGCCTTTATGCTGTTGTAGAATAATGAAAAATTTCTTCTGGCTAACTTACATAGTCCGTGATTGAAATACATTTTCTTTGTGCATTATTTTGTCTCAGTGTTGCCAATTTTGTGTTTAAACGCTAGATTTATCATTATTGAAACCAACGTCTCTCATTAGAAAATAATGTCAATATCGTCTCGTTAATAACATGTAGGCATTTATCAGTAACTCTCAACAGACCAGATACTAATCCTCTCTTATTTATTTTTTAGTATTATTCATTTATTATTATGTTAGCATGACGTAAAAAAGCCTCGGGATGCTGTGCTCTAACCTTGTTGGACATAGCATCCATTTGAGAAGTGAATGGAATTTCTTTATTATTTATTTTAGGTGATTTAGTATTATAAATGTGGTTTCAGCATGAAGCAGGAATACAGCTTCAAAACAGAATATTTACCTTAATCTGCTTTTTTATTATTGTTTAGTAATTAGTGCAATAATGCACACATTTCAAGCCAATTTATCCCATTTTGTATCAAAACTAACGAATCCTATGATTCAAGTCAGTTGGAAACTTTATAATCGAACTGAATTTGTCTAATGTAACCATGGGTGCGATCATGTTGATGTAATGGAGTGCTAACATACCCATAGTGTATTGTGTTAATGTACTAAAAGGAGTCTTCCTCCTGGTTGTTAAAGCTAATACTGCAGGCCCTCAGGGGCATATTGTGGCGGGCCCTTTCCCTGCCACAATATGTTTGGGCATCACGCACCCAAGGGTCCCGAGTGCCTTCTCCGCAGGGGATGTAGCATCTGGCCGCAGTTCCTGCTGACG
>LQNS02278070.1:30360469-30384734 GCA_001587735.2 Parhyale hawaiensis
GAGCACCCACGACTGAGGGTTCGGACAAGTTGAAGCCAATGATGTAAGCTCATCTAACGATACAATCCCTATATACGACACTTTACAAATCGCACCTACAGGTAGTTTTGAATACATACTGCTGAGGATATAGCGTATTTATATAAGTTATAAAGTAAACTAGGCAAACGCAGTTACGAGGCACTCCATAACCCTTCTTATTGATTTTACTCAGCATATCACACGAATTCTTGAAGAGCAGGAACTTGCCTAGTTAGTATAATCTTACCCAAGTCGGCGTACTAGTTATTCCACTGTCACTTTTTGCTCTCCAGTTTTCAATCGATTTTCCGCACAAGACAAAATAACAGAAGTAGGGTTAGAGGATAACGATACGGAATCAAGAAACACACTTTCCGTTAATTAACTCCAGAGCGAGAAATTAAAATTTGATTTTTCATATGTATCAGCAATAGGGTTACGATTATACAAGATTTAAACTACCAAAGATGAGTACGCGCGGCTCCTGAAAATCTTCCCACTGCGTGTAGATACTAATGTGTCCTGATATAATCAAGCATGTTTTCTAATGAGCAGAGTTCTTTGCTAAAACGGTAAGTGATATTTTTCGAGTAAAATTCTATCGTACGGTACTTCCATTATAGTGTTACGATTATTGAGGTCTACGCAAATTTGTTATTCTTACTACTTTGTAAAATGATTATTTCAAGGATCTAAATTTAAATGTAAGCATCTTTTATAACTGAGGACTATAAGTAGGTACAGATCCCCAGTCAAAGTTGTAAACAATTACTGTCATCGTCTAGTTCAAGTGTATGGTATAATACAAACGAAAATTCTAGAATAGAACGTACGATACGGCGATGTGTTCTAGAACTCTCTTTTGGATAATGCCCCAGAGTGAGGACCAAGACAATGGCTGAACAATAATATTTCACGACTTTGAAGAGCTACCAAATAGTAAGCTATAAAAAGTAGCGTACGTAAAAGTTTGGTAAATTGCGCTTTTGCATAATGAAAGATGAAACAAAACCCTACTGAGGCTGAGAATAGTACTAGCAAGAGCAACAAAATTGATATTGCTTTAGCGACAGAGACAATAGGTACATCATCGTCATTATTATTATTACAGTAACTATATTTATGTTGTTCCGCTATTTCTGAGACAAAAGAAGATACTACTACAAGGAACGACACAAACGTAATATCTGCATGTAACAGCCAAAGTCTGCTCCAGGCTACTGAAGCGAGGGTGTCTCTCAGCTCCATACAAGGTTAGCTATTGCCAGGGGTTTCCCTGCACTAGGAGGCGGCTCCTGGCATTGCTATTAGGTAATGTTAGCAGCAAACCTTTAGTTCTTGAAAGAATAACCAATAGCTACTATCTTGTTAAGGAGCTGTACAGCACATCCACTCCAGTAGATATGAGCGACTACTGGCAACACTTGTCACGGGACACATCCTACCTTCACACTTTGGCACACTTAGCTTTGTGCGTAATGCGTTACAAGCGCGGACTACAAAAATCCCAGCTCGGGAACTGTCCTACAAAACTCGTTGAACGGAAGAAAAAATATTCACTGGTCACATGCTGTTGTCGCCACTGCCAAGACGAGCGCAATTATGAAATAAATTTTTTTACAGCCACAAACTGGACTTCAGCAAGACTTACTCTCACCGGAAATGTTTCTTGCTAGTCGTGATGCGTCTCAATATACAAAAGATTGAACTAAAATAGCCAGAACGTTTCGACTAGCTACTGGGGATACCATCAGAGTTCTCAAAGTTATCAACGACAGAAACAGTGTGATGCGTTTGGAAACTGCAACTGGTAGCTACATTGAAGGAGGTAGGTAGGTGGTGTCAATTACAGAAGGGTCAAATTGAAACGTGTTGCAAAGGCCAAGAAATCATGAGAGGAGCTGCCCAACTCTACAGAAACTGTACCCCGTTAGCACGCATGGCATCTAACGCGCGAGGTCTAACTCACTTACGCCACATCCAGCCGCATGGCTGCACGAAATTCTTAAATTCTTTGCTAAATAATCGGTAATCTGCTCTTTTTTTTTTGAGTTCTTATAGAAAAATCCCACACTGCCTGGCAGCTCAGGAAGCCCTCTACACTATGAACGTTAACAGCAACTGAAAGAAGTGTTACCTAATCTCATATTAAATGTAGGCATAAAGCTACATGCGGCCGGGGGGAAAGGGTTATTCTGTTCAGGGACTAACAGTCTAGGTGTCTAGTGTTTGTTGGTTATTGGTACCAAATTGAAAGAGTTTTGAAAGAAGAAATTCCTTGGGGTTAAACGTAATTCACGCTCAAGTAGCTACCAGCCTTGCGTCCTAGAATAGCCACGCTTATTGGAAGCGCTGCCAAATAGGCTTGGAAAAGCGGAGAAAGTTAGCTCAGTGTATAGGCTACATTGCTGGCTAACGGAGAGGGTGGTAATAATCTATATGAACCCTGATAAAATACACTATGGATAAGTTCTACTATAGACAAGCAAACATGAACGAGGCCACAGTTACAAGCACAAGAGATGATTGATATAAGAAACGCTGATATAANTATACATTGCTGGCTAACGGAGAGGGTGGTAATAATCTATATGAACCCTGATAAAATACACTATGGATAAGTTCTACTATAGACAAGCAAACATGAACGAGGCCACAGTTACAAGCACAAGAGATGATATAAGAAACGCTGATATAAGACTCAAACATCAACAGTGATAAGAGACACTAGCAGTGTTTCCAAAGATGCAGCACCGGTCAGAATGAAACTATTACGTACCGTACCTTATCACTACAAGTTTCTAGTGAATATTTTAACACTTTACGCTAGGTACACTGCGTAACTGAACGATAGCCAGTTAACGAAGAATACCTCGTGACTATTAATGATTAATATACCAATAAAATATTATGAATAATATGCAAAAAAAAAAATCGGCGTATGCCCGAACAGAGCTGTAAGAATACACTTTATATTAAGTCAATGAAAATTAGTAGGTAGGTACTTTTGGCAGCAAAGTACAAATGCATCAAAACTTTTTGACTCAAGCTGAGTAAAAAATGCGGTATTTCTTTTTTTTTAACCAAAAATTTCGAAAACAGTTCAGATGTTTACCTTCAAAGCAGACAGCCCGATATGTAAACAGATACAACGCCTAAAACGAAGCTCCGGGGAGGAAGATGAATGCTGCAACTTGCTAGTAGGCACCTAATAGGTACAAAACTACAGCTATATTGAGAATACGTCACAGTTTGAATCTCCACAAAGTCCGCACAGAAAAAAAAAGAAAGCAGTACGAAGCAAAGCTAAAAGATATAAGCTAAATATCTCCGTAAAATATGGCAGTTTCGAGATGAACTATTAACAACAAATGCTCTAATTCATCAACCTTTACGTCCGGAAACCACTTCGTAAAGGTTTCAGAAAATCCAAAGTGTTTACATTTAGCCCCAACTTTACCGAATTTCATAAGCAATTGACCGGTATTAACTGAGGCCGTCTCTACACATTCGACAAATGCCTGTGATTTCCAATACAGCATTCACCCACTTAAGACACCAATTTTCGACAAAGGAATAGCACTATTCAGTGTGTCTCATAAGGGCAATGTTCGTCCGTTACGTAGGATTAAAAGGAAAGCACTATTCAGTGTGACGCATATTAGCCACATTCGTTAGTTACATGAACTTACATCACAGAAGTGTAGCTCATGTATCACCCATGCACACGCCCTAGCTATTGTATGCTGAGGATGTTAAATTAGCAATAGACTCTTAACCCAGTATCATTTGCAGTCCAATTTTTTGGACACCGTTGATAGCTATTCCTTCGAGAAATAAATATGTAGGTACCTTGTGAGTCTATCTGTTACCTACCCTTGTCAATGTTAACTGTAGGTATTTTGCACTTTCGTTGCCACAAAGAAAAGGGCGAAAATTGGTTTCGTAATCGCTGCAAATTAAATATCAATAGCTACCGTAGCCAGTTCTAATAATCCTACAACACACTCAAGCTGTAGAATCGGAATTCAATCTTGCTTTCTGTTGATGCCAAGACGAAGGTTTTGATGCAACGAAGAGTTTACACGAGGTCGTAGGTAAAAGATTGGCGCTCGGCTGTAGCAATTAACAACGATGCTATTCAAGAAAACGGAAACTTATAATGTCTAGTATATCTAAATAGCAGTAAGGAAGAGCAACCTACCTATACTTTATAAGGCAGGACTTTGAGTAGCACCGAAGTATGAATTGCAAAACAGATACCTATACATTTTATCTACATTCGGAGATGAACGAAGTTTACTAGCTTTTGAAAAACTCATTCGTACAGAGGTAAGAACAAGCAAGATAGGTACAATTCCTCAGTAAAAATCAGCAGTGCCGTTAACCCAGAAATTTGAATTACCGTATCTATAGGTAGCTATACCATGTAATTCAAGGAAAATGGTGCAGTTTGTATTGTACATTTTCTCACAGAAAAGGGCAAGAACTTTCTAGTAAAGGCAAACGGATTGAAGAATGTGTAACAGAGCATCTTCGTGCGCACGTAAAATCTAGGAAGGTTTCACTATGCAAAAAAAAAAATATTGGTAGTGATGTCAACTTAAAAATTCGAATTATTATTAGCAGAAAAAAAGGATAACAGAACATGTTCATGCTAATGTAACAATTGGGAAGGTTTCGTTTCACGTTAAGTAACGTCGTCATCAAGAATCTTAACTTGACTTTAGCACCAGAAAGATGTACAAAATGAGCGTCACGACATGCGTAACAGCGCACGTTCTCAACTATCAGAGAAAACCGACCACCTACGATATTCTTTGTTGTATTATTAGCATAACTACAACCAATTCTTATTATAGTAAATTGCATTCATCATTTTTCAGGGTAGACCCCCCGTCATTAGTGCAAGAAAAAATATCTATTCATCCAAAGTAAGAACGAGAAAAGACTGATGCCATTTTCAATCATCGACCTACATGGAATATGAAAAAAGCATAACTGTCTCACAACGAGTGACAGGGAAGTATCTGTAGCATATAAATAAGTATTTTGCCCCACTGCAAATTTGATTACCTCGGTAAAGACAAAAACACATGTAGGCTAGCCAACGCGTTAAGGACTTCACATAAACTGTAACTAACCCTATCGATAAAAACGAAATAGCTAATACCTGCGTTCATTTATGGTACCTTGCAATAGCAATGATTGCAGTATGGTATGTCTCTGGTCCTTATAGAGTTAAGTAGACTCCAAACTTCTATTCTTGTAGATATTAGCTAGCAGCAGAACACCAAAAATCAACATCAGCACGCCATGCAAGACTGAACATGAGGTAGAAAATAAAGGTAGACACGCGAGCGCGGCCGATGTTGACACAGAACAGAATGAGTGGTCGCAATAGCAGAAGTAATATTGGCCTGGTGTCAATAGACATGGAGCAATAACCACAATAAACAGGACACAATAGAGCGTAAGCGTAATACCTGTCATGATACCGTCAGCAGACAGAGGCATTAGAAGCGCTCGAGTCTCCATAACGAAAACATTTAGACAATAGGACTACAGTCATATAACAGTATCTTGATATTCCTAAAGTGTTGGTTGTTAGATAGCCATCACCAACAATCTGTTTAATGTTCACGGTTGTAGAGTCGGAATCGCACATTTTTGGGGTCGGACTTGGTATATCCGACAGCATCGGTTTCAAGGAAAAATTCCATTTTTCACAAAAGTGATTGCAACTGATGAGGAGATTATCGTGCTAGCTCTCTTTCAAACAGAATTTTTTAGGATTCAGTTGAGTAGCTACTAATTGGCTGTGAGCGGTACATGCTTTTTTGTAATCAAAACCTACAAGACAAGACAAATCGCAGGGGATACTCATAGCAATATTTAATTTAATATTAGGAAATAGAATGAGTTAGGTACCTTTTTTCCGCACCGGCTGGTAAATACGTACGGTAGCTACCAGATAACATTGCTAATATTAGTTAGCACGATTTTAGTTTAACCTAGTCCCGCTTTAAATGTTTCAATAGAGAGAAGAGAATGCATATGAAGATGGCATGTCAGGGAAAAACGGAAATCCTGGCACAACGGATCCCATGCATTCGTACGGCAAGTTGAAAACAAACTCAAACGAATTCTGCTGACGGCAACTAAAGATGAAACCCCAAACAAGTCACCTACCTACGGTACATGAGGCTTTGCAATAAAAACTTGATCCAGCAATCAATTTTTCAACAAATGAAATAATACAGGTTATTTTAAAGCTCCAGATGACGTCACTGTATAGTCACTGGCCATTATTGATATATTTAAGATAGCGTCACGCGCTATAAGTTTCATTAGATTGTTACCTTCCGACTCTATTTTAAACAACCCTATTCAAGCAAGCGACCATATTGGATTACAACCATAATACGATTGCTACGAAAGCAAGGGTTAACCAGGTAATGCATACTTGCAACGTAGGCATCTCTTCCCAATGGAAAACCGTACATTAGGACCAAAGGCTCCCAAAGAAGGCGACCTTCCCCCATATGAATACAATAGGACCAAAAAACCCTGACGTTGAGAATATATGTACGGAGAGCAACAAGCATCGCAAAGACAGTTAACGGTAGGAAGGGGCTAGCGGTACTTTATGAAAGCAACAAATTATTAACGAGAAATAGTCACTCTCTACCCTATATGGAATTCACGATATCAGACAAAAGCCATTTACCAGGCAGGCACAACACTCTCTTTTCATCATAATATTACCTACCACTTCTAAAAAGTCATATTTTTCGCTAATAATTGAAATAAATAAGACATGACAACTTAGCAATAAAAAAACAGATATGTGGAGGCGAGTGAGAGCAACTGCAAAGCAGTTAACTCGTAGCATTTGGGACAGGTCTGTCAGCAAGTATGGGGATAGGACTCGAGATAGTTTCTGATGATCGTGGGAACTCTGGAGTCCTGGAGGTCTGGCTTGACGGGCGCAGCGTTGAAGGCGAGACGAGCGAGGTGCTGAAGAGAGGCAGGCTGCTTTCTCAAGGGCTTCCTTACAGATATAGCACTAACGGTCTGTCCAGAATGGTCCACCCAAACATGGGCAGGGTTACTCGTCTGGGTGTAGGCTTGCACGAGAGCCACAACGCTTGACCTCTGAGGCACGCCATCCCTGGCGGCGGTCTCGCTTTCAAGTCTAAACCTACCGCTGTCGTATTCGATCCTAACGCTGGTTGGACCTCGAGCCGTCTGCAGACTGAGAGCGTAAAGGCAACGGCCACTCCAGGAGTCACGAACCAGGAAGGAACCTTCTGGGGAACCGGCCAGCACGGCACCAGCTTCTCTCCAGGTTAGACCTCCATAGTACCAGCCACATTCCTCCAGTTCTGCGCGTGCCTGCCGCAGAACTCTAGAATCATCCAAGGAAGTCCAGTCTTGGCAAAAGTGAGATTCAGGAACTGTACCCGCACCCGGGAATACGGGAGGAGACATAACAAAATTGTTGATGGAGGTGATGAAGTGATTTGTTGTGCCAGCACCATTGCATAAGTCATTCGCAGGCTTGTTATTGGACTCACTGCCATGGCAACGAAACTGATTGCACAGCTGCATTGGGCTTTCATTGGAGTTTGGTCGACTACTGTTAAAGTGAGAAGCATTGTGTAGGAAAGATACGGGAGAAGGAGAGGCGGAAGATGAAGAAGAATGGCATGGGGAAGTGCTATGAATAAATGAGGCTGACGAAACGTTCTGGAAAGTTACTGTTCCGCCATGCAAAGCTGTCGGTTTAGAATCAGAGCCTTGAGAAAGTGACAGTGTAACAGACGGAGTGGTGGAAGTAGCGGGAATGATAGGCAAGGAAGCCAATGTTTGCATAAGAGCTTCTCTGTCGAAGCTGACGGTATTGCCACTCGATTGGCAAGGAGACGACGACCCAGAAGGCGTGCGGACGCTGCCGGTGAGCGGCATCGAGAAGGTAAACTTTAACTCGGGTGAATTGCTTCTCGAGGGCAAGTGTTTCTCCATGACCAGGCCCCCGCCTCCAGTGGAGTTTAGAATAACGAAACTGCCGCTGCCCTTTCTGCTGTGGTCCGTCTGAAAGCCAGCATTCGCCACAGGCGGCGACAGAAGACCAGATGGAAACAAGCGACTGCTATCGTCGCACTGAGAAGGGAAACTAAAGCGGAAATCACTGGACACACAGTCGGCTGACTTGTGGCCTTCCTGCTGATCTTGAGTACAAGGGCATGAGTGCGACGCTCTGCATGGGTAGGAGTTTGGGCACGACAGTTGTCTGCTAAAATTCAACTTGGCACCACAACCAGCAACGCCGCCATCTGCGGACTTGGAGAAACACAAAGGATCGTGAATGCCAGCAGCCGTGTTCTCGAACAGGTGGCGGTGCTGGTGATGGCTCACAAAATGCTGATTAGAATTAATGTTAGAAGAATGCGCCGAGCAAGTGCCATTGCAGGGGCAAATATTAGCATTAGACTTAGCGTTTTTCACATCTTCACTTAAAATCTCTTTGGCTTTGAACTGACTAATACCACTGGCAGGCCATGTGTTGCTTTTGGCTAGTGGGGCGGAAGGTGATGTGGGGCACGATCCCAATCTAGCTAAGTTCATTTTGATAGCATCAAAGGCGTCCTTATCATTATCTGTTGACTTCTGGGATTTCTCACACCATCCAGCGAGGCACGGGGCGGTGAGTGGTGCTTCGCTAGATGCAGGCCAATGGCACTGGCCTCCGTTACCGTTCATACTAACGTGACTGCTGGCGAAAGCAGCATCTAAGCTTGAGCGGTGGCTAGAATGGGGGCACGGTCCGTTGTGGCTGTGGCTAACCCCGAAATTATTTAATTGGTTGACACTAGACGCGTTTTTACCGCCACACGCAAAAGAAGCGGAGCACATAATTGGAGGACTGAGGGTCCCAGCAGAAGGCTGGGGGGCAACATGAGCAGTCTGGCTGTGACCCAAGGCACAACCGCACACGTACGGGGTGACGTGACACGGCGCTCTTGCTCGACATACCGGCGTGACGTGACACGTTCTGGAAGAGTGACACGTCGGCGCTATATGACAAGACGGGCTACTGTGGGCGGTTGAAGAATTTGCGGGTTTGCTGTCACAAGGACAGGCAACTTTGGCAGAGGNCTCTTGCTCGACATACCGGCGTGACGTGACACGTTCTGGAAGAGTGACACGTCGGCGCTATATGACAAGACGGGCTACTGTGGGCGGTTGAAGAATTTGCGGGTTTGCTGTCACAAGGACAGGCAACTTTGGCAGAGGAGAAAGATGAATTTGTCACGGAGGCGGCACCCGTCGCTGGAAGAGACTGCGTCGTCGACGTCATGCTGCTGACGCTGGAAGAGGTGGCTGATGATGAGAGAGACGTCTGCAGACCCAGTGGGATAGGCAGCTCGTGATGACAGGATGGACACACCAACATCTGTAAGAAAAAATTTCACGTTAGACTACATGCATGAATAATAAAAAATTAAATATTAGCTAGGTACTAAAAATGGAATTTAATACTGAAAGTGTTTTGTGTTTTTATGGGAATCGTTAGGTACCCTACTCAGGATATCACACCAGTATCCTTAACATAATAGGCTAAATTGAAGCCGCATAGCGGACTGACTTATGTAAGACAACAGGACACAGAGCTTCGAACGAAGTTTAAGCTCTGTAACGCTTATGTGGAACTAAACATATGTGGCAATATTAAATATCGAGCTAAGTTAAAATAAGTTTAATACTTTTGCAAGTTCTTCGAGTTAAGCTTAAGCAGCCTTCCATACCTTGAAATAAACAATTCAAAAAAGTAAATAATAACCGTAAGATAGCTCAGAACGTTATGCACTAATACGACGCAATAGAATTAATCGTCCAATTTCAGAATGCCATAAAACAAACGCACCATCACCAAGAGTGTCCTCGTCGCATTCCCACCACCGCCACCACCAGCCCAATTACAACACCAGTTGTTCCATCAAAATTAGCCGTGACTGGCACGGGTTTCCCTGTCATTTGCGGCACCAATGCGCCGTGATTGGACAAAAGGTCGCACGGATGCGTAGCGATAAAAGAGCCAGCGCTGTGAATTAACTTAGGCTATTATGAGCGAAATTGTATCCCGAAGAGCTCATATAAAGTTCGCGAAGAGACGGAAAAGTTACACAGCTTTTCACAGAATTAACAATTAACAGGGTAAAATGGAAAAAGTTAATAGCCGTGCGGACATCTAATAGGTAGGTATTTTCCAGGAGAAAAATCTCGTGAAAAGTTCTGCGAAGAGATTTTTTTTTATTTAATTTAACATCCGTGGGAAAAACTTTGACATATATTGAATTGATTGAACTGAGCTACGAAAAAAATGCAGAACGGAGTCGTATTTCACGGCCATTGAGGATGCAGAGCGAAAGTTAAAAAAGAATAAAAATCGATATCATGATTTAGCATCCACAATTTCATAGATCGAGCTACATATATTTCTGTAACATCCATATGTCTCAGCCTGAGCTATGGAGGTTATAGCAAATCTCCATATGGATATTCACCAACTCATTTTATGTACCTAACATCGGACTAGAGATCTTTTGATTTTGCAACGCGATTCCTTTACCCACCAGCACAGTCACGAAACGGTGGGTTACAACAACAGCAATAGTTCAGATACAAAAGGACGGGGCGCGAGACCTGGTGTCTCTCTGGGCATGGGCCTATTGGTCCGGCTACTGTTGCCTATCTAATCTAAGAGCGCGACCGACAGGCAGACACCTAGATGGACAAATTTACCATAGTCCAAATTCACATTTACTTTAACGACACTATAGTTGCGAACTACGGTATCGTTTGAACAATGCGAAGTATCTACACAGCATTTTTCATATGACTGCAGCGGCCATTGCAAGACTGCTCCAATTTATGGGCTTATCAAGTTAGTACTATACGCCTCTGTTGTGCACCCACACAAACTACATTCACGACAGAGCACATGCACGTCTTCCAAGCAAAACCACAACCGTAACTCAACAAGAAGACATCCACAACCATAATTCAACGCGAAGACATTACCGAGACAGCGAGCGTATTGACGACCGCGAGAGCGCTATAGTCAAACGCCTTGCAAATCACATCGGTTTACCGAATGGAGTCACACCACCTCACCAAAAAATTGTTAAACCGCAGTCACTGACGTGATTCACGGATCATTGATCGAAATAGCTACACAAACGTACGAGCTCTGAACGGAAAATGTGCGGAGAAAACTCAACGATTGAGCGGTGAAACCACAAGCACGACTATAAAAGTCTATACAATTCTTTCACGACAAAACCCGTCAACAGCTAGAGGTATGTTAGAAATTTTTCTATTTAAGCCCAATAAACTCTATATCTACTAAAAAAATACTTTTCACTCAAGTCAGAGGAGTCAACAAGCAAGTAAATATAGCAAGGTACCTACTCATACCTACCTCTATAACACGCCGTTCAATTTCTAAGCTAGAATCATTTAACGCCTAAACGGTTTCGAAATCGAGATCGCCATGTGCCGAAAGCAGCTGCGGTTTAGCTAACGTGGTTCTGACAGCTTCGTGGGAACCTTTTTAAGCCTTCGTAGAACGGAGAACATCAGCCCAAGATAAACACGGGCTTGTCGAGAATGGCAGCTGCTAAATTACTCGGAAGCCTCAGGTCAACAGAAAGCAAAAAACAAAATAATACTCAAAATCTGTTAGCACACTACTCAAAGGGGCAAAGATTGATGGAGCTGTTACGAAAAAAGTCGTACAGGTAGGGACGAGCATATATATAGATTGAACTTGTCCCTACCTGTACGACAAGCATATACATAGATGGATAGGCCTGTCCATCTATATATATGCTTGTCCCTCCCTGTACGACTTTTTTCGTAACAGAGCTAATAATAATTTTAATTTGATGTAAAGAAAAAGCAACAAATAACATGAATAACTAAAACGTAATGTATCTTCGTATTTTTCAATATACTGAGACTATCTGCGACGCCTGGAATATTATTGGATTCGCCCTATAAAGCATACATCACGGAATTCCCCAATCCTCTATATCCTACTAACATAATGGCAATAGCTCAAAGAAGCCGGGGTGTTAGTCCCGGTGTCTCTCTGGGAATGGGCCTTTTGGTTCGTCTACTGCCGCCTATCTANCTCGACATACCGGCGTGACGTGACACGTTCTGGAAGAGTGACACGTCGGCGCTATATGACAAGACGGGCTACTGTGGGCGGTTGAAGAATTTGCGGGTTTGCTGTCACAAGGACAGGCAACTTTGGCAGAGGAGAACGATGAATTTGTCACGGAGGCGGCACCCGTCGCTGGAAGAGACTGCGTCGTCGACGTCATGCTGCTGACGCTGGAAGAGGAGGCTGATGATGAGAGAGACGTCTGCAGACCCAGTGGGATAGGCAGCTCGTGATGACAGGATGGACACACCAACATCTGTAAGAAAAAATATCACGTTAGACTACATGCATGAATAATAAAAAATTAAATATTACTAAATATGGAATTTAATACTGAAAGTGTTTTGTGTTAATCGTTAGGTACTCAGGATATCACACCAGTATCCTTAAAATAATAGGCTAAATTGAAGCCGCATAGCGGACTGACTTATGTAAGACAACAGGACACAGAGCTTCGAACGAAGTTTAAAAAAAAAGCTCTCTAACGCTTATGTGGAACTAAACATATGTGGCAATATTAAATATCGAGCTAAGTTAAAATAAGTTTAATATTTTAGCAAGTTCTTCGAGTTAAGCTTAAGCGCCTTCCATACGTTGAAATAAACAATTCAAAAAAGTAATTAATAACCGTAAGATAGCTCAGAACTTAATGCACTAATACGACGCAACAGAATTAATCGTCCAATTTCAGAATGCCATAAAACAAACGCACCATCACCAAGAGTGTCCTCGTCGCATTCCCACCACCGCCACCGCCAGCCCAATTACAACACCAGTTGTTCCATCAAAATTAGCCGTGACTGGCACGGTTTTCCCCGTCATTGGCGGCGCCAATGCGCCGTGATTGGACAAAAGGTCGCACGGATGCGTAGCGATAAAAGAGCCAGCGCTGTGAATTGACTTAGGCTATTATGAGCGAAATTGTATCCCGAAGAGCTCATATAAAGTTCGCGAAGAGACGGAAAAGTTACACAGCTTTTCTCAGAATTAATACCTAACAGGGTAAAATGTGAAAAGTTAATAGCCGTGCGGACATTTAACAGGTAGGTATTTTCCAGGAGAAAAATCTAGGCAGACACCTAGATGAATTGACAGCAAATTTACCATAGTCCAAATTAACATTTAGCTACTTTAACGACAGTAGGTATAGTTGCAAACTACGGTATCGTTTGAACAATGTGAAGTATCTACACAGCATTTTTCATATGACTGCAGCAGCCACTGCAAGACTGCTCTAATTTATGGGCTTATCAAGTTAGTACACGCCTCTGTTGTGCACCCACACAAACTACATTCACGACAGAGCACATGCACGTCTTCCAAGTATAACCACAATCGTAACTCAACAAGAAGACATCCACAACCATAATTCAACGCGAAGACATTACCGAGAAAGCGAGCGTATTGACGACCGCGAGAGCGCTATAGTCAAACGCCTTGCAAATCACATCGGTTTACCGAATGGAGTCACACCACCTCACCAAAAAATTGTTAAACCGCAGTCACTGACTTGATTCACGGATCATTGATCGAAATAGATACACAAACGTACGAGCTCTGAACGGAAAATGTGCGGAGAAAACTCAACGATTGAGCGGTGAAACCACAAGCACGACTATGAAAGTCTTTAGAATTCTTTCACGACAAAAACCGTCAACAGCTAGAGGTATGTTAGAAATTTTTCTATTCAAGTCCATTAAACTCTATATCTACTAAAAAAATACTCTTCACTCAAGTCAGAAGAGTCAACAAGCAAGTAAATATACCAAGGTACTCATACCTATATAACACGCCGTTCAATTTCTAAGTTAGAATCATTTAACGCCTAAACGGTTTCGAAATCGAGATCGCCATGTGCCGAAAGCAGCTGCGGTTTAGCTAACGTGGTTCTGACAGCTTCGTGGGAACCTTTTAAGCCTTCGTAGAACGGAGAACATCAGTTCAAGATAAACACGAGCTGGCCGAGAATGGCAGCTGCTAAATTACTCGGAAACCTCAGGTCAACAGAAAACAAAAAACAAAATAATACTCAAAATCTGTTAGCACACTACTCAAAGGGGTAATGATTGATGGAGCTGTTACGAAAAAAGTCGTACAGGTAGGGACAAGCATATATATAGATTGAACTTGTCCCTACCTGAACGACAAGCATATATATATAGATGGATAGGCCTGTCCATCTATATATATGCTTGTCCCTACCTGTACGACTTTTTTCGTAACAGAGCTAATAATAATTTTAATTTTATGGAAAGAAAAAGCAACAAATAACATGAATAACTAAAACGTAATGTATCTTCGTATTTTTCAATATACTGAGACTATCTGCGACGTCTGAGACTATCTGCGACGTCTGGAATATTATTGGATTCGCCCTATTAAGCATACGTCACGGAATAAGTTTATATGTACAGGCACTAGATGTAGAGCAACATCGGTCCCGCTATAACTATAGTACTCGCACGCGGCCTACCTCAAGCTCCTGTTAGGTTGGCTAAGAATAGGTTAGGATAGGTGCGCTTCAGAACAAATAAGTGCCTACACCGACAGCGTAATATCTGTGGCTAAAAAAAGGACTCCAAACGCACTCGCTGTTTAGAGTCGCTCCAAAGACCTATTAAAGCCCGAAGGTCTACGATATCGTTCTCACTAAACCCTTTAAGAGAGCGAACGGTCTGGCTAACTGCAGAAAATGCGACGCGGGCACAATCTGAATGCGAGCCATTAGGGCTTATTGAAGCAAGAAACACTCCCGACGGGCATCAAATTAGAGTTACTGTATATAGGGGCAACGCAATACGACTGATGGGAGGAGGGAGCTTCCGTTATGGCCAATTCCATTTAGCAGCCACGACTCGCTATAATGAAGAGAAAGTCAATGACCGCAATTACAGCAGCGTCGGCGGGAGTTGCAGCAGCAGAGAGTATTCTCAGAACAGCCAATTCTCCGGAACATGACAGACGCACGGACGGACAGACAAACGACACAACGGCCAGACTATCACCGGTGACCTCATATGATGAGCAGCAGCTGCTGTGGTCGTTGATGGAAGAAGCAAGAACCACAGAAAAAAGCTAACAAAAACCGTGATGATTGAGCGACGTCATGCAGCGTAAGTCTGTCCCAAAAGATATGCTAAAGGATTCTGTACCTACACCCCGAAGCAAGCTCGGGTCATTTTTTGAACAGAAGTCTCGTTTTGACCGAATCTCAAATTAATGCACGGCGGGGGGCAAGTGTAGTGACGTCACAATCCAAGCCACATCGTGTCTCTGTAGTACAGTTGGTCGTTTATTTGTTGCGCGAATTCCAAAGATACTTAGCCCTTTCACGAATGTCAAAAAAAAACATAATAATTAAAATGAAAGTATTACAAGCAGAACACGGTTTTTCCTCGCCCTGATAGTTTTGACAGCACCTCCAGTAGCATATCAAAAGCTTCTATAATTGCGTGTTTTTTTTAAGTTAGTACCTACATAGTTTCATTAAAAACAAGACCATCGTATATATCCCTCAGCATGTTGCTGGGTTTCAGTATTAGTACAATATCGCAGTAGTGAGAGTTCGGCACAACCATTGACCTTATCTTCGTCATTTGTCAAACGATTCAACTGCAATGATTATTAACGATGTAATTAACGTAATTTCATACTGAGGTAGGCAGGCAAATCAACTCCACAGAATTAATTACTTAAATGAAATGAAATCTCGGCTCACAAACCGTTGATCTCGGTGAACATATTCTAGCAACACAGGCAAAGCAAACTGAATATTCTCGGGATATTATAAGTATCGTTATCAGTTTCCCCGAAGAGAGCAGTCGGACCGACAGCTTTTTCCGATAAAAAGATATCAGCTGATTGTTAAGTTTGCCTATCTCTAGTCAATTGTGACGTTTTCAAAGGAAATCTACACTCCTTCGCACGACGCTTTCTGGGAGCCCACGGGTGTTATCAACGATAAGAGTACGAATACGGAGAATGAGAGAAAAGGTTACTTCATATCAGAGATAGCAATAACTGCAGAGCCAATGTCACACCTACATATAGGTACGCAATGACAGTGCATGTGAAAATTATGTAGCTGCCGCTATCAGTTTCTTTTCCCAGAAGCTACAGCGAATGGGAGAACTTGCACCTACTGCTGACTATAGTAATATTAGGAAGAGTCAATCGCATACAGTTAATACGATTTATTACCAGTAACTTGCCTCCATTGGCACGCAAATACTGGCTACCGTATTCCTAATTTAGTCCTTTCACCAATCAACAATTTCATCCCGCATGTTTTACTAGATTTGTATAGTCTATAGCCTAGCTGAAACGACTAATATTCATCAAATTGGTGTGCGATGAGCAGAAAAATTACAAGTCATACTCGAGACGCCATCAAGCAATAAAAAACCTACGAGTAGGTACGTCGACTAGTCCCGACGTGTCAATTGATGCACATGCGTGCATCAAATTGACTGCCCTTCAGGAGTGCAACAGCTGAAGTTTCCTAAACGCAAAATAATCTGCCACCCAAACACTGAGAAAAACAAAAAGGACATCAAGTACAGGAATCCAATTATAGACCCTATTTATTTTATGCAATTTCACTGTTTACGTTCAACAATTTTACTTGCAGGTACGTACTCGACATATGTACGGTTGAATCAAGAGTAGGTACATGTATCGAGTAAGAGTAGGTACATGTATCGAGTGGGTACCTGTGCGTACAAATTTTGAACCATGAATAATTGAACTACATGAAGGAATTATAGGGCCTGTATCGAGAACCTTCGGTAGATATAAGTTGTGCCAAGAAAGACTAGGTAGCTTATGTTCGACTGCGTACCAAATACCAATCACGTAGCAAAAGCAACCTCAAATGGAGAGGCACTTGTTTTTTTACCCTCACAGTCAACAATAAACATATTTGGGACGCGACGGTGTCATGGGATCCATTTGATCCATGGAGCGTAACATATAGCAAGTTAAAGAGAATAAAATGCTGCAAGTAATGATAATGTTAGGCTTATTCTAGTGACAAGCTTCACCTCACGTTTTATACCACGCGATATTTCTATGCAGTGTAACGAAGTATCACAATCCTATAAGTACTCTCATCATCAGTAAAAAACTGATACACGGTTAAGACAACCGCAGCCAGCATTCACGGTAACGGACTTATTTTATTCGCTCGCCAGAAAATTTATAATGCACAGATTCTCTACCCAGAACGCTATAATATAAAAAATAGCCATTGCAGTAGCCCAGCGACGCAAATGTGAACTATTTCCAATTCGCAATATAAAAAATCCTACTTAGGAAGGCCTTCGCAGAACTTGTATAAACACCTGCTGAGCACGAAAGCACTTCGGAGAAAAGAGCTCTAGTCTCCGAAGCGAGCAAAAGAGGCAGAAACTGGCGCGAGACAAAAATGTCCGTGAAGAACTACGGTCGACTTCGGCGTCCTGAAGCGCGCTCTAGCTATTCGATTGCTGCAACCGAGACGGTCTAAGTCGAGTTTTATTTTTATTTTCCCGGAACTTCACTAGTGAGCGTTCGACTCACCGCTTCGGATCAAGTTTCAGGTGCTTGCTAATCGAAAACCAATTACGTTGGAGACGGATAAAAAAAAACAGATGCTGCTTCAAAAACGAAATGAGGATATTTCTGAAAAAAAAAAAATGCGAGACTGCAAATGATGCAGTCGGTGCGCTGTTAAAAATCATAAGTTTCATTAATGAATAATACACAACAGGTGATTTTATGTTATACGACTCTAGTGAAAATGAATTACGTGAATGCAAATACGTAAAACAAGCCAACTTCAAAAATTGATTGCCGATACATAAAGTAATCGTATAAATATTCAATGCGACATGCACATAATACATTGCAAACAATATGCAAGAGCGTTCATCACGCAGTAGGCAAGAAAGTAACATAAAGTCTGTTGTTTCCCACAATAATAAACTAAAACCAAAGAACGACCGTGTTAATGTAAGCCGATTCAATCCGGTTGGAACCTGAGAAATAAGGAAGCACTAAATAGAGTGTACATTCGAGAGCCATATTTCGTGACATAAACAACGCTAAGAACAAGTAAGTACAACACAAGCTGAACAGTGAGGACGCAGTGGAGCATTTACAGCGTACCTGTCTTGGAACAAGGCACATGGTCGTATTACAGGTGAAAAATAAATCCAAGTTCGAGTTCACAGCACTTCCGAACACGCACTACGATCACAAATGCACTTGGAGCTAGACCAGCACTGGCTGAACTGTGCAGTACGGGTGCACTAGAGAATCTGAACGCTGAGGTTGTCGCTCGGTATCGTGGTCACTGCTACGCGTTATCAAAGCATTACGTAGCATTCCTGCAAGGTGAGCAAGATATCACGCACCCAGTCTGTGAACGACTACCAGTAAGAGCACGGAGGAAGTTTCAGAAGTTGTCGCCGCACACAGCCGTCGTTGCCTTGGCGCTGTCCAAGTTGTCGTACCATGAACCCACGTCACACGCACGAGTCCCACGTTATACGGCGGAGCTGGCAACAATCATCGTGCCTCCGCCACCAAACGTTTCTATGAATTAGCCGCGGTGCCAAACGTTGCACCAGCACGCAACACTCTCCCTCTTCCAAGCTCGATTTATTCGCATTCTTCTGCTATTCTAGACAGTGCTTAAAAATAAACAGTACATAATAACGACTAAAATAAACAGCGCCTGCTTCTTAGTCAGCAGACGGTCGTAAATGAGAGGGCGACGAGGAGACTTGGCAAGCTGTTCTCTTGATCTCTTCACTCTTCTGGGAATATGTGAAATTCCTGAAAGTCACATTAGCTCTCTTAAGGTACTGAGGCCGCTAGCGTAATGACTCGAAGGGAAAGTCGCCCCTTCTCGTGAAAAAAAAGAGATAGAACTTTGAAGTGCAAGGAATAGTTATGGCGTCGGAAATCAATGTAGATAGAGCGTAAGTAGGCCACGGAGAACTCCAGCTACTGCAATGGAGATGCACTAGCGGGTGGAGGACGCGACAGCGCGATGCGGCGAGATTTGTGGCAGTACTATTACAGCACCCCTGTAGCGTTCCCTAGAATGCTAATGGTGTATTGTGCTTGCATTAGGGGTATCGGCGATTTGCACAGTGCAATGGATATTCTAAATCGACTTAGCTCAGCAAGACTGAGTTTTCTATCGCCTCAAGCGTGGTCGGGTTGCGACTCACGTTTATTATTCGATCCAAGATGACGAATCAGAAGCCCAAGATTGAAGTTCAGGATGAGCTAACGCTAGTGTGTTCCATTAGCTCCCTGGTGGCTCCCTGGATTAACCCTGGTATATTTAGTCCAGCAGTTGTCTAGGGCCTGTACAAAACAAATTGTAAAATATTCGAAAAAAGAAGCTCTTCAAGAGTTAATCAAAAATGTCCTAAGATTAGCAATACAGTCGTAATCCTAATTCAGAGTGTTCCTGAGCACCCTTAACAGATTCGTTACAGAACTTTACAGGGAGAAAACATTCGTTAGATGATCAAAGAAAAAAAAAAAAACATTCAACTCAATCGTACATGAGCTTAACATAAATAAATCTGTCACCTATTGTTATCTATAGGCCTTTAAAATCGCTTCTTCAAAGTTACTTCAAGAAAATTACAAAAATCGCAAAATTAACAAAACTCGCCCCGTACGTGTAGTTTTTATGCGTCTTAATCGCTTCCATAACGCTCAGCTTAAGATATCGCTAAAAGTAAAATTAAATCGCTCCCCTGTTATCCAGAACCTTAAATTCAGAAACACACAAGGAGATTATTTTCTTTGCTGAGCGGTGGCTACATAGTCGACATAACTGTAAGCGCTGTAACTGAGCGAGGTCAGATCCAGACAAAGCTCTGCACTCGAGTGTCCAGCGTCGGCAGTGCAGAACTGAAGCAGTCTGTGCTCATCACTGGCGGCGTGACTGACGAACAAACCGCTTTCTGGTTCCGGTAAGTACAGGTTTATGCACCCGTCAAAAGTGATGGCGACGAACTTATCGATTTCCCATAATTGTTCACGGTTGAGATGTCACGTCATTCGACAATGAAAGACACTTGGAACTGCAGGCTTGATGTCCAACATTCAATATCAAAAGATGCGACTGTTACGGCGTAAAGGAAATGGCTAAGCGTCTGTCAACGTATATATATAATTAATTGATTGATTGACAGGTGACATGTTCCATTTACGCCGTAACACGACCACGGTCAAATTCACTTCCGTTAAACAGTGCCATCCTCATTCCCGTACCGCTCAAAGTTACCTATAAATTACACGCAATTTGTCCAGAAAGCACGAAACTTAATAATAAACATGAACCCAGTGCATCAGGCGTACCGCATCCATGCCCGATAGAGACATATTCGTAGTAACAATGAACGAGCAAAGAGATAAGCAGAAACACCAGGTTTAGATTGAGTTAAAAAAATCTGAATACCTATTTATTGTGTGACCCTCCATTAATATCACTATTTATGAGGACCTAATAATCGCACGGCCCTGAGTGTCATAGTTGATATGACTCAGTTACAAAATTATTCTCATCGTCACTGAAACGAATATGAAATGACGTGATAGCTTAGGCTTTATATAGCACTTGAAAATAAAGGAATAGCTCTATTAGCTTCTGAAATACATGTGATTTGAGTCGCCAAAATTTGATGCAGTTTTATAAAATTGCCAAAAAGAGGTGCCTGGTAGGTACCCATGTTTCGAGGGGCCTCGTGCGGCAAAAAAAAACTTCATTGTTCATCCGACGCAAAAGTTTCTCTTTGCCAACGGCAGCAGTGAAACAACACACACAAAAAAAATACAAATAAGAGTCCAATGTACCTCAGAAATAGGACTAGCCGTCTCATGTGTCATTATTACCCGAGAATTCCGAGAAGAAACTTTGTCGGTTAGAGAAGCGGCGGTTAAAAGGGTGAGACGGCTGCGTCCACATGCAGCCGAAAATCGTTTTATTTGTTTGTTTTCACGTCGTTTTGCTCAACAAATCTAGGAGGACATTTTCAGCACAAAAACGAGCACTTACTACGAAAGCATAGCTTCGTCCAAGTCGACAGTTAAAAGCGTTCATTTACTTCGAAGTAAAACGAAGAGAGTCGATCCGTCGGTAAAAATTGTGTAGCGTGAATGCTCCACAGCCATGGAACTCGATCCCTCTCCAGAGAAATAACTGACATCATCCACTGAACAATTGAACACGCCTAAATATTTCCAACGCTACTGTAGATGAATCATTGAGCAAAGGCAATAAAAATTCCAGCACTTGCGGTGAACGAATCAAAAGCATGAATACAATGTGGTGAAAATGCTGCAATTCCTAGATACAAAAATGGGTTATAGGTTGATCGAATGAAGAAAATACGGTACACCGAAACTCAAAATGTGGCATTTACTTATTTGGAAAAATAATTACTGCATAATCTACCTTTCAGTTTTAAAACTGGGAGATTGGTTTTCAATCGGTTGCAACGTCCCGACTCCCGAGGGAACTTCCACCCGTTGTTACAAGACTGATACAATCAATAAGTAGGTCATGATGGAACTATGCGTGGGCGAAGGGCGAGACAATAATAAACTCTGGAAAAATCTGAGGGCTGCAGCTTTATTTGATACAATGTTATTTAGTGGAGCTTGGAGACGTGATATCTTTAACATGATGGACGCACGACACGGCTATAATGGCTGCCACGGCGGGCGAAGGTATAGAGTACCTATAGATCCTGATAATCGTTTTGATAATTAATACCTACCGTACGAAGCATGCGAAGTACAACTGAAAGCTACTGGTATTACCTACTAAAGATATCCGCAGCCCCGCCCAGAAATATAAGATTTCAAGGCAATTTTAAAAGCATCAAACCAGCAGAATGCGCGTAAGACACGACGACGACTAAGCACTTCATGCGACATCGGCACATGGTGGTACCTGGTGGAATGCTGTTTAGGTGGCTATAAAAATGAAATTCTAATACGTTGCGTGGGCACCATCACAACGAAACCCATTAGAAACAGTAATACGTTCCTGTACCTGGCGGAATACGTTTTAGCAGCATCAAAACATGAAATTCCAACATGGTACGTGCGCGACACAACAACGTAAAACCCCGCGAAGAATGAGGTCCGTAGCTGTTCTTGGCGGAATATTTGTTAAGCAATTTTATAACATGAAATTCCAGCATATGGCGTGCACGACACGTCGACTAAAAACACTTAAAACCGTCACAGCAACAATCGATTCGAGACAACCTTGGCCCGGTTAGCTGCTATACCGAGAAACCTGTGGGCACGCTATCTAAAATGGGAGCAACACGAGTGGCTGCGAGAGAGGACAGTGCCTGCAGTGATCGCGCCAGAAAACAAAAGACGAAGAATGTCGTATTCTGTTTAATTTTAAACAGGAAACGCCATGGCAACGGCCACGAGCTGGCAGAGCTTCCGAAGTTACAGGCCGTTTTCGTCGGAAGCTTGAGGAATATAATTAATGTACCTACGTGCATCGAGGGTACGGTACGTACCTAAGTAAGTTGGATCAACACTGAAAAAAGTGTGTAACCAAAACAAGCAAGCTAACCTCGCGGTCCGCCAACAATGGACGCTTACACTGGAGTTCTCACACAGTACTGCATTTTTTTCTGTGAAGCACGGGACGGCTTGCTCTCATGAGTTTTTTTTTTTTTTTTCTCAAAGTAGGTAGGTGTTACCCTATCCACAACAACTACGACCTAAGGAGAAAAAGCAACAACAGACATGCGATACGTAAAAAGTAAAACTGTGATCACACCGCGAGTGAGAACCTCGAACAACTACTGCGTTACACTGCAAGTTTTGTCGTCATCGTCAGCAGAATGGGCCCAATAATCACGATCCAGAAGTAGGCCCTACCTGCATATCTGGCAATGGTAAAGTCAACTGGACCGTACACCCCAACTGGGAGACTCCCATATGCTGCTCCACGCTGCAAATACATGCCTGCTGAGCCCCAGAAGAGTGCACGGCTGCAGTCAAACATAAACTATTTGAGTTACGGTGTCAAATGACGGAAGGCTCATTTATGACATGTGTCTCCCAAGACAATGTTTTTTTTTTTTTCTGGCTGAGTGAGTGCCCTTGCAGCGGACTTTGAATGCTAGAAGCGCTAACGATGCAATCACAAGACTCACTGCCCTGGCAAGAGAACAAATCGGAGAATTTTCAGGCCGCAAGCATACCTCCTTCTGCCATCGCGAAGGAAACAAGAACGATTCATATTCGACTAAGAAATATTTGATATGAGATTATTAGTTTCATACTTTGCTGTACGTATTTCTTGACGTTGACTCAGATACAGTTTTGCCATGCAAATAAACCAGTGACATATTCTTATATAGTTTGTTGCTGCACTCCTAGCACCGCAGATTGCGTGACGAAAGGAAAAAGTGGAGAGTCCCATGGGATTCTTGCACTGAGAAGGAAAACTATGAACTATATTGCCTCCAGACAAAGCGTAATGAAACGGCATATTTTGGTAGAACAAGTGTCGTACCGTAGAGAGAACTCAACCGTCAAGCCCGTTCACGAGGAGAAACATCTTCCGAAATGTCACTCATGGGTCATGGCCTACCTGTATGACGTCACTACCGGCCTGCCTTGGTGATGCTTACCTCAGTCGTGGAAATGCCTCGCCAGTAGCTGCTGAGCCACTTCACACGTAGAGTGACGTCACCAACGTAGGCCAGTAGTGACGCCTGGCCTCACTAACAATGCAGTTGTGCACCACAAGAAAGCGCCAATATAATCTAAGCATCTGTGTCTGTATGTAGCAGACACCTTGCTGACGTCAAGGAGATCTCGGAAGTCGCCAAGCAGTAGCCGCCTCTTCTGAAGGCGGCCTTCATGCACTGAAACTGAAGAGCTTTGTGCTTCGTTGTTGTTGTTGCTGGGCAGCTGAGCAAGTCCTCGTGCAGCACTGTGAACGCTCGAGCTAACCTT
>LQNS02278070.1:30396189-30408934 GCA_001587735.2 Parhyale hawaiensis
CTTCTTTTTTTTTCTATTCTTTTTTTTCTCCACCCGCTGGGCTGGTTGCGTGGGGGTTTGTTAACCTCATGGAGTTTCTCCGTTCCTGCGTCGCCAGTCTGGTGTGATTTAATAATAATAAATAATAATAATAATAATGTCTGCAGGCCGTGTATGTGCAGGACACGGGAGCGCACGATGTCTGCAGGACGTGTATGTGCAGGACACGGGAGCGCACGATGTCTGCAGGACGTGTATGGGTATAGGAGAGGCAGCAACGCAGGATGCCAGCAGGCCAATTAGTTTCTCGGTGTAAAATTACTTTCGCAGGTAAATGATTCTTATTCGTATTTAGCTATTCTGGAGAAAATAAATACGCTACGGTATTTCCAGGCCTTTATCCACAGATGACACAGCTACAGTAGGTACGCGAGTGTACGCACAACTGTAATTATTCTACAGAGAACATCTACTCTGGCAGAGACGCCGAACAGCGGAAGTCTTTGGAAGTCTTTCCTGTCAAATCGCAATATAAAATTGCGACGGGAAACCGCAAACATCCGGCGCTGTGAAACATCATTCCATAAAGGGAGGAGAAGCATGTAGCCTATATATATATATAGAGTCGGTTCACTACAACGACTTTAAAAGATCTGATGTGTGGCAGATATAGGGCACTCAAGTAATACACTAACTTTTCCTGTACATAGAGAAAATTATGATTGATAAACTAAGACTAATTTCCTAAAATATAAATATAAGGGTCGACAAAATTCACTATATAATAAATATTTTAAACTTATCGAATATTGTAGCAAATATTGTTTGCTTATCGGAAATGGAACCTTATATTTATTTTATTAAATTGGTCCTAGTTTATCATTTAAATTCTCCGTCGACCGAAAGTTTAATCCCGGTTGATCTGGAGCATGGTTGATGGATTAAATTTTGCTGACCATATTTCAGAACAATCCATCCTCTATTTCCACAACTGCTTTCTGGCGCTGTGGCACTCTCCCAACGCTGCCTAGCCTACTTCAGGATGGTCATCAGAGGCTTGATTTACCGTAGGTACCTCTTCTTTATAAAAATTACGTTTCCGTTAACATAAACCAATAGCTTCGACAATAATCAATAGCTAGGTTGAAATATTTAGAGGATTTTCTTGACCCATATATTTATTTTTTAAGATATTGTGGCTGAAGTAGTTAATAGTTACCTCTTAAACAGTAGCCTATAGGTAAATCTAATCAAACCCCTGTTTATATTTCCCGCCTCAATTAGAGGTAAATCTAAACTTACCATAAACTAAGATTTCTCTGCGTGCGGGCATTCATGAATTTTATTACATAGTACAAGGTAAGAGGTAGTTCATAACTAAGGTAAAAAGATTAAAGTCAAACTACAGTGAAGGAGAACGTGGTACTGATGTCATTGAAACTTTAAATCATCTATACATTAGAAGGTCTTGACGGTATTCATAGAAGGCACCTATAACAAGTCGCTTAATAAGTTCTTGCACCACTCTAAGCTAAGAAAAGTGCATTAATGCGGTTTGTTGTTGCAACAGAAAAACCGTCAGCAGGACTAATAATAATAATAAAGTTTATTAATACTTTATGGAAGATACAAGGGAGCCTCAAAGCGAAAGTAGAATGTAGTGAAGTGGACACACAAGAAAGATGTTCGGGCGGCCCAAGCTAAAGTAACCTATATGGAGTCCACTAGCATAGTGGTTTGCATTATTACAACCTATACGGTACATAGGATTAGTGAAAATAAAATCCCTAACCTCAGAGCCCATTTTCTCTACCCTAATACAAATTTGACAGCTGAACCTCAGAGGACACGATCCTGAAACCGCCAGATCGTTCCAGAACGCAAGTCCGGTTGCTCGATCGATAAGAAAGTCCAAATGTAATAAGCATCACGGACAGATTGGAATTTTCTAGCAAGAGAACGATGAAATATTGAGTAGGTACCTATATGAGATCTTTGGCAGCTTGATGCGGTATTTCGAGAACTGCAATAACTTCCTATCCAACGGATGATGGCTCAATTAGAGCTAGCACATGCATAACTATAATATAATCCGACTAGGTAAAGCAAGCCTCGATCTCTAGTAGGAACAGCACTGTTCAAACATCGTGTTGGTAGTAACGCTGACACATAATCTAGGGTAAAGATTGCCCTACTTTGGCCCAGCAACATGTACCAGTTTCAGGCTGACGTCCTCTTATAGCTTCCAGGTGGATTCCTATAGCGAGCGTCTCCTTCCAAGATGGAACACACGCGAGTATATACATACGTCACTTCCGTATTATTGGATATTTAATGAATTGTTGATAGTTCGACCTCGCTTGTCTCCTCGAATGTACTACTGGCCCGGTTGGGAAAGTGGGGGAGGGGAAGGAAAGGCGGTGCAGGCTACTGAGGAAACCCCTGCTTTAGCCAATACAATGGAGTTTCAAGCTGATAGAAAGGGACACGTAGAATGTCAAATAATACGAGGTACCACTAAGCCAGTGGATCGCCGCGCACGGGAAAAGGTGAAAAACAAGAGAAACGCCAAAACAAATGATCATCCATAGATGTATGAGAGAAGACGAGTGTCACTGAGTTATAGATTTAAACTGTCACTTTGGTATGCAATCTGGAATTTGTAATTCTTTGTAACATTTTAATTAATACGATGTATATTAAGAACTAATAATGACATCTTTATTATAACCATTTTCAATGGAATTACTCTCCTCCTGATTACAAGTAGCTTTAGTTGACACCGCAATGAAACGAAGTCGCAGCTACCAAATAGGTAGGTACTACAGTGCAACTTGCAGCGTACGCAAGACAATCCTACTGTACAAGAACCCTGAGCTATTCAGGTACCTAGTGAAAAACAATGCGGAAGAGAGTCGATAACGGAGTTCGAAAGTAGCTACCGTATCTTGCTACAGCGCTAAGGGGCATCCTGTGTTCCAGGTAGGTAGCGATAAGCTAACGAGAATCGCTATTATGGTTCGACACTTCAAGTTAAGTGAAGCACAAGCTCATACTTTTCATCTTGTTCTTTCACATTTGCCCATAGGAATAGTTTAATATGGTGAGATACATTGATTGATTGATGCGATAGGGTTAAACACGTTGCAGGCCAAAACTCATAGCGATGCACACATCCACTTTTAATAAACGAGTCGCGAGTATAGAGTACAGATGAAATAGACACACATCTAACTCAAGCGCAGTATATTTTAGCATATATAAAACTGTGGATAGGACGGCGCAGTAAGACCTTGAAATGAGGGCACTCCAGCCCTGCCACACACAACTGCAAGTGGAACAGAAGCATGTGGCTGCGAAACCTGGAAACGAGGGCATTCCTCCAATACGGCACACACCGGGGACTACAGTAGTGAAGTAGAGCACAGAACGACTGTACACTTCATTCTTAAACAGGCGTGCGTCGGGATCGATGCTATATAAGACTCCAGACAGCTGAGGCACAGCAACAATCAGACGACATCAGTGCGTTTCCATGACAGCGTCGGCTGGAGGGGACGTCCAAAAGTTCCGTAGGTAACGATGACGCATTCGGCAGATTTTCTCAGCACACTGATTCTCTAATATAATAAAGAGGAGCAATAAGCATGGAGAAGTTAGGGCTCCAAGCTTATAGAATAGGAACTTGATGCAAGTGGCAGGTTAAAACTGTAGACCGAAGGTAAGTCAATAACTGCCGATATCCGTAGTATGGAAAATTTCCGGTATTTTCTGGATGAGTCACGAGAGTAGTCGAGGTAGTACGCATGTTCATAACATTACAGTTAGCTATTTGAAAACAACAATTATTATTCAATTCCCAATTATACCATCACACCCACGTCGCAAGACGCGATCCAAGCAATGAGGTGAACACAAATATTTATACACCTAAGGAATTATATGAAGATCCACGACCTCAGCTTCCCAAGCTACAGTTAACATCGCCTAACTTATCCAAGAGAAGAAAATGACCAAAATACTAGAATTTCTAGCTGGCTCGATGAAGATCGCCACCTCAAAAAATTTTCAAGGAAGCTCGCAACCCCTAAAATTATTCAAGTGAAGAACATGATCCCTAAATTGCTCTGGGGCAGCAGATATTTGCATGATGCCATCAAAGTAACATTGGGAGAGACGCAACATTTAGTAAAGCGTATCGAGAGGGCCTATAGGTTAGTAGGTACTACGCCGCCCCAATTGGAGTTATCCTAAGTGAAGGATAAACAGCAAATAGCTACAAAGAAATTCAGCGCATTCGACAGTCACAGTCGATCACCGGCTAAGCTATACAGCACCCAACAGTCGTGGCCGGCTGTCCCTCCTGACAGTCTTGGTCGGCTGTCCATAGACTCCATAGGTGCGACAGTTGATGACCAGCTAGGCCAGCACAGGACAACCATTCACGTCCCATTCGTTCGTGGGTCCACAGAAGTCTCGAAATAGCACTCACCGGTTCGTCCCAAAGGCCCGAGAAACGCGAGAACATCGATCGTGGCCGCAGCAGCAGCGGTGGCNCGGCTAGGCCAGCACAGGACAGCCATTCACGTCCCATTCGTTCGTGGGTCCACAGAAGTCTCGAAATAGCACTCACCGGTTCGTCCCAAAGGCCCGAGAAACGCGAGAACATCGATCGTGGCCGCAGCAGCAGCGGTGGCAGCAGCTCATTGCTTCCTCGAAAAGACAAACCGGGTTCTCTAGGAAATCGATTAGGCGGCCGGCGAGCGTGCGGCAAATCGGCTGAGTGCAATGAGGATAGAACGTCAGAACTTAGGTGACGTACCAAAAGCGCCGGAACTCACGACAGGGCATGACGACGTGTGACGTACAAGTGACGTGTGGGTCTTCTACTGGTCTCGTTACCAAGGGGAGGCGTCCCAAATAAAAGCTATACCTACTGTTGTGTTATTTTTTACAGACTGTATTCAGTTGACGTCTGCTACTCGTCGAGCAATATTTTTCGGATGCCGTCCAAATAATGAATGGGGAATTATTCAGCATCAAAATTTAGGAATCAAAGACAGGCGGAATTAAATTAACCAAATGGATGGGCTCGACTGGACCGAAACTTTAAACAGGTGCTCGCACTTCGCCCTGTTGAACCGACTTTCAGGCATCAAGATATTATCAGTTACCCTAGATACTGCTGAAAACAATCTCGCTTTGTAATATGGAACTTCGTTCCATCTCAAATGTAACTGGGTTGTTCTTAACACTTAAATGCAACACGATTCCAAGTGGCGAAGTCAGTGCTACTATCTGATATCGGGACTAGTCATGCCTAATGGGCTCGACTACGCCATACCAATCGATGACACCTTAGCCTACCTAATTGTCGCATATAGTTCATAATTAATGTAGGCCACTGTTTCTGTTTTTCACGCGCGATAGACTAATATGACAGTAGACACGTCAATGCGGGGAAATTAAGCATAATCTACCCATTCCTCTAGGTACTACATTTCTGCTGATATTATAACCGAACAAACTGCAAGGCCAACCCAATGACTCCAATTAACAGTCCAGCTCCGCGCAGTAAATCATACCAGGAAACTGGAGCAGCTGCGCAATGCCATTTCTGAAAACTCAGTTCCGTTAGTGGATGGCATTTGCCTTTATGGCCCCAACTTCGCAGAAATGAATCAAATGAATAAACGAAGTTGACGTGTACATCTGTACAGATACATGAAAAAAGTAGCATTTCCAACAGAATAATATTACGCGTTTATATGCCTCTCTTCTAACCCATCCACGCCCAAGGCATAGCTCTGTTTCTCACACGACTAATGCTTTCAATCAAGGACATCCAAAAATTCGGACAGCTAGTTGACGGAAATGGATTAAAACACAAAAAGGACGTTTGAAGCTTGTCCACATAAAAGCGAACGTCTGCACGGAGAACCACGGCTCATGGAAGCGGCCAGTCACAAAAGAAAAGAACACGCAGAAACTACTGTAGACGCATATCAAAAGCGGAAGAAAAAAGCGTGGACAGGAAGGAAAGGGCTTGTAAGGCGGTGGTATATACGTTACGTATATAGGTATCCTACTGGGTCTTGTGCGAGGGACGACTACCTATACAGTAAACGATGGGGAACCTAAAGCAATGGTGTAAGGCAGGGCATGGTTCCCACTCAGTGGTTCCCAATCGGCGTCAATTCTGCATTTCTGAGATATATACAGGTAGTGGGCGGGATTAAGATATGGGCCGCACAAAATCTCAGAAATACCCAAGGTATTGGTAACGCTATAGAGCAATTTGACCACCGGCGAACTGCCTTGAAAATGGTCAGACTATAGTACCGGTACGCAAAGGTATACCGAGCGGTATACGTAGCCTTCGAATTAAATGAGTTCCGTTTTCGTAATTAGCACATGTGCGTGTATTACTTGTGGATAAATTGGTAATTTGGTAGCCTACCTGATCAAATTAAGTTACTTTGGAACCAGGTGGTACGCTGCGAATGAACGTACGGCACTTCCTAGCTAGGACTCGATCAGAAAAATGTTGGAAACCACTACAGTGCATATATATATATATATGATTCCCTCGCAGGAGCTGTTCCAGCTTCTATACAGAATTTAGTAAGTATCTAATTATCCACACTACTTTCCAAACTGGAACCAATCGGTTTACTATGCGTTTAGACACCCCACATCTTGACTCATGCTGGTCAACTGACAGATGCCAGCAATCTCTATCATTTTTATGTTAGGTACCTTTTCAGACAACCTGATCCATGCTAATGGGTTTCAGAAAACGAGGGGACACAGAGTGTCTACAGAACTCTGTGGAATCAATGCACGAGGGCGAATAAATAAATATACCTACAACGTAATAGTAAAAGCGCTGTTGGATGCTGCCTACATTCCACATCGATGACGTATGAAGAGAATGGGGAGTCTAGGCGGAAAACTCCCCACGGCACGGGCGAAGGTCGCCGCGCGCGCGTAGACGGAGTCGCATCCCGTTGGGGACGCGTTCTTCGTTCCCGACTAGCTGCGATACATCACAGAGCTCCTGTACCGTATAGCATATGTGGTATACGTTACAGTACGCGTTAGGTTAGTTAAGAACAGGTGAGGCCACGATTGGTTCAGTAAACTATAAATTATAGAATAGGTACCTGACCTTACTTAAGATGTGGGCACAATTTTATGCCTGAATCTCAGGTTGCCACATACCTACTCTATACCGGTACCCATTACAGTTTCAATAGCTAGGGTGTCTTCGGCGTCTTGTTATTGTCAGTGTTAATTTAATCACTGACAGTCAATACTGGTGAAAACAGCTCAGTCTGACCCTATTTTAACCAGGCTGTGTTATTCTTCTACAATCACCTGCGGTGAAAAGGGTATACCACGGGGTAGTACAGTTTGGTAAAAAGAGGAATACCTATAAGTGGCTGAACATGATGCTGGGCTAAAAGCGTTAAAACAACGGACCGGTACACACCCCGTATTAAAAACTGATGCTAGGAAAGGCCACCACATTGTGCACCAATTGTACATGTATAGCTCAGTCGTGAATATTATTGTTTTGAATAGCTTAATCTTCGGTCTCCATAACAAAGGGAGAAACAAGGGACACATAATATATGTGTTGCGCGTGTTTGGTGGATTTGCTCGATCGNCAATTGTACATGTATAGCTCAGTCGTGAATATTATTGTTTTGAATAGCTTAATCTTCGGTCTCCATAACAAAGGGAGAAACAAGGGACACATAATATATGTGTTGCGCGTGTTTGGTGGATTTGCTCGATCGATCGATCGATCGCGCTGCGCGTTTGGTGGATGTTGTACTAGGTATTAGGCCGTAATTTCGGGTAAGTTGGACTATATTCGGGTTTAATGTCGGGTAGGTTAGGAGAGGCAAGGACCGGTTTTTTTTTCATATAAAAATTTGAACGATCCAGCAAACGCGCAGCGCGATCGTGTTACGAAAACATTGATTAAAAAATAAAATAAAAATAAAAAATAATGGAAAAAATAGGTACATATATAAATATAGAATTTGCACCACTACGTTAAACATAGGACAGTAATTAATGTCTCAAAAAAATAGGTNTGATCGTCCGCGCAAAACAATCGATCGATGGGTGCGCATTTGATTAATACTTACAACATCCACCAAACGCGCAGCGCGATCGATCGATCGCGCAAATCCACCAAACGCGCGCAACATATATATACCTATATATATCCTACTGGGTCTTGTGCGAGGGACGACTACCTATCCAGTAAACGATGGGGAACCTAAAGCAATGGTGTAACACAGGGCATGGTTCCCAATCTGTGGTTCCCAATCGGCGTCAATTCCGCATTTCTGAGATATATATATATATAGGTAGTGGGCGGGATTAAGAATGGGCCGCACAAAATCTCAGAAATACCCATAGTAATGGTAACGCTGTAGAGCAATTTGACCACCGGCGAACTGCCTTGAAAATGGTCAGACTATAGTACGCAAAGGTATTCCAAGCGGTATACGTAGCCCTCGAATTAAATTGAGTTCCGTTTTCGTAATTAGCACATGTGCGTGTATTACTTGTGGATAAATTGGTAATTTGGTAGCCTACCTGATCGAATTAAGTTACTTTGGAACCAGGTGGTACACGGCGAATGTACGTACGGCACTTCCTAGGGGGACTCGATCGGAAAAATGTTGGAAACCACTACAGTGCATATATATATGTATATATATATGATTCCCTCGTAGGAGCTGTTCCAGCTACAGAATTTAGTAAGTATCTAATAATCCACACTACTTTCCAAACTGGAACCAATCGGTTTACTATGCGTTAAGACACCCCACATCTTGACTCATGCTGGTCAACTGACAGATGCCAGCAATCTCTATCATTAATTTTATGTTAGTTACCTTTGCAGACAACCTGATCAATGCTAATGGGTTTCAGAAAACGAGGGGACAAAGAGTGTCTACAGAACTCTGTGGAATCTATGCACGAGGGCGAATAAACAAATATACTTACAACGTAGTAGTAAAAGCGCTGTTAGACGCTGCCTACATTCCACACCAATGACGTCATGAAGAGAATGGGGAGACTAGGCGGAAAACTCCCCACGGCGCGGGCGAAGGTCGCCGCCCGCGCGTAGACGGAGTCGCATCCCGTTGGGGACGCGTTCTTCGTCCCCTTTCGTTCCCGGCTAGCTGCGATGCACCATCAGAGAGCTCCTGTACCGTATAGCATGTGTGGCCTAGGTTACAGTACGCGTTAGGTTAGTTAAGAACAGGTGAGGCCACGATTGGTTCAGTCAACTAGAAATTATAGAATAGGTACCTTACCTAAGGTGTAGACACACATTTTATGCCTGAATCTCACTCAGGTTCACACATACCTTCTCTATACCGGTACCCATTACAGTTTCAATAGCTAGGGTGCCTTGAGCAGTGTTTATTTAATCACTGACACGTCAATATTGTTGGAAACAGATCAGTCTGACCCTATTTTAACTAAGCTGAGTTATTTTTCTACAAGGGTTCTTTACCATATTGTAAACCTGCGGTGAAAAAGGTTTCCCACGGGGTAGTACAGTTTGGTAAAAATAGGAACATTTGTGGCTGAACAGTGATGCAGGGCTAAAAAGCGTTACAACGGGCCGGTACCCATCCCGTATCAAAAACTGATGCTGAGCTCTTGAGATAGAGTCAAAATAGGGAATGGCCACCACAATGTCCATCAATCGTACATGTATAGCTCAGTCGTGAATATTATTTTTTTGAATAGCTTAATCTTCGGTCTCCATAACCAAGGGAGAAACAAGGGACAGATAATATATGAAAGATGCGAACATGAAAGAAAGATATACTGAAGGCCTAGCTAGCAAAAGGCTATTATGGTGACCAATAATGTCCCTCTGAGGACGGTGATGCTCAATAGCAACAGTAAATAATCTGTCGGTGCCCAAAAAATTGCCGTAAAAAATACTTTCTATTTAATTCTTCTTCCCTGAAAAGTGCGCTTACAAGCTTTTTTGGACTCCATAATACACGGATTAAATCTCCCTGGATACGTACTACTGCATAGTCAAAGGTGTCGTCGTTCCCCGTACTAGTCGAAAAAGAATAAGCTTTAACTGATCCTGTTAGCCGCCATATCCTTGGAGCCGAGTGCACTATATTACACTTGAATTGGGATATTCCACCGGGAATCTTATTGCCAGCATAAAAGGATTCGAGGAAGCACCAGCGTGGCCACCACAAGTCATTGTTAAAACCAGATAGTTTGGAATCTACAGACAACAGTTTGGAGAAAACCTTGTTCCAGAGTTATAAAACTATCAAGATATATGATTATGGAAGGTGTTTGAGAGCAATATCATAAACAATATATTTTTACTTAATTATTACACAAATGAAAATATTAAAAATCATCGGTATATAATTATTACACACATGAAAATATTAAAAATCATCGGTATATAAGCACTTACTACCGACAAAACTATACGAAGCCAGTCACAACTGTTCGTTCATCATGAATATAATTATGTGCCCACATCAAGCGCACACATAAAACATTTTCCTATTCTAGAAATCAAACTTTATAGATGTCCTCGACAGCGTTCTAAGAAATTGCATTCAAATGAAACGGCTGCTTTCGCCGTTATCATATTTACCAGACTACCTATCCATGACGATAAGGCTTGCATAGCTTCAGAAATCCCAAGTATGGAAACACTACCTATCGATTACTATATAAATCCAGAGGATCAGTCTGATTTATAAGTCTATTCACATGAACACAACGGCAACGTCACAAGTTTTAATTAGAACAGATTTGTATCGTCTGGCGACGTATGGTAAGGCGCGCGGCAACCGAACGCTGATTGGTGGAGGCGTTACCTGGTTCGCAGTAACGGGGGGTTCGGGGATTACAAGCCCCCTTCGCGCGGGGGAATCGAAAGAGAGAGGAGACTAAGAATATTTTTCCGCAATAAACACTAAGAAATGAGGACATAAACGAGCGCAAGGATGTGAACTGTTGCAAAAGAACTTTTCACGAAGTCTGAATTTACGCTTCGAGCTGAAAGTATTGCTTGTGGTTTGCAGCTAGTCCGTACGAGGGTACATATAGGCTAGGTACCTACTACCGTAGATTGGGAGAGATTGGGCGATCGCAGATATCGTGTTGGTAAATTGGTGACATGAAAGTAGATGGTATAGGAGATAGTTTAAGCATCCCTACATCAGTACTAAGCTGTTCTAGGATAGGAAAAGGAAACGGCATATAGGCTTAGTGGCCTATGCCAAGGTAAACGTGGAACCCATGCACGAGGGTATTTCCGCACAAGAGCAACATGCATGGGTGGCATTAAAATATGAAATGAATTCCGCGAGAAGAGTTTCTTCTCTTGCTACTACTGTAAAACAGAGCCATACGCAACGTCACGGCCACTCAGCGAAGTCGATCCTACTGAGGTGGAGAAACTGCCGAAACGTGACATGCGCAGTCGCTGGCTGTGAACCTTGTCACGTGAGAACAACCTCGTCTCCATTCACTTCGTTGAAGACGGATGTGGATTGCAATCCGGATTATGCAGCCACGATTGCTTCCATTCAGCGCAAATAATTTGAATATGATTGTAAAAACTAAATACAGAAAAATGTATAAATCAGGTCACCAAGAAAGTAGGTAGAGCAGTTTCTAGTAACTTGTCTCACTGAAAAACGTAAGAACTTTCTGGGTAACCTGATAGTTATGTTACAATACTCAACGCTCGCGCATCAGTTAAATAGTGCTTAGCATTAGTAATGTGTACGTACATGATTTTCATCCGGTAACATAAAAGCAGCTAGCAAGCCGAGAATACGTTGGCAGGATGAGGAGGGAGAGCAGAGATACAACGTCTCCCTGCAGACCGGCCTGCACTTAATGATGGATGGCACTGATCCAACTACATCATCTCGTCAATAATCAATGTTGTTTTTCCGCGGAAGCCATTCTGCGCCAGCACGTCAACAGGGTCAAGCAAATATGTTGGTAGGGAGCATCGGTATACGCAATAACAGTGTACGCTGTAGGCAACAATATTATGCGTCAAGAGAACACGATGTGCAGGGCAAACGAAAACAATTTAATTAGGTGAATGCAATTCTTTTAAAGCATAACCGCTTTTGTGCGTAAGTATAATTACGCATATGTGCAAGGAAGATACAAATAGTTAGGTTTTATGAAGACGATATTATTCGATAAAAAGTATACGACTCAGTCTTTTCATCTAGCATAGGTATATACCTATTCATTCGCAACGTGAAAACAGCAGAGATTATTAGCTCGTTGATTGCCCACGGGGTAAAACCTCTACTACCAATAAATCAACGATATAGCTACCTTAAATATCATATACGGTATTATAACATGCAAACGCGATACACATAGTGAGGCTTCAACGCATTCAGCAAGAATGCATAAACTGCTTTTCAAGGTTAGAAATGTTATTTTTTGAAATGGCAAAAATATATTGTAGATAGCTATCGAGGAGAGGCAGTTGAAGAAATATTGTTACCCACGACGCACGTTTCGCTGTTCATCAGCTCATCAGGTGGGCGGCATATATAGCTAAGCGATCAGGCTAGCACGAGTTGACAATCAGTTTCCAACAGGATGTAGAATAGAGAAGACGATTTATGTGTTAGAAATACAGTTCCAAATATATCGATATACGAGATAACGATACAATAAGATAATTAGCAATTAATTC
>LQNS02278070.1:30409066-30445031 GCA_001587735.2 Parhyale hawaiensis
TCATCAGGTGGGCGGCATATACAGCTAAGCGATCAGGCTAGCACGAGTTGACAATCAGTTTCCAACAGGATGTAGAATAGAGAAGACGATTTATGTGTTAGAAATACAGTTCCAAATATATCGATATACGAGATAACGATTCAATAAGATAATTAGTAATTAATTCATTATATTCTATAAAATGTACGTAGGTACATAGTAATTAGCATGAACGGCGTCGTTACACAAAGCAGACGATGAATCTTCGTTCGCACGTACCGTATAGTCGCTAGACAGACGACAATAGGCTCGATTGCTGCACAATTCTGTTTTTTTTTTTTTTTTTTTTTAAATGCCTCCTGGAGGGAAGTCGCAGTACAATCAAGCTAAGTGCTGCAGCACGAGACACTATATATAATTTTTAACTACGCATCAATCTTTATATTACCTAATAAAACTGTGGGAAACGTGATTACAGTCGCCATGCAAGGACGTTGGCACATTTTGCTCTAGGAAAACTGCTCCAGCAAAGGTATATCTTCTATATGCTCATAAAGAATTGCTACTGCGTAGCTATTAACCATTATTAACTCTATATGGCAGCTTTACAATTACTGAACAAACACAGAGGAGAGTTTTAGCGAGCATAGGTAGCTACTGCAATAACAAGTAGTCAAAATTGTCAGTGAAAGAAACAATTAACTAGGACTTTAAAAAGAGGTACTGCAGGGTAGCTACCTCTTATGCCGTCAGCACCGAAAATATAGGAGAATAAAATGAACTCACTGACGCTAAAAGAGACCTCCATTCCTCATAGGAATAGCACAATTAAAAACATACTACTGTAATAAAACGAAATAAGGACGTTTAGGCAACAGTACCGTGTGCGCGTGTGCCCCCCTGCAGTGTCTGTTCTGTGATCATGCAGTACGGTATGGAAATGTTGCGTCAATAGAAGGCCTTATAGTGCCGTGTCTGCCATAGCAACCACTTGTTTGCAGAAGTAAACATCGTTAAACAATTGAGAGACACCTAGGATCCCTAGCCTAAAACAAAATGGTATAGATACATAGATATTGAGCTAACTATGTAAAACAGAGTGCGCAATATCTCTGGAGTTCCATCGTTAAAAGTGCACGATATCGGCACCACACAAGGCATTCGCACGCACAACTTGATGCGAGGACGTGCAGCTCGCACGTCGTCCCAATATATACTTAAGCTCCGTAGCATAGATACGGCAGCACGCAACACATGCGAGCTGCACATCCTCGCATAAAATTGTGCGGGGGAATGCACAATGTGGTCTCGACATAAAAGCCGCTGTTCAGTGTACGTAATGCGATTCCAGTGAAAATCTCTGCTTAAAGTGGACTGCAATGGGTGGAGCCCACAGCACAAATATGACAATATATATATATATGCTCTCAAGTGACCAAAAAGAAAACAAGTGTGGCGGCAAAAGATTTCATTTTTCGGCAGGTTACCAAGTATGGAGATAATGTGATGGTGAACGGAAACCTGTCGATCGACAAAGAATTGGTCGAGACGAAACACTTGGTTTTGTTTTGGTCACGTGAGAGCACTTTGGATTCAACCCTCTCTCGACCAAGAGAAAATTAATTAAACTTTGATAGATAGCTACTTTCTGAAACCAGGGCAATATTTTTTTCTATATATGTGCGAATAAATGACATAGGCTACCTACTGTAGTTCACGCACACCATAGTACTGATTGGAAAAAACAACCAGTAAATGCATTACTTCAACTAGCTATAGCTACTACCCTAATGCAATTCACGTTTAATAAAAATTAATGCAAAGATTGGGCGTTTGAATAAACTAGTCCTTTGCTTGTAAAGAAAACAGTCTCTTGTGTATAAAATAAAGAAAAACACAGTCCTTTACCAGGGCGCAATAAAATAAAGAACAAACCAATCCTCTGTGTATAAATTAAATAACAAATCAGTCCCATCTGCGTAAAATACAGATTATAATAGAGAAGATAGGCTACCATATCAATCATCTGTGAGTCAAGTCAATAAAAAACCAGCCCACGGTGCGTAAAATAAAGCGGATCTAAAATTTCAACTTCATAGTTCATAACTAGAGTACTCTGAGAGCGCATACCTCCGCCAAGCAGAGCATTGGTAACGAAAAATTAAAATTGGTTCTATAACTATGATTTCCTTTGTATCAGCACCAAAATCTAATCATTTGTGCCTTTTGACAGTAATAACTGCTTCCGTAATTTTATTGAAGATCCGTTCATAACTTTTCGAGTTATGTTGCTAACAAACATTTTCACAACATAAGTCAAACACAAACGGCTGGACAGATCTTCACCAAAAGTTAAGTAGGTATCTATTGCTCCATAGGCTACATGCTTAATAATGAATGTAAATTTTTGTAAAGATCCGTCCTAAACTTTTTGGGTTATTTTTTGTGACAGACACATAGCAGACAAACACGAAGAAAACACAACCTCCTTAGCGGAGATAACAAAAGCTAATAATACAGCAATGAAATATATATGAAACACACGCACCGATACGTATATATTGGATATACCGTAGGTATTGGTCCAATTAGCTACTTCCCCATTCCAATAACTTTTTCATGTCAATTATCATTCTGCGTATATAGTCTCTCAATAGCTACTATAATAGAAAGCAATGCAGCTCACGAGCTAGTTAGTAATCATACTAAGTGGATGCTTCATCCTGCATGATGCTACAGAAAAGAGCACGGTAGGTATGAAAAGAATGAACCTTGACACAACTTCCGGAAGCTATACCTGCAATCAGCTGGGAATATTAATGCATCTTCCAAACATGTAATCATGTGCGGAATTATCCTACTGTTGCTTAAGCCCTCGGGGGAATTCCTACTGGATTTAATCAAGTTTTACATGATTTTTCTCTATGCCTATGTAAATGTAATAATAGATACTACTTGTAGTATTATATACATACATGCAGCATAAGCATTATTTACGGTATTCATGTTAATAGATGTAGAAAAATAACTGGTTGGCGACCCTTTCCACGCAAGGAAGTGCAAACTAATTGACTGAAAACTAAAAAGCAGTGCACGTCCCACCATAATAGCGGCCTAAAATAGACGGTGGCATGCTCACCAGCAGGATATGAGCGCGAGAGTTAGACGAAAAATGGGAAAAAATAATAAGGTGAAAACCCGCAAGGAATGACGCAAACGTCGCTCTACGTCAGCTGTGCAGCCTAGCTGCACCGTTGCCCCAGAATAGATCACGCTCGTCATTGTGCCTCTATAGTACCACATTTTCATAAGTGTATTATTGTACCCTTTGACACTATACAGCCTGGTAGAAAGTAAGAGCTATGCCTAACTAAATACATAGCTAACTGAAGAAGAGTTGAGCACACGGCTACCTATATCAAGCAGTTGGTTTCCTACATGCTACACCAAATAAATTTTGAGAATCTGCATACAGTGGAACATCTTAAACCAGGCACGGGCCGTGAAAATGTGCTCTGGGTAAGTGTTATCAAAATAGTTGGAGGAATGTGAAATATTTTAAGATATTCTGTTCCCTTTAAAATTATATTTGGCTATTTGCAGAGGAAATCTAGTCTCTCTTCATAGTAGCAAAGAATCTGTTACGTTCTCATAGAAGTCGAAAGATGGATTTTAGCCCAAATTCTTTAGGCTTTTTTTTTAGATATTAAGTAGTAGTAGTAGTAGTAGAAATTTTACTAGCGCTTCAGTGGCACACTGCCTATATCGCGCCGAACTATTCCTGTGTTTAACCACAGGCTCGTGCGCCGACTAGGGCGCATTTTAAATTGTCAATGATTATTGTCTCGGCTTTACTGCCGGTAGGTCTCAGAGTGGTCAGTGCGCTACGCTACTGACAGGAAAAAGGCGCAAGTTGAGCATCTCCAACCCCCGGGCACGGCTGAACGCTCTAGCTCAGCTACGCCGCACAGTGGAAGGAAACGANAACAGAAGGGGAAGTATTGAGAGCCTACCTAACTTTACAAAACTAACCTTCTCAGCAGGAACTGCGGCCAGATGCTACATCACCTGCGGAGAAGGCACTCGGGACCCTTGGGTGCGTGATGCCCAGACATACTGTGGCAGGGAAAGGGCCCGCCACAATATGCCCCTGAGGGCTAATAGATATTAAAGTAATACTGATGTAACCCTTTTATTAGCCATTCTGCTCCTAGTGTAACTAATCATTTTGTTCTCAATGCAGAAGTCGACCTCTTTAGTAAGTAACATTAGTTACAGAAATATCACAGCACTGGGAAACGTTTGTTCGAGGCCGCGTTCGAAAACCTAACTTAACGAAGTTGAAACTGATTTACCTCCCAGTAGCGCTTCATTGTAGATTTTACTCAAATTTGCTTCTTAACTTGTAATGGCGAAAAAGTTTCAAAGTTTCCATAGCTCTTTACTAAACATTCAAATGTATTCGTATCAGCTAATAAAACATTATGAGATGAACTGTAACCCATTGAAAACGGAAAATTCTGCTATTATATTTTAGAATGTTCGCACAATTGAACAGAATATTCTTTGTCTTTCTTCTTTAACTAAAGTGTACCAGCGCAAGCACTCTTTTTTTTTTTCGTACCATACTCATTCACATGTCCTAGTAACTTTCGTTCTCTTCTTTCGTTTTAGCTCGTTAAATTTTGGTGTATCTTCAGCTAGCACGGAAGATGTCTTCTGACAAATGATTTTTATTGTAATAAAGGATAACTTGAAAAAATAAAATTAGATGTAACGAGATAAAAACGGTCAATAAAACTTGTGAGCGCGACGCCCCAGCGCTGGCACACCCTGGCAACTGCACTTATTGCAAGGAGGTTCACGAGTCTATTAAACCTCCTTGCCTGAAGGCACACAGAATTCTGCCTTTACCGCCGCCCCTCGGTTCTCAACACTGCCGCTCGCTGCGACGGCACGAGCATCACACCATAATATCCGTAGCTTTCTCACAGCGATACGTAGGCAGAAGCAAATGATGCCGCTTACCTGACGTATAAAAATGCAATAATATGCATTTTCTGCGTTATAAATGTACTGATAACGGTCATGATTATGTTGTCTTGTGAAATGTAACCGCTTGCTTCTTTCCAGCAGGGTAGGCACTACCTACCTTGCCTACCCTGACAGCACGTGCCTGCCTTAAACGTATAGGTACGATACGAGCCTCAGCTTCGAAATGAATTCCACAACATGCTTGCTTGTTCTACATCCGCGAAACAAAATTTGCTTTGGCTAACACCATAAGAAATCGTCAAGTTGTACAGCTGAATATACAACCAATCAACTTTTAGTACGCTTTTTCGCTGTACATTCAGTACGGCGTCAGTTACTGTAATAATTCACGACAGATGACGCTGGGGAATTTCTTAGTTTCAGGGCTCTCCTCTTTATGATTTTTCGCTGTTTTAGCAGTCTCTGTTTGAGGAGTCCGACGGAAATACTGAAACTCCTATCAGCATTGACCGAGGTTTGTTTGCATTCTTTTTAGCACACTCTATGTTCTGTTTCGCTTTCAACATTAAATATAGAGAACTTGGGCCACCGTAAAAGTAATGGACAAATGCCAGAAAAAATATACAAGCATGCAATATAGAAAAAGACACACACTGAATATTTTATACCTGGCGGTAAGGTATAAGTTAGTAAAACAGATAACGTGTGACATCAGGATTAGGCAACGCTGAAAACAAGAAAACTGAAACTAAGTTTGACGCACGTCAATCGACCGCAATCTGTTTGACACGCTCCACGTAGGGCACCTTTGGGTTTGAAGCCAAATACAGTTGACTCACTTCATACTTGACCTATCTGGACTTGAAGTAGCTAATCAATCCGAGCTTCACTCGGTCAATCTTTCAACACATTTGGTTTCGAGGCAATGTGCGTTTCACTTACAGTAAGTTTAACATAAGCTGCGTTTGACATGCTCCATGTTTCGTACAATTGAGATTCAACATCCTTGCGGCATGAAATTTCGAGATACCGCTAACGTATAGCGTTGCTATTGTGTCACGCAGAAAGTAGGTATCGTCCAGTCACACAAGAGACACAAAGCTTCTTACAGTAGGTAGGCATATACGAATACGTCACTAAAAACAATAGGTACCTACTACCGTCATCTGGCACGTCTGTTATATTCAACCGATATTCGCCACGACATATCCTGCGCGCTGAGACGAAATGGTGCTGCGCTACAAAGCAACCCTGCAGTTAAGCAAGAGACATGACTTCGGAAGAAAAACTACATGCCTCACAGAAACCAACAGCCCACAGTAGAGCAAACTCTTGTGCCACAACACTCGTGACAGACATTGAGGGTTCCCGAACAGAAATAGCCCTTCGGGGCTTCAGCTTCCCCCACCCATTTAAAATATTCGTAATCTCCGTATACAACAGGTATTTATTGTATACAACATTTATGTACATGATATATTGCACAGCAATGAAAAAAATCATTAATGAACACGCTCCTGGGATACCTAACCCCCAACCCATGCATCTCTCAACCCCAGTGATATCCATGGCATACACATACCATATTCCTACCTATCTTCGCTTTCACTTTGGCACCACGAACTGTATAGACATGCTAATACTACAATGCCCAACAGCAGGCAGCGCGACACAATCGGAAGCTCCATCCAGTACGTAAGGGTCATTAGAATTACAAATTTGTTTCCGGTTCTATAGGTCTAGCTGAGCCAGAGAGAAGGTTGGGTTACTCAAGAAAATGCTTGATTCAGCGAGAATAGGTAGGTACCTAACTTATGGTTATGGGAACATATACATACCTGAATGAAAGGTACGCGACATAGGTACCTACTGTACCCGCATCAAAAATATTAATACGGTGAAATCGAAGTGATTACCTAATGCGCGCAGCCTCATTAGCTAGCTACATGATTTGTTCTTAGTGAGGTGATCATCCGCCGAGCTACGATGCCTTCGGTTTGCTCGCTCAAACTTAAGTACAACCCACACCTCGCTCGTTAAAGTACATTTAGGCCTAGTCCTCTAAAAATAATCAGGCTCTGACAATAATGGAACATACATACCTGAATAACAAAAATAATGGGCCAAAAAAGATGAAAAAATCAAGCCTAGAAATAAATCCGTCCTATCTACTGATTGTTTCTCTAACAATGCTTTTATATTTTCTAACTTTAAACTTACCTCGACTAAATAGATGTATGGAAGCAACAACGAAGAAATCTGTGCAATACAGAAGAAGACAGGGGTACTGGAAGAGGTGCGAAATTGTCGAACATGCGTTGTAGGCGCGGTACCAATTTACGGTATTGGCTTCATAACTAGCACAAGCCACGTCACGGATGCATAGGAGTGAGTAACAGAGAGTCCCGTCCTGTTACCATGCATTCCTTTCACAAGAGGTAGGTAGCACTTGGCAACAACTTTGGCAAGTAATACCATCCAAAGCGTCAAATTAAAAACTCCTCACAAGGAAGACTTGACAGTTAGCGTGATATTAAGTGTACGTTGAAATTTTCCGTCTGCATCGTAAGCCAAGCAGACGCAGCTTCGCTTTTGCAGATATGACGTCAACACGATTTCTAGGATTCCCCAAATTCACAGGTTAGGGATTGCACTCCATTCTCCTTAGCTATCACCAAATAATAACAACTTTATAAAAAATAAGCATCCAAGACACGTATATCTGAGCACCAGGCGTGTTCACACTTGCTTTTGTTTAACGCAGAGTTTTTAATTTTTCAGCTGTAGCTACGGAGCACAACACATCCATAAAAATTGTGGAAGGGAGAAGCGCTACGTATATCCTCTCCATACTACGTTCACAGAGCAACTGAGCAAACTTGTCTCAGTCGCGCCCTTAGTTCCCCAAATCTAACGGATCGTACGTCTGGCCGAGAGGTCCGCGAACCTGAAATATCTTCACTGTACAATGATAACGCAGCAGCCTTGGAGACTTCCGTCGCATCAGCTGTATGCTCAAAGAGTTATTTTAGGAGCTAGTGGAATTCACTTATCGTTCGTGCCGCCGATAGCTGTGCTTCTGAAAAGCCTTTGGTAATCTTTTCCCCTACACTGAAACGCTTCTGTGCAAATAGCATCACGCGAGTTGCAATTTTACTATTGGAAAATAGCGATTTATTGCACCTCCGCTACTCCAGATGAAATGATCTAGATATATTGTGGTTTGCATTACACTATCGAACTTATGTTTTATCGCTTGCACTGAAACACATAGCATATACTCTCGTACAAGATATAAAGCCCAATGCAAACGAGAATAAAAATTACCGAGTAACAACATTTCGCCGGCACATGCTCTACTAGAATCGACGAGAGAGTTGCCTGAGGATCGATGGGTTAAGGGCTTTAGGCCAATATTTTTCGTCGCGTACAAGCAATTCACTGCAACTTCCAGAGCAGTTTTCTCTTCTATCTATTCCCTGCTACGGCATGGAGAGCCTTAATTTTCCCCAAAACTTTACTTTTAATGCTATTTACTCTGCAGTGTGATAAGTATGAAAGGAATTTGTACCTAGGTAACAACACTGGTAGCCAGTAGAAACCTACTTGTCGAAGTTTCGTTTAAATGCTTCAAGATCGTACAAAACAATTGATGTATTTAGGGAATAAATAAATGACGGATAAACGAGAAATGAAACTTATGAAGTCAATATTTTCCCTCAATTTGTAATTGTTTTACCTTAAACCATTGCAACGGCAAGTACATTTCGCTGCTCTGTGGGCATTGACATGTAGCGGCAAGCTGAATCTACCCACAAAATTGTCTCGCCGAAATCAACGAGATGTTGCTCGTCTGCGCAGGGCCTAAGACGTCATCGATTAGCACGGAAAAGGCAAAATCCCTCCTTGGACCCCGTAATGGATCTCTGATTCTGCCACTTTCAGTTGCACTGTGAGCTTAATACCCAAATAAATAATACAGGCGACGGCCAAAAATTCAAGTCTGCATAAAAAAAATGGGAGTTTTTGCCGTTTCAAGCGTAATCGGCTAACGAATAACCCCAATACTACGATCCACAGAGGCGCAACAAATGCTCCCATCCGAAATTTCGCATTATTCAAGCCCAATTAGCTCAACTTGATTTACTTTTTTTGTCAAATTATGACGTCTTTAGACTAAACGTACGGTCGACTGGGCAGCAAAATTAATAAAGGCTGATTCAAGTTTTAGGCGCTGGTCCTAAGTGGATTTCCTGTAAACTTCCAAAACCACAATCTCACTTCGAGCAATGGACATACCTGTCGACTCTGTATAATCGATTTGCTTTTAATACATACCTGCCACACACTTCCAAGTAACGAAGCTAAAGTTCCTGTCTACATTTTCGGACAAGTCAAGTCAAGTGAGCTTGACTTTGATCGACATTGACGATCCAATCGAACACGCCCTTAGTTCAACTCCACTTCACCGAATCAATCGGTGACGCCTATAAAGTAGCACGTAGCAGGTGTACGCCAGCACCTCAGTTCTATGAAAAACAGATCTGTATCGATAAACAAATTCCAGTGAAGTAGCTCTTATATAGAAGTGCTGCACATCTGTTCCAACACCACGCGGAATACAACCCTGTTACTGTGGTCTGAGTCTGGCGAGGGCACCGAGTACGAGTGACGTAACATATAGTGAAATAATGCAAAGGTAGTCAATGCACCGAATTATTGTGAAAGATTTTAATTTCTAATAAGTAACAGTTGCTCAAATGGACGTGAATTAGTCATTTCAACGTAAATACCAAGTTCTCAAAAGTTACTACAAATAATTGCATTTTAAGTTATTTATTGAGAAAAATACACTATCAGAAGTACTAACGCAAGAGTATCGAGTGTCTCTCCATATCATATATTTACAGAAATATTATAGCACCTTATTTGGCATAAATTTCAATGTGAGTTATTTTCATGTTGGCATGAATAATTTCATTTCAGTCAATATCATGAAAGTACGTGTGTTGTAATCCTCCCATTTGAACCGGTATCCTCCATTATGAACTTTTAAATCAACAGGAAGTATCATTTTTCGAATATTTAGAAATGGTTAAATGAACAGAATTTTCTAATGACCTTCGCAAACGCATTGGAGACCTGTACAGAGGAGGAAACTGATACAGGAGATGTCTGTCCCAGGCCGTGGAAGTGAATGGAAATACGGTTGGGAGCGTAATCAGAATGTGAAACAAAGCTGATTGTCACCTATACTCTAAGGAACAGGCGTCCGAGGAGATCACTGGTACGTGTAACAGAATTGTTAGTTATCAGAGAAGTAATACAAAACCCATTTGTCACTCTTACTGATATGAGAGAAGATTTGCAGAGGGCTGAATTAATTGTCAGCGAAGACACCATTAGTCGAACTCTTGCTCCACTGCAAAGTGGCATTGACTCGAGGTCTCCACGAAAAGCTCTTTTACTGAAGAAAAACAAGTTTCTGACCTTTTGAAATTTGCTGTGCTGAGGAGTATTTGAAGAAGTCAGACACATTTTGGGATTCTGTTGTGTGGTCTGATGAAATAAAACTAAAAACTTTCGGACACAACACTGTAGAAGCCATGTTTTGTGGATAAAGGGGTAAGCCTCTGCTTCAAGAAATACTCTCCAAAGTGTTAAATTTGGAGGGACTATAGTGTTATGGTTTGGAGATGCTTTTCTTCACGGGGAGCTGAAGAATTGAAGATCATTGAAAGAAAAATTAATGCTATAATGTACAGAGGTATTCTTAATGGAAAGCATTTCAAATCTGTTAATTCCTTCCAATTTCAGCGTGACTTTATAGATCTTTCAACAAGACAACAACTCAAAGGGCACATCGAAACCAATAAAAAAAATGGTTTGATGACAACAATTGTATTGCTTGTTATTAGGTGGCCCAACCACTCACCTGACGTAAGCCTGATGGAGAATTTGCAGAGAATTCTGAAAATCAATGTTCACAAAAGAAATCCTCAGAATATCAAAGATCTAAAAGTTTTCTGCATTGAAGTGTGGTCTCGCATTACTCCTAAAGCATGTAAGAAGCTCACCTAAAACTATACATGGTAAATCATGGCTGTAAAATACAAAAACGATGTGCAACTAAATGTTATATGCATGTACTGATTAGTTTTACATTTGCACTTTCGATATTTTTATAAATAAATAATTTAGAAATGCAACAATTATATATATATATATATATATATATATATATATATATAGCAACGTTTTTGCGAATTTAGTATTTGCGTTGAAATGAATAATTCAGATTCATTTGAGATGCTATTATTGATTGGAATTTGAGATTTTCACAATAATTCGACGTGTTGGATACTTTTGCGTTTCACTCTATGCACGAATGCTACGTACGTACATGTATCAAAACATGTGCTTATTTTTACCTCAAGGAAAGGAAATATAAGCGGGAGTCTGCCCAGCCTTGTCGCAGAAAGGTATAATTATAAACGTACCGTCTTTTAGACTCGCCTAAAGTATACTGTATTGGGAGTAGTTTCCATTGGTTTGTATAGATGTATTAGCGTGCATTATGACTGCTTCTCAGGCCCAGAATCTATTTATTCAGATGACAGTTCTGTCTGTTTTAGAAGATTGATATTTTTATTGAGGTAGGTTTTGGTTGCACAAATTGGATTTGATCATTTCTTGATGTTCAATTAAGTAAGTTGAGTTAAGGGTTAATTGCGAAAATGGAGATTTTGAGGAGGAAACGAAAAAAATAAATATAACACTTTTGAAACTTATATCTGAAGCTATATATCAGATAAAGTGAATGATATTTAGTAAAATTTAATATTTAGAAATTTCTCTGAGGGTTCTCATACCAAGCCGCATCATCCTTAAATTTATTGTAATTTTATTATTTTACTCCAGGACATTAGTCCTGTATCAGTTAGACTTGCTCATCTTCAGGTTCTTGACAACTTTCGAAAAACATGCCTAGAGATGACTGCATATTAATTTTGTCCACGGTCAATTTGAGGTCTTTGGACATTGGAAGACCATTTTTTTCGAGCTGATACTTAGTTCCAAAACAATAATACGTTAGCTTCGTGCTGCGAATAAAGTTTTGCCGAAAAAGTACCTGGTTTTCATTTAAGTGTTTTAAATTGGAAAGAAAATATATTTTGAACGCAGTTGTGTACTTTGCAGCAGGTAACTTCCCTTTCCTTGCCACTGCTTTGGCCTACAACCCGCAGAAAAGTCTCTCCAGATCCCGAAAAAAATCCGTCCTTGAGTATATAGGATCGCTAATGATCGGAGAAGCATTTTCTAACGTTGAGAAGTACCTTATACTTTGATAACTCTGAAGTTCTTGGGACGAAGTCCAGGTGGCGTTGCGAGGGCTATCTATATTTTGTGCAAAGGTGATGCTGTAATCCGTGGCCAGCGGGAGAGCCTGCAACGAGCTATCTCCTCATTGCACATAACCATTATATAGCTGATTTCTCTCTACGTTTAGTAAGAATGAGTCCCATATAAGTTTTTTTCGCTTGACATATTCAGGCTAGTGGTGTTCCGTTAATTGCTTCAAATTACGTCTTCCATTGAAACCATGCATGTCTTTTGCAACACATGATAAATGCATACCGAAAGTACAAATATTGTCGTCTAACGACAAATTTTTGTCAGATTTCACTGACAGTGCGAAACAAACCTTAGAATATTTTTTACAGCTGAAGGCGTCAGCTCTAAAAACGAAAGGTTACTGAAATCCCAAAATTTGAAATAGACACAGAGCCTGTGGGGAAATCTTTGCAAGGCATGTTCATATAGAAATTGTGCAAAATTTGAAGATGAGAGCATATTACTGAAGAACACTCTGACTTGCTGAAGCTAAATTCCCTTTGAAACTGAAAAAAATTTTGCAAAATCAGTTAAGGAACGATGCATATTTGTTCGAAGTTCCTCAGAAAACTTGAAAATTATTGTTATTTCCATGAAATAGATGAAAATTTTTCTGAGAACTTATCTGTTTGTATGTCTGTCATCGAGACATTTCTAAAGTTATTAACGGGTCTTCATGAAATTTACTGAGACTATTGTATATGTTCAGGGAACAAATGATTAACTTGGGTGAAGATCTGTTTAACCGTCTGTTTGTATGTTTGTTTGTTTGTTTGTTTGTTTGTCCAGCTATTTGTCTTGGCAGCATAACTTTAATATCACTCATATCAGGAAATGTGCAGGCATTGTTAGGAATGTCACGAAGAGAAAATGCCCATACGAATGTGATTATCTGTTACTCCCTTTGTCAGTTTGACTCCATGTCCGTTTTACTATTTTTCAGAGACGTAACCCAAAAAAAATTAAGAATAGAGCTTTATGAAATTTGCAGGAACCTTTTGAATGGTTAAGAAGCACAAGTAATAAAATTTTGTCTTTGTGTTTCTCCGTCAGAACATAACTCAGAAAGTTATGGACGGATCTTCATGAAATTCGCAGAAACAGCAAGGAATGTTACGTGCAACACGTGACCCAATATGGTAATGATCTAAAAATAATCCTGTATTCCAAGCCAATTTGAAGTTTTCGCTAACATTGCACTGCTTGGCGGAGTTATGCGCTGTCAGAGTGCTTCTCTAGTTATGTACAATATAATTACCTTGGTTTGGCAAATTAAAAGTTTCTACAGCATTTCGACTCATAAATATACCCGTCCCATAAGTACTTGAGCTGTTGACTTATACACGAACAGTCCACTCAGGGCTTCTGCCCTACAGTTACGAAAAAAAAATCTGTCACACCAAGCAAACGAGAGCTCCAGGAAAATCTGTTCTGTCGTTAACAACACCTGGTGCCTGTGGCTTCCCTTGAATTTAGCGCCCAAATTCAGAGAAAGGAGACGATATTGTGGTCCCATTGATTTGAAAGCTTTCGCAAGACGAGGTTGGAAAAAGTTCTCGTGGTCGGCCTAATTTCTGCTTTTCATAGAAAGGTTCCACTTTTGGGCCCATAGCTATAAATCTCGTCGCAGATATTGGCTGCCTTGTGAGAGCATATTTTGTGCAGGTAGAAAGATTTTACACGACGAGACGCTCACTACTATTAGTCGACATCGTCCAAAATCCACACAGTATTGAAGTTGATACCGTCCACAATAAAGATAATTTATTTCAACAAGGGTAGCACGATCTAAAAAGTTTTTAAGCGATTCATTGAAAGGTAAGAGATCGATACTTATGTAGTTTTTTTTTTTTTTTTTTACTCCTGAGGTTGAGCTTAACCTTAAAAGTATATACACATATTTGTAGCTATATACTTTATTCGACATGTGTTGCTTGGACTCATTGGGGAGCAGGTATCACTGCATATACGAGGGGAATTCAAAAAGTTCTAAGAAAATTTCTCTACGAGATTCGTTACTGAACGAATAATGTCAAATGCTGGCTAATCGATATGCTAGCTTACCTCCAACAACGCTACATGGCACAATCCAGGTTACAACAAACTGTAGCAACTATGAGATGGTGGCCCTCATTTTTTTATCTTTTTTAATATCAAAGTACTAAGAATCATTAGTCCCAAATTCACCGTCAAAACAAAGGTCTAGAATTCGTTTCCACTTCAATCGAACGAAACACAGTTGCCAATCCCCACACAAACAGTACGGCAGAGAAAAATTTCATATAGTCACGAACTTCAAGCTATACTGGTACCAAATGCTTCATGGTGATGTTCAAATGCATAATTTCTCACTTACCTGTCTCAGTTTATTAAACTTACGTCGAAATTGTAAGAATGAATCCGCAGAGATGAGCACTACCCTTGGCAGAGCAATATACGTTTGGACAAAGCAAGAAAGCGTGAATTTAGCTATTCCACAAAATATTGAACTGCCTCGTACATGTATTCATATTTATATATGAGCAACTTAAGTTTCTTTCTTAAATGCACCTCGAAGTCAGTAAACAACAACAACAACAAAACTAATTATTTCAAGGAAACCCCATTTTTTCATTTCTGTAGTTCTGTTGTGACGAGTATCTTTACTTTATCTTCCGTCGAACTTCTACTTTATTTAAGCATTATGGAGTTCATTCAGATAGAAAAAAGCTTTGCTGCGGGGAGGAAGCAAAATTTAGCACCTGTGCTACTGTTTAGATGTACGTGTACTTTAGACACGTTTGCGGTTAGATTTAAAATAAGTTTTGCATAGCAAATATGCGCCTTTGCCGTTGAAAGCGGACTCGCGCCACAGCTGATCGGACGGTTGTTCTTGTAGCTCTCTCAGTATCCGAATTCGTTGCTGTGTCCATTTAAAAAAAGATACACAGTCCTCTGGGTTCCTATTCACTCATTCACTCCAGATTTGTAAAGATATCCGAAGCTTTCCAAAGAAACTTGCGGAGCTCACCGATTTGACTGCTAACATTTCTTTTTTATTTTGTAGACAAGCAATTGAGTTAGCAAGCAGTTTGTGAATGGGACTAGATCAGCTGATAACTGAAGCGCGCACCCTGCTTTAGTTTCAGTAAATCGTATCGAATGCTGCATGTCGGGACTTAAATCGAGCCAACGAAGCAACCAACGAACTGAATAAATATTATTTTACAGTGACTAACTGTATATGCACACGTATGTAGATATTGAGTGTATCACCCATTAAATGAATACAGGCATCATATACTTTTTTGCACCATGGAAATATCACAGCAAGATAAAAAAATATACACATATATAAAACTAGAGCACTTTAAGAGCCCATACCTCCGCCAAGCAAGAGAACGTAAATGAGTAATTCAAATTTTTTCTGAAGCTACGATTTTCCTTTTATCAGCACCAAAATCTGATCATTTGTGCCTATTGACAGAAATGACAGTTTCTATGATTTTCTTAGCGATCCGTTCATAATTTTTTGAGTTACACTGCTAACAAACATTAGTCAAACAGACCAACCGATCGCCACAAAAATTTTATCATTTATGTCTTTTGACATTTCTAACAATTCCTGTAAATTTCATAAAGATCCGTTATAGTTTTTGAGGTTTTTGCTTGTAAACATAAAATTAAGTGTAGAGAAAAACAAACAGATATGTTATCACAAAAATTTGATCATTGATTCTTCGTGACATAGACCGCAACAGTACTTGACTCTTAGGTCTGACGCTGGCGGCCAAAAGTTGGCAACGGAAAAATGGGATTTTCTCAAGAGCTATTCTTTTCCCCCTATCTAAAACTGAAGAAAAAATTCCAAGGTACCCAACATTTTTCTTGCAGAGAAGGTATCTTGGATACGGCGGGGACACCCTTGGGCGCTTGCCTACATGACCGTGTCTGGACATGTTCATAATAGCTCTTGAGAAAATCCCATTTGTCCCATTTTGGCCGCCAGCGTCAGAGGCCACTTTGGACCTAAGAGTCAAGTACTGTTGCTGCCTATGTTCGTGATATACATAACATACTATGTGAATTTCATGAAAATCCGTCAAAAACTTTTTGAGTTATTGTGCTAAGAAAAAAAGAGGGAGACAAAAAAAAAAAAACACAAGGTTGACTATATTTTCACCAAATTTTTTTCATCTGTTACTTCAAACTTCTGTAAATTTCATAAAGATCCATCCGTAACTTTTCAAGTTATTGTACTAACACGCATAAAATCAAACACAGCGGCAAACGAACGAACAAACAGATCATAACAAAAATTTGGTCATTTAATCTTCATAATATACCTAAAAACTCATATAAATTTCATGATAATCAGTTCATAGCTTTTTAAGTTATGGCCTTGAGAAGCAATTGGCAGACAGACAAAGAGATTAACAGATTTTCACCAAAAGTTAATCATCTGTTACAGTTAACATGCCTAACAATCCCTGTAAATTTCATAAGGATCCGTTCATTACTTTTTAAGTAATGTTGATGACAGACAGACGGACAAAGAAACAGATAGGCAAACACGACATAAGCATAACCACCTTGGCAGAGGTAATAAAGACAACATGCATATATAAGTTTCTATATGTGATGATGAAGCTCAGAAGCTTGATATTGTGTACAACACGAATGAGACTACGTGTATGTTGTTTGAACCTCGACGCAGCAAGCAGTGCAGGATTAGGCATACATTGCCAAGCGGTGTGAAGTTAGCCTATGTCCACAGCTTTGTGTATCTGGGACATCTCATTGATGAAAATCTTGATTTTTGCGCATACATTGGACGACAGGTCAGACGCCTAAATGCTACAGGCAGTCAAATACAGTGCGTTAGCTTTGATTATGCGAGTACATTTTTTTGCTTATTTTTCAAGATAAGTGTCAAACATTCAAAATGTTAATAGTAAAAATTCAAATAGAAGTCGACACGAGCTAATTAAAATTTGACGTTTCGGAAGCATCCTTCCATTTTCAAAAATCTAATAAAATCTTCTAAGGACACATACCTAACAACAAAATTTTTTTTTATTTAAGAAGACCTAAAACGTGATGGTGTTAGCAGTGTGGGACCTAGAGGGAGATTGACCACGGTGCGCTATGGGGTCCTTATATAAGCGTCGAGCGGCACGGGAAGCGGAGGAGAATCGGGCGAGTGCAGTCGGAGGAAAAAGCGACAGCCATGGTGGTGACGAGTGGTACAGCTGTAGTCGTTATATAGGGCGGGGAGAAACTGAACATGTACAGTCATGGAGGGAAAATGTGTCCTACACAAAGAGCGGACGAAAATGGNAAAGGTCTAGAATTCGTTTCCACTTCAATCGAACGAAACACAGTTGCCAATCCCCACACAAACAGTACGGCAGAGAAAAATTTCATATAGTCACGAACTTCAAGCTATACTGGTACGAAAAGCTTCATGGTGATGTTCAAACGCATAATTTCTCACTTACCTGTCTCAGTTTATTAAACTTACGTCGAAATTTTATGAATAAATCTGCAGAGATCAGCACTACTCTTGGCAGAGCAAAACGTTTGGACAAAGCGAGAAAGCTTGAATTTAGCAATTCCACAAAATTTTGAAATGCCTCGTACATGTATTCATATTTATATATGGGCAACTTAAGTTTCTTTCTTAAATGCCCCACGAAGTCAGTAAGCAACAACGAAAAAAAATAATTATGTCAAGGAAACCCCATTTTTTTTTCATTTCTGTAGTTCTGTTGTGACGAGTATCTTTACTTTATCTTCCTTCGAACTTCTACTTAATTTGAGCATCATGGAGTTCATTCACATAGAAAAAAGCTTTGCTGCGGGGAGGAAGTAAGATTTAGCACCTATGCTACTGTTAAGATGTACGTGCACTTTAGATACTTTTACGCTTAGATTTAAAACAAGTTTGACATAGCAAATATGCGCCTTTGTCATTGAAAGCGGACTCGCACCACAGCTAGTCGGACGGTAGTTCTTGTAGCTCTATCAATATCCGAATTCGTTGCTGTGTCCATTTAAAGAAAAATACATAGTCCTCTGGACTCCGATTCACTCCAGATTTGAAAAGATATCCAAAACTTTCCAAAGAAACTTGCGGAGCTCCACGACTGATAATTTTTTTTTATTTCGTAGACACGCTATTGAGTTTGCAAGCAGTTTGTTAACAGGACTTGATCACTTGATAACTGTAGCGCGCACCCTGCTTTAGTTTCAGTAAATCGTATCGAATGCTGCATGTTGGGACTTAAATCGAGCCAACGAAGCAACCAACGAACTGAATAAAAATTATTTTACAGTGACTAACTGTATATGCACACGTATGTAGATGTTGAGTGTATCACCCATTAGATGAATACAGGCATCATATACTTTCTCGCATCATGGAAATATCACAGCGAGATAAAAAATATATACATATATATATATAACGAGAGCACTTTGAGAGCTCATACCTCCGACAAGCAGGGGAACGTAAATGGGTAATTCAGATTTCTTCTAAAGCTAAAATTCTCATTTTATCAGTACTAAAATCTGATCATTTGTGCCTATTGACAGTAATGACAGTTTCTATGATTTTCTTGGAGATCCGGTCTTGACTTTTTGAGTTATACTGCTAACAAACGTTAGTCAAACAGAAAAACCGATCATCACAAAAATTTTATATCATTTATGTGTTTTAACATTTCTAATAATTCCTGTAAATTTCATAAAGATACGTTAGAGCTTTTCGAGGTTTTTGCTTACAAGCATACAATTAATCACAGAGAAAAACAAACAGATATGTTATCACAAAAATTTGATCATTAATTCTTCGTTACATAGACCGAACAGTACTTGACTCTTAGGTCTGACGCTGGCGACCAAGTGTACAACGAAAAAATGGGATTTTCTCAAGAGCTATTATTTTCCCCCTATATAATACTGAATAAAAAGAAAAATCCAAGGCACCCAACATTTTTCTTGCCGAGAAGGTATTTTGGATAAGACGGGGACGCAGTTGGACGCTTGCCTTCATGACCGTGTTTGGACCAAGGAGGTTCTAATAGAGAGGAGTGCACCCTCTCTATTCATCTTACGGGAGCGTTGCGAGTAAACTTTTCCCTTAAACTGGCTGAGTGGCTTATCCAATCGGAGAGCGGCATTGCCTCAGGCAGCCTATATAGGAAGGAGTCCTGAGCTCAAATTTTTATAGCCATTAACCATCGACGACATTCCGAGCGGAGGGAAGTATGTAAAGGAAACTTGTATCCTGTATACCATCTGATGATGGAAGTAACAGGGTGAGCACCGGGATTTAAATCTTCAGATACGAATGTCTTTGCAAAAATATTGAAGAACTGCCTGTCTGTATCTTTCTTAATTATTTGTGCTGACCACTGCCACTTCAGCCACTTTAAGGACTCCAAACGCCAGCTTCGATCACGTGACAAAGCCATGTGTTTACTCGCCCAGAGAGCGCTTGGGCTTGCTCCTCCCATAAGAAGCGCATTGGTCTAGACATGTTCATAATAGCTGTTGAAAAAAATCCCATTTTTCCCATTTTGGTCGCCAGCATCAGAGGCCACTTTGGACCTAAGAGTCAAGTACTGTAACGGTCTATGTTCGTAATATACCTAACATACTATGTGAATTTCATGAAAATCCGTCAACAACTTTTTGAGTTATTGCGCTAAGAAAAAAGGAGGCCGGCAAACAAAAGAAAACAAGGTTGACTATATTTTCACCAAATTTTTTTCATCTGCCACTTCAAACATGCCTATAACAATCCATATACGTTTCAAAAAGATCCGACCATAACTTTTTGAGTTATTTTGGTGACCGACAATCAAACAAAGAGACAGACACACGAGCTCGACATAAACATAACCTTTTGGTGGATATAATTATATATCTAATGAGCACAAGAATCAGAACGTTCCTCATGAAACTAAAAAGCGCTCTGCGAGCGCATATCTCCGCCAAGCAAGGTGCAACGGTAACGGAAAATTCAAATTTGTTCTGAAACCATATTTTCTGTATGAACACCAAAATCTAATCAGTTTTGCCTTTTGGTAACATTAACAATATCTTTAATTTGCCTAAAGATCCCTTCTTAACTTTTTGAGTTATGTTGCTAACAAACATTCCGTCAAACATAAGTCAAACACACAAACAGACCAACCGATCATCACTAAAATTTGATCAATTATGTCTTAAAAGAACATTACCAACAACTTCTGTACATTTCATAAAGATCCATCCGTAACTTTTCAAGTTATTGTGCTAACAAACATGAAATCAAACACATCGACAAACGAACGAACAAGCAGATCTTCACAAAAATTTGGTTATTTATTGTTCATAATATACCTAACAACTCATATAAATTTCATGAAAATCCGTTCATAACTTTTTAAGTTATGGCCTTGAGAAAAAATTGGCAGACAGACAAAGAGATGAACAAATTTTCACCAAAAGTTAACCATCTGTTACTGTTAACATGCCTAATAATCCCTGTAAACTTTATAAGGATCTGTTCTCTACTTTTTAAGTAAACTTGGTGACAGACATGACGGACAAAGAAACAGATGGGCAAACACGACAAAAACATAACCACCTTGGCAGAGGTAATAAAGAAAACATGCATAAGTTTCCATATGTGATGATGAAACTCAGAAGCATGACATTGTGTCCAACACGAATAAGACTGTGTGTTATTGCTTGAACCTCGGTGCAGCAAGCACTGCAGGATTATGCATACATTACTAAGCGGTGTGAAGTTAGCCTATGTCCACAGCTTTGTGTATCTGGGACACCTCATTGATGAAAAACTTGATGATTGCGCATACATTGGACGACAGGTCAGACTCCTAAATACTACAGGCAGTCAAATACAGTGCATTACCTTTGATTATGCAAATACAATTTTTTGCTTATTTTTCAAGATAGGTGTCAAACATTTAAAATGTTAATAGAAGTTAGTGCACAGGTATGTTGTAACTACAAAAACAATTAGAGAAAAATAAAACGGGACCATTTCCCACGTTTTGGCAACATTTGTTTACTGCACGGGGTTCTGCTGTTACGCCAGAGTATGCAAGATCACTCTCTAGTCAGCATGGGCAAGAGAAGCGGTCTAAACGGTGAAGAAAAGATGAAAGTGAGCTAGTTATTGGCTCTGGTAAGACAACACTTGAAGTTTCTAAGAAATTACAGCGTGATCATTAAACAATTAAGGCTTATGCAACTGAAAGTGAAGTCAACCGGAAAACTCCGAATAGAGCCTCTACGAGGAAATTGACTGCTCGGGGTATGCGATATTTGAACGTTTCTATGGCTAGAAAACAACTTTCTACAAGAAAGACGACATTTGAAGACGCTGGAACCCCAAGACTAAGTAGAGAGACAAGATGTGAGATTCTGCAGAAGCTAGGGAAAGTGAAAAGGCAATTAAACAACCACATCTAACAAAAACTCATAAAGAAAATAAGGTCAAATGGGCTGAGGAGAACATGAAATCTGATTTCTCCAATGTCATATTTACTGACAAATGCAGAGCCACTCATGATGGTCCAGATGGATGGGCGTTTGGATGGGTCCTCCATGACCGACCTCAACAGACACGGCTTAAGCGTCAACAAGGTAGTGGAGGTATAATGTTTTGTGCCGGGATAGTGGGTGACACCCCTATTTGTCCATTTGAAGTGGCAGAAGGAGTTAAACTGAATGCAGAAAGGTACTGCCACTTTCTTGAAGTGAAGCCAACTTGATTCCATGGCTTGATGAGCAGACTATCGCACGCAGATCCAAATTGGTATTTCAGCACGATAACGCCCCCTCCCACCGAGCACGGTACACTGCCAACTGGCTTGCGGATGGAGGATTAAAATCAAAAAAAGAATTATGACCTGGCAAGCGAATAGCCCCGATTTAAGTCCCATTGTGAACCTCTCGGCAATGATCAAAAGGAAGGTCTATGAAGGTGATCGACAGTTTTCGAGCAAAGTAAGCCTCTGGAATGCAGTAAAAACAGCTGCAGATTCTGTTCCACCATCTGAAATATCAAAGCTGGCAAAATCTGTTGATAATCGCCTGAAAAAAATCATGAAAAATGGAGGTGCCATGTTCAAAATTAACTTGTTTTGGTAACCACTACTATTTTTTCTTGGTGTTGGACGAGTAATAAAAATATTCCTATTTACTTGCATTTATTTCCTCTTAATGATGTTTTTATTAATTTATTGCATAATCTGAGGTAACAGTAAAAAAACTCGTAAATAAGCAAATGCTGTTTATGTTTGCAATACAGCCATACATTTAGTTAATATTGATGTTTTAAACTTCGACACTTATCTTGAAAAATGAATTTAAAAAAATGTACTTGCATAATCAAAGGTAACATACTGTATTATGGCAGCTCAATAGATGCTCCCTGAATGTCAAGATTCAGCTGTTTAAAACTTATTGCTATCCAATATATGGCAGCTCACTTTAGGCCAAATTCACCAGACAGGCCATCAGTAAGTTGCGTGTTGCGTACAATGACATATTCCGGCGGTTGGTGGGTGTGCCTAGATACACAGGAGCTAGTGATATGTTTGCGTCGTATGACGTAGAGTGTCTCAATATTCTTGCTCTCAAATGTGCATATAGCCTGCAGATGAGAGTAGAAGAGTCTGATAACTCAATGCTCCAAGGGATATGCTTTAATCCAAGTTATCAGAGTTCAGCGCTCAAGCAGCGGTGGGTTATGTAGGCAATGATTTCCATGATCGGAATGACCTGTAGCTGATGTGCCTATTACCTGCTACTTCTCGATCTAAGCTTCCACTTCACTGCACGCAGACGTGAGCTGATTTATCACTGCTTTCCTACTGTACTATTTCCTTTTCATTGTTAGAGGAACGGTAGAACTATATGTGAGCCTGTTGGCATATTTGTGACTGTGCTCTGGTTACTATTTGTATTATAACCATTTTTACAAGCCCCTTGGCCAGGCTAGCTATCATGGATCGATGTGTCTCCATCTCATTGTAAAATAAGGGTGAGCTTGAGTCACTGGTAAATTTTCTGTACCAACGCAGCAAACATTTCTTACTCTCTTGCTTATTACCTGTATGAGAACGAGCTGCTCAATGCCATTCGTGTTTGCAGGTGTAGGCAGAGTGTATGGAATTATTTTCATTGTGCGTGGCCACCGATATTTGTGAATGGACCTAATCGCTAGGTTGAACTTTTGCTACTTTGTTTATACTTGTAAGCGTATTGTGTGAACCCATTGTGTTCTCAGTAAAAGTTATTTATTTATTTTATTTAGCGCATAGGAGAATTCAAACTTTGAATATGAACATATCTACTTCATTCATGTTGAATGAAACATGAAAGCTCATTTATGTAATTGATGCCTTACGAACACAATTATGATAGGATTCATAGATAACCTAAAAAAATTAAGCAATCAGGAAAATTAGAACCCTTAACGAAATCATTTTATTATGACTGACATATCATATAAAACAGAACTAGGGTACACATTCATTAGTATTTGGTGTGTAATCCTTTGCTATCAATAACAGCTTGACATCTGTTGCCACACGAGTAAACTAAAGTCTTGCACTCCTCAACGGATCTTTTCTTCCATACTACTGACAAATTATCCAAAATTCGTCGACATTACTAAGATTCTTTTCCTTAGCTATTTCATTTAATGACTTCCGTACGTTCTCCATTGGATTAATGTCAGGGCTCTGGGCAGGCCACTCCTTCACAATAACATTCTCCTTAAAAAATGTCTTAACAAATTTTGCTGTGTGACACGGGACGTTATCTCTCATAAATACAGCTCGTTGGTGAACTGCAGTTGTTACATGAGGTAAAACATGGTTCTTTAATAACTTTCTGTGCAATGATATACCTCCTGGCCTAAGAAGAGGTCCATTTCCAGTTGGTAAAATCTTGCCGAACACCATAACACTTCCTCCTCCGAACTTAATACTACAGTAGTTATACTGCAGTGAGGAGAATATCTTTCCTTAGAAGTGCGTCCGACGAACTTTCCCCCATCAGAGTTAGAAAAGTTGAACCTTGACTTATCACTGAACTGAACACAAACCTATTTATTGTTCTGCGACCCATATGTGGCAGGTTCAAAAGCTAATTTCTTTCGAGCCACACGTTTTTTTCTTTCATTTTAGAAAAGTAAAGCTTTTTGGAGAGTACTCTACTGCACACATCTATTTCATTCAGTCTTCCGGAAACGGTGTGTCACAATACCTTGATGCCGAGGTTATTATGAGTTTTTATTTTTACGGAATAGCAGTTGGGGTGAGAAATCTACTGTATTCTTCTTGAATTCCTTACCAATCCATTTATCTTCTCTTGCCGTAGTTTTCCTATACCTGTCAGATGGTTTCTTGGCTTCACATGACCCAGTTTTCTCAAATTGTTTCAAATTCTGTTATTAATTCTCTAAGACTACCTCACAATCCCATAGCACTTCACCAATTGAACGTTTATCTTCACTACGTAACTTAAAAGTCAGTTCTAAAACTTCCAGTGATATCACTGAGTTTCTAGCTATGATTATAGAGCGGATAAGGCGCTGATTAATTTTAGTAATGACCCATCGTTACAATTTTACCTTAAATGTTAATAAACATTAATAACCGATAAAACGGCAGGACCTACGGAAATCGAAGTACCCGCTGGGTATGCGCGGCTCTTCCGTTTCCAGATTTTCGAAGTACTCCACACGCGTGTACCGACCGCTACGCACGGGTGGCAACACACAGCCTACCTTTCTCTGAACAACACCTTTTAACATATAATTAGAGACGATCCTGATTTCCGTAAAGTTCTGGTTGACGACTCTGTTCCTCGAATATGGAAAATACGGATGGGCTACCATGAAAGGCACTGTGTTTCTGGATATGAATGGAAAGCGCTACAGTGGGCATGGAAAAGGTAATTTGAAATAGGCATTGTGAGCAGTGGTCGGCCAGTGCCACAAAGAAAGAAATTAAGAGTTCCATAACTGTATTGAATTCTATCATAGTATGAGCGTCGTCCGCCCTTCCTTTGCCCACGCTGGCACTATAGCACCATATCGTGATTGCGCCGAAAGCCTTACAGTTAATTACACTGTAAAACATATACCCTGTTTACAGTAAGCTTCCATAGCATAGATACCGAGCTTTGCACTAGATACATTGACGCGGATACATAAAAAATTTGAACTCCCTATGCTTTCACAAATTCATGAAATAGAGAAAATATGAATAGAGAGAACACGTTGTGTACGTTGTGAACTCCGCGCTCGTGATGCATTCATGAATGATGATTTTACTCATCCTTATAAAATAAAACGCTTCGTGTATTTATTTTGTGTCCGTTTTGAAGGAAATAGATAGGCGAAAAGTAAGCCAGGTTGCAGACTTTGTAGAACTATGACCAGGTTGCAGAAGATGGCGACGGCTGATCCTTATCTCTTTGTCTGAAAACACTTCTTGCTTGCTTGAAACACTTCTTGAAAATCGAAATACTATGTACGTAGCTTCTGGAGTCTGATTTCATAACTGTTTTCTTTCAGGTGACGACGTATAAATTCAGCAGATGGTCGACGAAGCGCTCTGGAAGGGGTAATTTTTCATGGGCAGTAGACAATTATTTCTTCTTGCTTACTGTCTTTCACTTCTTCTTCTTCTACAACAGTATTATTCCCGTTCAAAGGGGGGGTCTCTGAAGCAGATCTTGCTATTCCATGAATTTCTGTCCATTACCATGTGCACCTTAAGATCCTTCAGCTCCATACCACGCATATCGATCATCCCTCACACTGTCGTTCTCTGAAGGTGCGAATTTTGTTTCATAGCCCAAATTTTGGAGTTTCAGTGAAGCAGATATTTAAGTTCGCAGGACCGTATCTTGGCTACGGAGAGCTGACATGCATACAAGCTGGCTGGAGTTACGTTCAAGTTTACTGCAGTGTCTTACTCAAGATTTATTTCTGCCTCTCACTATTGAAGACGCACGCCTAATTAAGAAGGAAGATAGGGAACCTATAAGTAGTACGACACTACTACAGTCTCAAGATCGAAGACGTTCTACGAATGCTTGAAGAGAGATGAATCGTCTATGCGATACCGTCAAGAAAGACTTGATGCAGAAAGGTTACAGTAGTGAATGAGAGCTGCTGATAAGCGTGAGCGGCAAAATGAGGAAACGATAAGACAGAGAAAAAATGCGTAAAGTTGATAGCACGACAAAGGATCAGTGAAGAAAATCAGTGAAGAGAAGATTCTGCAACGGCCTATATTAAAAAAAATCTCGATTATTGCGTGAATTTTTTCACGCGCGGGTCTAGTTATGAAGAATAGAAGACAGAGTGCACACGTTGTACACGTGTTGTACTCATGCTGTTTTTTGTTCAGTAATGAAAAACATCTGACGCTAAAGGTAAACTCTTCTTCACCGTACACCCCAAGTAGAAAACTCACAAGCACTGGTTCATGCTGCAGATATAGGCCAGAGGGTGTCAGAGGATAGCTCGGCTGCCTACCCGACCAAAGACTATCAAGAGCTATTTATGGGGCCAGCGACACTAAGCTCCTATTTCAACAACTGACAACGCCCTCCCTCCTCTCGACTATCCCTATTTTTGGTTAGGGTCTGTACCCCCCGCAGTAGCAGCTTGACACCAATGCTGACTCAGAGCTCTAAGTGCTAAAACTCGCCTGCTGGCAACAATTTCGAACCCGTGCATTCTGCGTGTAGGAGCTACAACTCAAATGGCCCGTTACTGCTCGAGAGTCCTACGTTACACAGCTACTCTGATTACGGTACAGTTTCCAAATTTTCACGTTACGATATTGGATAAGATGGGATTTCTCAAACGTCGTTTACCAAATTTGTAGAGAATGCTAAAAGATGTTTAGACTGCAGGTGACACCTGTATCGGTTTCTTAGTTGTTACTATAGTGGACTCGACTGTTAAATCTATCGCAAAAACATTCGCAATCACAGCCCTTCATCGTTCCTGTTGGTAGAGCTGTGATTACACTAAGGAAGACACAGTGCACATGCTCTTGCTTCGTTCTCCATTTGAGACACGGAGACACACGAGGGGGTGAGAGCGCCCTATTTCAATTCAGCTTTGCATTACCATTTTGGAAAAGCACATAAAATTTTAACTGTTTATAAATTTACCTGCGAAAAGGCAGATAACAGACGTTAGAGTAATTCTATACTTTCTTCAAAAGCCGATATAGTAAGGAAACAAATCAGGTAGCAGATACGCTGCATCCTCAATAGCAACATCACAGCAATAAATATCAAATAGTAAGACAGTACCAATGATATATATTTCTTTACATCATAATGAGATAAATAAAAGAAAAAATATTCTACAACTGCTGAAAATGTTTACTTTTGTGTTAGCGCCTATCCAGGTCAACAACTGTATTTACATTCAGGGCCCTTTTTTGGCATACGATTCAATATAAACTAAAGTTAGTACAAGGATGAGTTATTTTACTTAGCTAGTAAATATCTTATTTTGACTAAAGATAATAATGAAAAAATGGGATTCTCGAGTGTGGTGGCCACTACATGCACTGTAATATAATCACTTAATGTAGTAACAACAGAATCAACTGATAGATGCAACTGATTCTTTTTACTGTAAATGGAAACCAGGGCAAATGAAGGACAAAGACAGACAGGAAAAAGAAAATAAAAAGTATGAACAAAGTTACCCTGGAGCTACAACTCATCACAAGAACCACTCGCAGCGACAACCTCATATCGCTGCTGCAGCCTGTGAGTAACAGACACATCTATAGAAAGCTCCTTACAAAGTACAGGGTTTGTTGTTAGAGAAGAAGAAACATTATGAGTAACATTATACACGTAGTGTAATATTTAGTTGAGAGCATTATGCATAGGTGATGGCCCATTCCTAACAAGCAGATCCAACGACTGATGAAACTTCAATGAAACATTTACTTGATGACTCGAGACCTTTAACATAAACAATTTTTCGTAGTCAGGCAAGGATTGTATTTACGAGAGTAAGAAACACAGATTAATCAACGTAGGCCATTGGTTGAAATAATTATTTAAGCTATTTTGATGTCCTGCGTAATTCGATAATTCTTACGAACTGCATTAATTGGCGAGCTTGTGTTTCTAAAAAGCACATTCCTTGTATCGCCATAAAGAGTTTTCTCAATTTTTGAGGCATAGAATTCTTTGAAGTTTCATCTATTAGCCGTAACGTCTATTTGTGGTTTTGAGTGATCCAAAAGTTGTCTGTGGTATATATATATATATGCAAGAAAAACTATGAAGCAAATCAGTTATTCGAATTAGGTATTAGAACACGATAATTTTTGTGTAAGCTAAACCAAAATTTCTAAATATTGGATGACAAATAAATATAGAAGCGTAAAAATATATGTGTATTTAATCAGTTCGGGAGAAAATACCATTACATTGCAGTCTATAATTCCAAGGAAAAAGAGCAAAACTGTTTTTTCTAATGCAAAATACAAGCAACTGTATGCAATAGTTTCTGGTACTATATATGTAGTTCAGTTCATATTCGCACATTCAAGTTTGTAACACTGCAATGTATTTATCTATCAATTGCCTGTCTTACCTTGGCATACTTGGTATTATTTTTTATCACTTACAATGAGAGAAATTTTGTCAACTTCTGATCCACTTATAGATGCATCAAAATTGCATTTATTGTCTCAAAACCGAAACAAGCAGGTGCATCATCAATAAGCTAAGTACATTATCCTGACACACTTTAACCGACTCTGTTGTAATTACTACCATGTATTATTTTACTTACACTAAATACACCTAACGAGGTATTCCTTTTGCTTCAACTGTGGAATTTGGAGCATCAGATATATACTGAATAAAACAAGAAGCCACCTCTGAGGGAATCTTAGAATTGAAGTCAGCCAGCAAGAGATTTTTCATTCCTCCCCAGCATCACTTCGGATCGCGTTTTACACGCAACCCGTGTCATATAATCAAAATTATAGAATAATTGAGGCAAAATGAAATGTACGTAATGCACTGTAAGCAAGATAATGAATTATTAGTCATATCGCACAAGAAAAGTTAGCTAGTGGGTCATGGTGCATATAGGCGTCGCATGATGCGCTTAATACATTGATGATACACTTAAGTGTTTCGGTTTTGGGTCAAGGCCGATGATGCACCAAGATGCATCAATGACCGGTAAAATTTATGTAGCTGAGAAGACGAAACTTTAAATTACAAAAGTGAACTGCGTGCTAGCATGAAACCTCGTTTTGCTTCGCACGTGAAGCAAAAATACGAAGATTATTTTTCTTTTAGTCGTAATAACTTTTCTCGACCTCACTGTCTGTTGCGATGACACAACAAACCACACATGACATACCTATATAGTGCATCCAAATTCCTCTCTGTGAAACACCCATGTATTTACATATTTTTCTGTGAGCATATGATATAAATAAACAGGGGTATGTATATATATATATTGCCCTAATATACATAAGTAAGCTTGGGACACAACCCAATCCCCTCTTTTCTACGTGTTTCATAAAATGTATGCGGCATCATTTACCTTTAATCAGTTATTGACTGAGTTTTTCTAGATACCTAAAATTATTTTACCATCTGAATCCAAAAATGCTGGAAGTTCACCTACATTCAAATCTTTCGATATACTGTATGTGAACTGCACTTATATAAATATAGATAGAAAAAATTTTTAGGGCAATAAAAAAACTCAATAGGGAGCTGATTAATAGTAAAAGCGGTGATATTTTTATAGACTCACATCGTCTAGCAGAGTATGTACTGCAGATTTGCTCATTCAGATAGTTATATCCTCCTATGACAATTTTTGAACACTGGGGCATTAGCAAGTATATAAATATAAAAATACACCAACACACATCGATGTTTCTTGATGTGTCTATTTTTGCTGTTGTTCCTTAGAACGGCGGACTACGCTTCAGTATTCTCGGAAACAATAAACCTGATTTATCCTCCAGATGCTTACGTACGTGTCTCCTACACACTCCTTCGTTACACTGTACACACACACTGGCGAAAAATTTGTCCTGGGACGTTATCCTTGTTTGTTCTGTAGGGCGAGAACGTCTTCTCCCCAACGCCCACATCTTCTCTTTTGGATGCGTCATCTCTTGTATTCACGGGAAGGCAGAGAAAGTACTACTGTTTACCTACGGTGTTTCCGCAGTAGTCGTGCAAGTAAACCCGGGTGTGTGGTTCTTGAGTAGAACAAATACTTGGAAAACGCAGGTAAACTAGTTAATGTATACTTGTATACTGCGGGAACGTGAATCTTGCTGCATGATCGAGCTCTTTTCGTAAAGGTTCGATCAGCTACGCGTTAGAATGGTGCCTTGTTCTTCCCGAGATAACTTTCGACGCTGTGGTGTCCATGATGCAGATGATGCAGAGTCTAGTCTTGAAATATTCCACGGGAAGAAAAAAAAAAGACATTTAAGAGGAAAGCGAAAGAAATGATTAATTATGGAGTAAAACGCCAGTCTGAGAGCCAAGGTAATTATCTGGCGCTGACTTCTTGCGCTCTATTGTTTTGCGCCTGCGTGATAAATTTGGTACTCGAAGCGCTCATTAATCAGCACTGAGTGGCACATCGCTCAAGAAATAGTGAGATATCCGCGCTTTCTCCGACTCCAAGCAGCAAAAATACTGCATGCAAGTGCAGTCAACGCTTGGTGCACGTGCAGCTTATCATTTAGTGCGAAACTGGTGGTGCAGACACTTTTAATTTTAAGCCTTCATATGGCGAATTTGTCGCATTACAGTTTCATTTCAGGTGGTGGAAACATAACAATTTCCTATCATTAGATTTTGTAGACAACGGGTTCAATTGAACTTTCACTAATATTACATCAACTTCGTAATTTTTTATTCATGATATTGTGTCACCGCTGAAGCAAAATGAAAATTGGTGTAATTTTACTTGTACTGCTCATTGGTTACTTTATTTGTCTAGAGAGCACACTGAGACCGCATACCTCCGCCAAGCAAGGAAACGGTAACGAAAAATTCAAATTGGCTCTGAAACCATGATTGTCTTTGCATCAACACCAAATTTAATCATTTGTGCCTTTGATAGTTTTAACAGTTTCTACAATTTTCTTAAAAATCCGTTCATAACTTTTTGAGGCAGCTGCGAACAGAAATTATGGCAAACATAGTCAAACACACAAACGGAAAAAAAAATTAATCATCTATGTCTTTTAACATAACTAACTACTCCCGGAAATTTCCATTCAGAACTTTTTGAGTTATTGTACTAACAAGCATGAAAGCAATTACAGCTACAAACAAACAAACGAACGAACAAATCATCACAAAAATATGGTCAATTATTCTTCGTAATAAACCTAACAACTCATGTAAATTTCATGAAAATCCGTCCTTAACTTTTTGAGTAATGGCACCAAGAAAAAATAGCAAGACAAACAAACAAAGAGATGAACGGATTTCCACTAAAAGTGAATGATTTGCTACTGTCAACATACTTATCAATCCCAGTAAATTTCGTAAAGATCCGTCCATAACTTTTTGAGTCACCTTGCTGACAGACAAACCAATACACAAGCGTGACAAAAACATATCCTCCTTGACGGAGGTAATAAATGATATAAAATAGTTTATTGAGCGGTAAGGCATCCAGTCTGTTATTTCCACAGGCGCAGCTAATCGAGGAAACATGGCATTAGTGATGCATTGCGTAATGAAAAAAAAAGCCTGCGTTTTTTGTTTTTTCAACTTAACATGAGTAAATAGTTTTATCGCTACCCATTTGAGCTCAAGCTGCGCTCAACAGAAGAAAACTAGCATCGTGACTCCACACACTTGAAATGGCGTGAATAACGTCACTTGGACCTCATCTGAAGACGCACAAACTTTGGCATGCAAAATATACGTATCATAAAATCTATGGTAATACTTCCTTTGCCCACATTTCCTTTTTGTCTTTCACTTTCCATGATCATCATAGCACGACCGAGGTACTCCTAGGCATCTTTACTTTTCGTCTTTTTCACATTCCTGTAATTGACCTCTGATCTCCTGCTAATTGTGGATGTTTTTCCAAATTAGCTTAGTAAATCGTCAGCTTCTTCTCTTTGGGAATATAGCGGATGCATCTAAAGCGCAAAATGACGATATACTTGTCTAAGGGCCGATCTGCATATTAGTCTTTTACACGCGTTCACTCATCTGATCATCGAATGTGTTACCACACCGTAGAAACAGAATAGAAGTGCAATATTTCCTGAGTTTTGTTTTGCTCAAAACTGATAAAAATATCAGTAACTTACCTAGTGACACTTGGATACGAAACTGATTTGGCTACTAACATTTTAATACTACCTCTGTTCTGAAATTTGTGGCTGCGGAACAACTATATATTTGAGAACAGAGGGAGTAGCGTAATTCATTGTGGCATACACACAGTTGTAGCTACAACTACGCTGTAAAACTTTCGGACGACCGGATGAGTGAACGCGTTCAAAAAACCGGCCCTTAATTTCCAGAATCCCAGTTCATTCTGTGGTTGAGTTGTCAACGATATCTTACAGCGAATGCGGCAATCGAATGTTCAAATCCCAGCCCAACCAAGAATTTTTTACTGGAACATTCGGCATTGAGAAGTTAGGGGAGGTATCACGAAGGATTCTCGCTTTGGCTCTCGTACAAACTACTTCTCCTGTTCTTCACACAACAAAAGTCTAGAGAAAACCGAACATAAGACTATGACCAGTTGACCACTCGCTTGGAATGGTATTTCAGTCCGTATAACATGCAGTACCTAATGCAATCTATGCCACTAGCTTATAAGAATTTACAGTTAGGCCGCCGCTACACCAAAGCAACAAGCAATGAGCGATGCAACAAATTTTGTCCATGAAAAAAACGTACCGTAACGTTGGGGCAACAATGTACTGCCCCCACCGACGCAACCAAGATCGCGCTACATGCCGCGCATTGCTCTCGGTCATAGGCAACATATCATTGGAAAATATCGTATTGCATCACTTACGCTGGTGTAGCCCTGGGCCTAAGGCAAGAAGTTCTCGACACTTACCGCAATCAATGCTTGCGAGGTAAGGATTTACATTTTCTTTACTGAAACCTTTTATAAGAAGGTTTACTAAACTTTTAGTGGATTTTCAGTTTATTTTGGCCGAGTTTCGACAAGCTCAAGGAAAATCGTTTTCAAGGCAAAAACTTCAAGACCGTGAGTTATGAAAGCTATAAACAATCATATTTGGTTATTAAGAAGGATAGGTATACAAACTTTAATTTATATTTGGCCAAGCTTTTGGCACTAACACGACCTGTGCTGAAAGCTTGGCGAAATATAGATTAAAATTTGTACTTATCTTTAATACCCAAATACGATGAATGTCGACAGACGTCCAGCAACCTTTTCGATAATACATACAATGTATCTAGGATAGGGAACGGTATTTTCTTTTTTCACAAGGTGTAGCTATAGTTAGAGAGCTCAAGAGTAACTGTTCACACTAACCATTTCACGATTGGTTTGCAAATTTCTGGAAATTGTTAAAAGCAGGTATAACAATTTGCATTATATGAATTTGAAACCTATAAAAATTCTACTGAACAAAGACATTGTTCTTCACTGCTATCGCAGACCTGTTTCATGCACAACGAAGTGTGAAAATATGTTCCAAGTCAGACGACAAATCTTCTACCTATGACCTGCGAGCAGTAGCAGCTTGCATTTAAATTAAGTCCTCTTGTTCCCTCGGTAGACCGTGTCCCTGATATGTAGTTGAATTTTTTCTTATTTAACGCTGAAAGCGTAAAGATCTCACGAACTTGGGAAGGAAGAAAGTTACAGTTAGGAATTATTATACAACAATTGCTTAGCACGTACGAGCAACGGGGTGCTATACGGTGGTCTTTTAACTGCAATCAAAGAGCGGACATTATCCCAAACATTACATTTAAAGCATTTCTGAGCCTCAAGAGTTAATTTAGTAAGGTAAAAACTTAATTAGAAAAAATGAGTGGCATACCAGATGAGAAGTCAATATTCGCTTGGTGAGTGCAATGACATCGAACAGGAAGTGGTCGTTCGTTCATACTGTCGACCTTCATTAATCATAAAAGGAAAATATTCCTACACCAGACAGTGACGATAAATCACTTGCATCGCATCCGAGGGACAGCAATTTCTCGTAATAACGGAATATTTGAAGTTTTAGAAACTCCTCTTACTCGATGTGAATATTGTGCACTGCTTGTACTACAACATAAGGTTCTGTTCAAAGGCAGAGAGATCTTGCTAGTTAATTCAGCTAAAATGTTTTAGCTAGAAATGTCTTTGTACTGAAAGTAAAATAATACTGGTTTTTATTTTATGCACGAGAGCTACACGAGTATTTACAGGAATATATGTAAAAACCACATCGTCTATGCCATAACTCTAAAAGTTGAAGCTACGACTCACCTTCCGCAATTTTCTTTTATGGAAAACCAAGGAGTTGCCCCCTTCCCCTCGTATGCCTAAGGATTTTCATTATTAGTTTAGGAAATGTAGTTATCAGATATAGTTCCTTGAAAACACGGACGCTTCTACTTCATTGCCAGATGTGAACAGTCTGCGTTGTGACTAGTACACAAGAAGAGACTCCATGGAAGTCATCTCTCCAAATATATAGAATAGATCAATGAATACGTGAGTGTCATAGCCTACAATTCTGCCAGGCGTTTTTGCAATTGAGGCCTATTGTGCCGAGTGACGGCTGCTTCAAAATTTGGCAAGTATGATTATAGGTAGAGAACTGGAGCGGTCGAAAGTTACCGCAAGGAACTAGTGATGACACTGCTTCAGTAATAATACTTCTGTACTAATATCCTTATGCAGGAGGCACTGCAATTGCCAACTCAAGCTATCATGAGTGTTTTCGGTTGTAATTGCGCTGAGCAGCGCATTCCTTCCTTCCCTTAGGGTGACACATGCAAAAATGAGTTTTAACTAGCTAGCAGTCATGCATCACTGAATTTAAATTTCAGCCTCGTATCCAATATATACAATACTACAACTTTAGTCAACGGAAATTATTTCGCTCAAGCGAAAAGCAATTACGTATACGTATATATGATAGATATATCTTTACTTGCACTGCCAATTAGTCGAATACATCGTTACTCGAATGACCCATTCTTCCAATATATCGTTACTTAATCTATTCATTATTCGAACCATGGTCGGTAAGAATTAATATGACCTTTAATGAAGCAAAATTTGAACTGCTAAGATACGGTAAAAATCAACCACTCTTTGAATCCACGCAATATACCACCAGCGAATGGGCATGAAATTGAGAGAAAAACAGTTTTAAGAGACATCGGAGTGAGAATGCAAGACGATGCTACGTTCGAAGAACATATTGCTAGAGTTATCGCTGTTGGAAAAAGATGGAGTTGATGGGTTTTACGAACTTTCTCGTCACGCGAAATAGATGTAATGCTCACACTATGGAAGCAA
>LQNS02278070.1:30452947-30467083 GCA_001587735.2 Parhyale hawaiensis
ACAAGAAGTGCGGCGGCAGGTTCTGGTCCTGATATCGCGCACTTGTGTCTCTCATTCTTCCCATATCCCCGTAGCAATTCTCGGGCAAGAGGCAGAAATATTACCGCCATGTTTGCCATTGGTCTCCGCCGCCATGCACGCACCGCTCGCCTTCATTCACAGAAAGACAGCGCAATCTCCGCAGCCTTCTTTGGCCTGGTGCCCAAACTGCAGAAGTTATACGAACGGTGAGGAGCACCCATAATGTATGCCAATGCTTTTACAGACCTTTTGTGGCTGCTCTTACTGTCTCTCAATGCAAAGGAGTAGGAAGACGTGGCGGTGACGTCATTGATGGTGTCATCAGAGGCGTTTCTCATTGGTCGACGGCTTCCTCAGTCTCTTCTCGATCTGTCTGGTGCATATGAGAAGGAGGATGTTTCACTTGATCGTATACCAATTACTATAATATTGCTGCATATTACGGCTAATCAGCTTCTTAAAAAATGCATGGATTGCATTATCGAGTGGACTATTCCAAGTGGCTGATATTTTAACCCATTTTAGTTGCGCTTTCATTCTAAATATATACTGTAAAATATGACTTCTATCTGTACTGGAATTCATGGGCAGTTGCAACTGCAGTTATTGCTTACTAAAGTAATATAAAAATAATGCTTTACGTGGTATACAGACATCAGTTCAAAGTACAAAATTGAGAGGTAGCTTATCATTATGAAGAGGTCATAGTACAAGGAAACTCCGTGGGAACTGTACACGCTGCCATCAACAGCATCGTGTAGACTCTGGGGCATGCATGGTGCAGGTGATAGCCAAGTCTTGAGAAACTCAGCAGTGCCCCAACAACAGTTACTCATATTTCCCATGCAAAAATCTTGGTCACTCCAGGAGGTACTACCTTGAATTAGTTGCTGGGACGGCAAAAAATTTTGTTTGAGGTGTGCTGTAGCAATTATACAGCAATTATGGGATTTTCAGGTTCTGTTGGGATGCAACATTCATGCTCTTACTTTTTTCTTCCCCTGAAGAGTTACTTCCCCTTATAAGCCTTACGTAAATGTAAGGTACTGTTTCTCCCATTTGCGTTTTACCAATGCTCTAATTGCTTTAAACAATCTCCACAAATTTAAACATTTTGCGGCCGTTTAAACCAAATCTGTATAGCAGTTGCCATTTTTCAAAACTACTTAAGCAGCTACGGTGAGCAAAACGTTTAAGCTGTAAACAGTTTAAACGTTTTGCATACCTCTTTAAGTCTAGGCATAGGATATTAATTAATAATAATTATAAGTCATACATGCGTGTTGGGCCTGCAGCTCACAGCGGTCAGGAGTCCTGAATTTCAGACCGAACAGTTTAAACGTTTAGCTTAACTGTATCAGTAGTTTTGCAAAATGGTTAATTGTTGTACAGGTTTGGTTTAAACTAGTGCAAAATGTTTAAGTTTGTGGCGATTGTTTAAAGCAATTAGAGCTCTGGTATAACGGAAATGGGAAAAACAGTATTTAAGGATTTCTTTTCACTTTACAGCATAAAGGTCCAGTCCTAATGTATAAAAACTAGAGTTATTTAGTAGGACAGGGAATTTTAGAGGAGCAAATCTTAAAAAAAAATATTTATACCAGTAACTCCAACAATCCCTGTCGTAAACATGAAACAGAATGAATTTTTCTTTTTTATACCATTTCATTGTATATTGAACTACAGCCTAATTGGGCTGCACACAGGAATGAAGATTTAGTGAATTTTGCTATTCATAATGTATGGTGTATAACATTTATGGATCTCAGAAGCCTCTAATTATTGCGTGGGTCACAAAAAAATCGCACTAATTAAAGGTTGATGTCCCGTCCGCTGCAAAATCCCTTCTCCAAAATACAAACAATAGCCGTGTCGTGAGATGCTAAGGAAGATGCAAAACAATAAAGTCTTTCATTGTTAATTAGCAGTTAATAGCCCAGGACCAAGCCTCCTATAACTAGAAAAATGCATCGATGGCAGACACGTCTTTTTTGACTTTACACACTTGAAAAAAACTGTGGCGTTGTACCGGCAAACCCTCTCACGCATGAGTTGAAAACATAATTTTCTTTGCTTTCTGGAAATTACAGTGGTTGACAAAGAAGACTTTGTTGCTGCGGTACAATAGCTATTATACGTTTCCCCTTATTGCAGTCAATACTAACTTTGCATGTGATAAATGCTTTGTAAAATAGAAATCTTCATTTAGTTGGTTTCGAGAGATGCCAGATATGCCGTACGTAACTGCAAGTGCAAAGCGATTCAACACATTTAACACGATTGAGCTCTGCGTAAGTGAACCTTATCGTTAATAACATCTAAACTCTAAAGTGTTGCTTAGATGCAGGTATACTAACTTGTATGCCAATAGTATCATATACAGTATTACAGCACCTAAAGTTTACACAGTATATTAATAACTACAGTTATATAATATTATATACTGCATATAATAGACTATAATAGAGTCTATATATAGATATATAAATATATCTAGGGTTCTACGCAATATCATGTACATTAAATAATTGTTATTTCTTCCCTATGCCCTTCTCACTTCCCTCTCTTCCCTTTCTACATCCCTTTTCCCCGTCCCAACCTGCCCTCCCCAAACACGCATACACAATAAATACCATGCAAAGCTGCATGTGACCGTTAGCAAGGAAACGGCTATGAGGTCATGAGGTTCACTGCAGCAGTTTACGGCTTTGGTATGTTGCGTGACCTCCATATCTTCACTGTTTCACACGGAAACTGTTCAACTGATAACTTTAGTTCCCCTTGTAAATTATTCTGAAGCAAACAGATGCCTATTTGTAGTAGTAGATACGTACTTTAAAAAATTCATGCACAGGATATTTTTAACAAATATTTTCGGCAATTTATGTCTGTCTGGAATGCACTGTTTTTCCCTGACTTACATCGCCTTCTTTAACTGTAAAAATAGTCAATTCTACCAGTAGAACAATTAAAAATTGACTTTCTAAACTATAACCAAGTTCCCTTATTTATCTGCCTAGCTGTATCCGCTGAAGAGCTTCATTCAGGTCGACCCCCCCTCCCCACATGCACTTACCACGGCTGGACCGCCGCCACCGCCAACACGACGACCACTCACGCTGTCTTGCATCACATCTTCCGAAGAAAGGGAAGCCTCTGACTTCTGAGGAACGACCCCATACGGCGTCTCCTCGGTAACCTGCATCGGACCCGCGTGCTTGGTACTTATTGCGTCATGATACAGCAAGGAATGCCGGGACAACATTCCTATACTTCCTCTGACATTAAGGGTAATGGTCGTCCGAGAAATAATGAGTAAGAGGCCATGTGTACAAATTGTAGAAATGGAACTTGACCTAAAAGATACCGTCGATTAGAAAGAAAACCATTTTGTGTATTTTTTAGATCTAGAAGAATCGATTTATTTCAAAAGTAAATTAGGATGGTGGTTTAAAAGAATGCGATGGGCGTAATTGCTGTAGAAAACCAGTAATTTTGAATTTCATGTATATTAAAATGTAATTCACCCACACCTTACGTAGAGGAAATTGGATGATCGCCCATGAGTTCCATATGATTAGATAGAGCATAAGATTTACTAATTTATTTAAATTGAAGCTTTGCAGTTCCTATAGATACCGTATATGCAGCACTGCAATTAGAACCTCATATATGTATCTTTATTCCCAAACATACCCTTTTATTCTTGTGAAATAACATCGTCGTAGTAATGAGAAATACTTCATGTCGTTTACAACAGTTCTTCTATGCATTTCATTTTCGAAGGTACAGCAGAAATGGGTAAAAACTTTCAAAGCTTGTACTGGACACTTTATCTATATTTGCCAAGGGAATACAAACTTGTTCTTTCGAGAAAAATAATTAAGCTAGAGCACGCTGAGAGCGCATACCTCCGTCAAGCAAGGCAACGGTAAAGAAAACTTCTAATGGTTCCGAAACTATCATTTCCTTTGTATCAACAACAAAATGTAATCATTTATGCCTTTTGGCAGTTACAACAGTTTCTGTAACTTCTTGAAGATCCTTTCAAAACTGCTCGAGTTATGCTGCGAACAAGCATTTTGACAAACATTAATCAAAAACACAAACAGACCAACCTTTCATCTTCAAAATCGAATCATTCATGTCTTTCACAAATTCTAACAATTCCTGTAAATTTCACAAAGATCCGTCCATAACTTTTTGAGTTAATTTACTAACATGAATAAAATCTCTAACCCAGGGACAAACGAATGAACAAACAAATCATCACAAAAATTTGATCATTTACTCCTTGTAATATATCTAACACTTCAAGTAAATTTAATGAAAATCTGTAAATCTGTTCCTAACTTTTTGAGTTATGTTACTAAGAAAAAAGAGGCAGACAAAACAAACAAACGGTTGAGCGAATCCCCATAAAAAGTTAATCCTCGATTACTGCTAACATGCTTGACAATCCCTGTAATTTTCGTTAAGCTCCTCCTCAACATACAGGCAGAGAAACAAAAACAGAACCTCCCTGGCGGAGGTAATAACGCTGTCAACGAAGGCTACCATCTGTAATGAAAGACTTAAGCACCTCTCGGAGTTCAGATAAAGAGCAAAGCTCTAGAGAAAGTAATTAAGTTCTTGCATTAAACATAATATTAAGTTTTCCTCATTGAATTAGCCTGCGCACAAGCCACACCTTTTAAATTTCTTAGCGATACGTCTAATCTTAGGAATTAAACACCAATAGCAAACTGATTAGGTGCTTAGTCTGGCAACTTCATTGCTCTTAATTATTGAGACATCGATGCAAGAGAATACTCCTTTTGAAGTTATTATCAATGTTATTATTATTATAATTATTATTATCATCAGTATTATAACATTATTTTTCTTATTATTTCCTCTGCCAAGCAGGTTGCCGTTTCGTCGGGTTTTTCTCTTTGTCTGCCTGTGTTCCTATTTGTCTGTCTGTTTGTTAATGTGTTATTTTTGCAATCTGTTACTAAGACAATTTAAACAGTTGTGGACTGATCTTTACGAATTTTACCGGGATTGTTAGGTATGTTAGGAGGAACAGATGATAAACTTTGGTGAAGATCCGTTCATTCATTTATTTGTTTGTCTGCCTCTTCTTCCTAAATGTTATAGTCGGATTTTAGTGAAATTTGCATAGGTTGTCAGGCATATCACAATGAATAAATGACCGAATTTTTCTGATGATCTATTTGTTCGTTCGTTTGTTGGTTTTTGTACTTAATTTATTGTTTGTTATCAAAATAACTGAAAAAACTATGATCAAACTTTTACGAAATTTACAGGAATTGTTAGAAATGTAGAAAGACATATATGATCAAATTTTTGTGATGCTCGGTGGCTCTGTTTGTGTATTTGACTAATGTTTGTCAGCAACATACCTGCCTCTAATAGTTATGAACGGATCGTAAAGACAATTACAGAAGCTATTTTAACTGTAAGAAAGCACCAATGATCAGAGTTTGGTGCTGATAAAAAAAAAATCATAGTTGCAGAACTAATTAGAATGGTTCATTAGCGTTGCCTAGCTTGGCTGAGATATGCGCTCTCAGAGTGCTCTAGTTATTATTATTAGCTCTTTGTCACTTTTTCTAAATCAATCGTGCTTTTATTTTAACTTTGATCAACTTACATTTGGCCAATGTAAGTTTTGTTTTACTCATTTATTGTTAGCCTCTCCGCAATTTGGGCTACTTACATTATAGGCCTTCTTCCATTTTTTTGGCCCCTTATGTTCTTACGCAGACCACCAATTTGACATTTAGGAATATGTTCAGGAAGTTGTACTGCCCCAAGTTGCCAAACACTGTCATCATATCGCCATCTAGCAACAGAAGGACAAAGTTAGCCATCACTATTGACCCAAAAGTTTCCTGAAACCCTTATGAACTCGAAGTCGAAGCCTCGAAGGCCAGCTTCAGGTAGTTCTCAACTGAAACTTCTCCTAAATTTAATGATATATGTGCATTATGTTTACGTAGACATAATATTCAATTATAACCTAGAGCACAGTGAGAACTCCGAAAAATAAGAAATTGTAAACAACTTTTGCATAAAGATAAGCATAAAGTGACAATTTTTTCTAAAATGTTCGTCTTATAAAACCATATATACTAAACGTTACCTACTGGAAGACATGCATTCGAACGCAACATAGTTACATCACCATACGTCATGGACTCCCATCTAAGCTGACTAACCAGCAACCAGCGCTTTGTTGACTGGGAGAATTGCTTAAAATGATTGCGTGTGTTTCTGTCCACATATAAGTACAGAAACATGTTTTTAGGCAACATATTATATATCTTATTACAATATTGGTATAAATGTTCATCAGACTACTAGCAATATAACTTAACTGACATCAGCTTGTGATTCAGAACTGGTGTATACTTTTCAGGAAGTCTACAATATTCCCTGCTACATTCTGACCAACCGTTACGTTAACATTTACCTTAAAAACTCTAAATTTTATTTCAAGAAGGAACTAGAAAATGTGAGTTGCTGCAATATCTATCAAGTTTTCTATTCATTTGTCATGTCTCAAATATTTCATTAAAATTTGTTATGGTAATCCCCTCCTTCGCTTCCCTCCTATGAAACAACATGAAAAAATAAAAACTTCAACTTAAATTTTCTTCTCAGCTTGGTCTTTTTGTCTATTATCAATGAGCGCCTTTCGCAACTGATATTAACGTTGGTGATGTTATTTACGTTACAGCTGCACTTTAAAGTGTAAGTATAAGTGATCGAGACTCCTCTGATTCTGTGAAATAAATGTACTTCTTGTTTGCGATCAGTTTTTGGGCCTCATTCTTTATCTCCTAGGCAACTAAACGCTATCATTTAATCCTTTACTAAACATGTTTCTTCTATTCAACACCACATTTCTTTCCGCACCAGTACAGCGTTTTTATTTTTTTCCTGATGAACACAACGCGCTTTTTGTTTTCACTGAATTTTCCACATTTTACTTCAACTGAAGTCTCTACTTATTTCTATTGAACTCTGCCCATAATTTTCTATTGGAATTTTTTCTAGCTGTCCTAATGGTCGGAGACATCATCAGCGAGGCCACCAGGGATGACAAATCCTGGAAGTCGTATTGCCTCAGGTCCATTAACTTTGCCGCCATCGTCATCCCTCCTCTGGCAGCACCGAGTACACACTCTCCATATATATCTGCTCAATACCACAATTTGATTTTACTATCGGAACCCTACACATATTTTTCTGCCCAATCCCACATTAGTAGTTTTCTTTCGGAACCCTAAATTTGTATTTTACTCAACACTACATTTTATTTCTCTCTCGTAGCCCTACACACGCTTTTCAACTTAACTCCACATTCTGATTACTCCATCGTAACCTTACGCATGTATTTCTGCTCAACACCATACACGTTCTTATTTTTCCACCGGTACTTACACTCGTTTAAACTTAACAACGCAAATTTTCTTCCTATTGAACTCTCCACACCTTTGAATTAAACTCTCCATACCTTTTAACTGAACACTCCCTATATTTTTCTACCGATATATCTCCTGGCTGCTCAGTTGCTGCTCGGAGACTGGTCATCGGCCAGCCCACTTGAGATGACAAATCTTGGAAGGCGAGGTACTTCAGGTCTATTCGTTACCATCTTCCTTCCGCTGAGAGGGTCTGAGAATTACCGGGTTGAGCTCCAACATCCCCTACCTACTGTATAAGGTCTGTGGTCGCTTCAGTGACGTCCTTGAGCATAATTTTGGATATTGGTAATTGTATGTACTTTGAATGCTGAAAAGTAATTTCAGATTTATCAGCAGTATAATTTACAGTCTGCACACAGGGAGAAAGGTTATGATAACTAAGGTTACAGGCATCCTGGACCTGTCTAATAGGCAAAGTTATACACTGTAATGTTGCTAACTTGCTAGTTTTGGTGACGTTCTTGCAGTTGGGACTACATACGATGTTGAACAACTTTGTACTAAGGTGTCAATCCCCTCATCGTCCAGGCACTGACTAATAATACAATTTTAAAGACAGCGGTATGATATTTTGTTACTTCAGAGAGTTTAAAAAAAATACAAAAATTAGATGCACGAAGACACTGTTATGAGAGAAAAATCTCGTGTGCCAAATGTTCTGAAAAATAAATGGTGAAAGTAATACTCCAAAAAGAAAACACCCTTTGTAATATGTTCATCAGGCGTCCAGTACGGTATACATTAGTTCGATGAGTGTTTCCATCGAGAAGGCAGCGAACAGTCGCTGAGTGGATTGCCTCTCAGTGACTTTTTTCCTATTACTCTTAGCATAATTATGAAAAGCTCGACTAATATTAATTAACGCCTTATTTTGTTTTGATGATGACAAGCTGCAAACCACAAGCAATTACTGAAATTTGGCTTAAACTTCTTAGTTTAGTTTTTGTATATGATAATACGTAAACGAGTTGATTGCTAAATTGATGTTTATCATTAAGATCTCCAGACCATGGCTTCAGGAGATAGATAATAAAAATCTCAAACGCAATAATAAGCAACTCCTAATGGCCCAAAGCACTATAGCAAGAAAAATCTCCCCCCCNAAAAAAACATTTCATGGCTCTCTTCAACGCCTGCAGATCCACATGGCCGAACACGAGTGCCGGCAATGAATTCCAAGCAACCTTAAGCGCCTGTGTTGAACGCTCTGTTCTTACTACTGTATATTGAATATAAACATTTGCTATGGTACAAGCGTTTTAATGATTGCATACTAGCTGCTCTGATAGATTTTTGTATGGAATTAATGCAACAGTTAATGAACGTTCTGCTATATGTTGCTCAATAATAAAAGCTCTTCCTGAGTCTCTGCATCTTTATCATTATCCGATTTATTGCAGGTCTACATGCATATCTACCGACATAATCAAATTTGTATAAAATATAGGATGTGTTGTAAATTAACGTTTTACCTCACACACCAAAGGGTCCCGAGTGCCTTTTCCGTAAGGGATGTTGCAGCTTGCCGCAGTTCCAGCTGACGAGGTTAGCTTTGTAATCTTAAGTAGGCTCTCAATATACTTCCCCTTCTGTTTCGGGAGCTGGGTGGGCTGCCGATCGAGGTGGCCGACCTATCACCGGTAGATTTCTACCTTCTTGTATTTCGTTCCTTCTCCTGTGTGGCGTAGCTGAGCGAAAGCGTTCAGCCGTGCCCGGGGGTTGGAGATGCATAACTTGCGCCTTTTTCCTGTCAGTAGCGCACTCACCACTCAGAGACCTCCAAGCAGAAAAGCCGAAACCAAAATCATTGATAATTTTAAAATGCTTTCTAATGGCGCACGACCCTGTGTAAACCACAGCAGTGGTTCGGCGCTATATAGACATTGTGTCCCTGATCCATTGGAAAATATTTCAGTACTACTCCTACTAGCGCTTTATAAAATATAGATTGTGTTGGATAATAGAGTCGTTTTATGCCTGAGTACAAATAATACCGTATATGAATAGTCATGCGTCACGAGGTGATCTAGTTTTCAATTGTGTCAAACCTTTAGCTATGCACTGTAGGTATTACCGTACGCTAACTAGGATTAACTGATTCATTACTTTGTCTCAGGAATACCTCTGCACCGCTTCATGTACCACTATATAGAATGTAAATAGCGTAGGTAATTGCACATTTTGTAAGATGTCATGTATACAACTAAGATATGTATGATATGCCATTGCATTCTGTAGAAGCTTCCGTGGTAGCAATACAGTGTTATATTCTAAGATTGTGTGAATTGTAACTTTACCTACAATGCCTACTATTAGCATCATCTCAAAGATATCCTTTAAATCAATTGTTCTAGAACGATTGTTCCCCAACTTATCTGTGCTCGGCACCCCTAACAGACTTTTGCTGTGTGTTTGGACCCCAACAAAATTAATATCTGATATGATGACGAAGAATTTAAATTATCTCAATTTACGCCACATATTCAAGTTTATTTCTGAATGACGTTGAAATAATTTGAGGTTTCACTACCCTCCTTGACTTGAAAGTTCACCTCGTAGGGATGCGACCACTCCCGGTCGGGAGCTGCTGCTCTAGAATGATTGATTTTTCTGTTTCCTGTTTCCAATGTCATGCCATGTGCAACTTGGAAAGCATTGTCTGATTGCCCCTCGATCTATGTTTTGTAATATACATAAGCATTGTACTTGTTGTATTGTCTTAGTATTAAGAAAACGAATACCTCCACGCGTTGGAGAAATAAATTATTTTCATTTCATTCACTTCATTCATTTCATTCACTTCATTCATTCATTTCATTCATTCATTCTATTAAAAACTATAATAAAATACCACCTCTCTTATGCTTCTTTCCCATCAAACTGATACATTTTGGCTCTTCAGGTCTTTGTATTCTCGTCGAGCTGCTCGTGTGGCCACGAAGCCCGGTTATAGAAGAGTTAGGAAGAAAATGCAACATTAACGAGCGCTTTAAGTGTACGTTATATTGTTACCCATACCCATCAAATAACAAAGCAATAATAGTAGCAATAGCACCAACTCATCTAACGCTCGTAGAATACCACATCGGTTGTATTTCTTAGTTAGCCCAGTTTAAGAGACTGTTACCACACCACGAAGCCTTTTTTGTTTCCCATAAGATACAATTGGAACATTAACTCTTGTATCAAAACAACAGAGCCGGGTAAAACTTGGGTTAAGGGATACTACACTTCGGCTAGTTTACCTAGAAGTTAAGCGCTGTATGATTATTTATTTACAGTTATTTTTCAGTCATTTTGCAGCCTCTGATTCGCTCCGATAGTCCGACTGTTTCCTGCAAGTGTCAGCTGAACAAAAATCAAATTTTTATCCCTGACGTAGAACACTGACCATATAGCCTCCTGGCCAACAGAATGACCCACTCTGGACGCATTAAACCCGTTACAAATGGTGTTATTCCTGAGAAAAGTGATGTTTAATTCAGGCAGTAAAAGGTTAATGAATGAAAATAGCATCAAATGACTGCTAATGAAGATTTTTGTATGCCATTGCTGTGGTTAAGCTACTGACCTAACAGCCAGGTTAATAAAAGCGCAATTCCATGAACTGACGCAGATTAAGCAAAAAGAACGAGAGAGTTACAGGTAAGAGAATTACAGCATTAGACAGTAGATCATGACTTTTGTACGCAATCTTTGATTGCAAATTAATGACCACAGTGAGGTCAGATAGACACGCAATTCCATGAATGATTACATGCGGTAAATCAGTAAGAAAGGGCGAACTGGGGTAAGTAAATTGACTTCTGATTATGTTTTTTATATGACACGCTGCTGCTCAGTCTCTGATCAATTGAATTATAGATATAAAAAAAAAACAATTCTGTGAAGTAATTCACGAGTAAATCTAACAAAACTGATCAAGTTGAGCAAAAAGAAGTAACTGTTAATCGTGTTATTATATGCCGTCGCTGTTGCTCAGTTACTAATCAAGGAATTAAAGTCGTTGCGGAGGGCAATTTTATGAGCGGCTTCGCCAGAAAATTACGTAAAATAAAAGCTTTCTTTGATTTCTGAGAGAATGTGATGAAGTCTAGCTAGGAAGTGCGCGGTAGCCCGTGCAGCATACGCTCAGAGAATATTTTACGTCTGCTATGAATTTTTCAACTGGGGGGTTTGCACGGCGAAAGTCAGAACAAAGAACGTCATGCCAATAATTTGTGAGCTTTCGATATCATCCAAAGCTAGAACGCCTCGTAGCCTAAGACCATCACCCGCAGTGATGGAAAATTCAACGCCGTCATTTTTTATGGCTAGCTTATTCTAGAGTTTTGGCATTTTTCACATCTCAGTCAACCAACCTGACTGGCAGAAAAAGCTAAACTCCTTCTGCCTCTTTTTGGTTGGATTATAGATTCAACACCATCATTTTTGATGGTCAGCTAACTCAAGATTTCAGTCCAATTTTCACTTCTCAGTCACCCCACTTGACTGCTCAAAAAATCATTATTTTGACTCAACTCCTTCTGACTCGTTTTGGGTACACAGACAACAAAATTCATTGCCGTAATTTCTCTTGGCCAGCTGATTCTAGTTTGGTAAAACGTTAGGAGTTTTGACTGAGATTTAAGAAATGACAAAAAATTAGGTTTACCTGGCCACTAATAATGACGGCGATGAAATTTGTGTCTCCACCCAAAAAGAGGGAAAAGGAGTTGAGCAATGTTCACAATTATTTGCAGAGAGTCAGGTGGGTTGACCTAGTGTGAAAAATCTCTAGAATTAGCTAGCCATCAAATATGACGGCGTTGAAATTTGTCCCCCCACCACGGGCGATATTCTTACCCCCTTGGGCGTTCTAGTTGCTTGCTGGTTTGGTTTCTCTGTACCGATGTAAGGATTAAGTAGGTAGGAGAAAATTCATCCGCTGAAAGTCTATACGGACTGTTGTATATGAAGGCACAAAACAATCGCCTAAAAATCAAGGGCCTCTTGGATCTGCAGAATTTGATGCGCTGGGGATATAAGCAAATACTCATACATAAATAAAGAGTCTTTTTTGCTGCAAGTTCTTCAAGTGATTGAGTTTTCGTTCTCTTCATTCTTAATCCATTCTGGGTATTTTTTTTAGCTCAATTTCTTCGGAGCATTTTTTCTAGCCTGAGCAAAGGTCAAATGTTTTCATATCTATTACAATCAACTTTTTTAATAGTTATGATACGCTGCTGAGCGTTTTCGGTAATTCCTTTTGGCTAAACGCTATTTTTTTGCACTGCTTCAATAAAAAAAAATTGGGAATTTGCATGCATGTTGGAGGTTCTGCTGCCCTAAATTTAAGCTAACCTTGATCATAACAGAAGATCGAACCTACAGGCGTGATGTATCTTTTACACCAAAATCCGCGCCATAAGTAAGAACAATAAAAAGAGTCTTCACAATTTCATTTAACGGCCGGTTAGAGACCAGAGCTTCCTTTAAAATAATAACTAAAGATTCCATTTTGGTAAACATATACTTGCTTTTTTAGCGCAGTCCCATTACTGTAAAAAAAAAACGTTTTGCTTGCAACAAACTTTTACAATATCAACGCATTTGTAAGCTTTGACCATAATATATGTATAATCTAGCTCGTTTCTAAAGTGCATGCTAGGATGCGTCATATATAGAGCCTAGGGAAACATGTTGGGCTGCTCGTGAACTATAGCGAACTATATCTAGCCAATTTTTGTTAAAAGAAGAGTTAAAAGAAAGTAAAAGAAGAAGGATGCTACAAACAGGGCTGGGCATTACCTCAGTAAAGGCACGCGCCATTTAATAGTAGAAACACTAATAATACTGCACAAAGAGGGAGGTCCGGATGAAAAACACTTGTATGATGACAAGCCAAAAACTCTTGCGATTATTTGACGGATAAATTTGTGTTCCTACAAGTATGCGTCACCCGCGTTAGTTTCAAGTATCAATTAAACTGCAACATCACTCTCTAGTCAACATGGGCAAGAAAAGCGGTCTAACCAGTAAAGACGATATCAAATTGATTTCGTTATTGGCTTCTGGTAAGACAATACTCGGAAGTTTCCAAGGAATTACAGCGTGATCACCGAACATTAAGGCTTATGCAATTGAAGGCAAGTCAACAGGAAAATTCCGTATAGAGCCTCTACGAAGAAATTGTCTGCTCGGGATATGCGACATTTGAAGGTTTCTATGGCTAGTAAACAACTTTCTACAAGTAAGGCGATATTTGAAGACGCTGTAGCCCCAATGCTAATCAGAAAGACAAGATGTGAGGTTCTGCAGAAGCTAGGGAAAGTGAAAAAGGCAATTAAACGACCACTTCTAACAAAAAACTCATGAAGAAAATAGGGTCAAATGGGTTGAATGGAGAAAGGTACTGCCGGTTTCTTGAAGCTAACTTGATTCCATGGCTTGATGAGCAGACTATTGCATGCAGATCCCAATTGGTATTTCAACACGATAACGCTCCCTCACACCGAGCCACTACACTGCTCCACGAGTCGCTAGCACTTAAAGGTCAAAGCTTCCCAGGCCATTTTAAGCTGACTTCTTCTCACTTATGCTCCATCTCTATATTTAAGCTCCGCATATCAGCGGC
>LQNS02278070.1:30467099-30479617 GCA_001587735.2 Parhyale hawaiensis
TTTTTCTCTTCTCGTTTCTCCATTCCTCTACATTCTACTAAGATAATGGCAATAGCTCATAGAGGATCGGGGTGTAAATCCCGGTGTCTTTTTGGGAATGGGCCTTTTGGTTCGTCTACTGCCGCCTATCTAATCTAATCTACTTAATTAATGGCAGCATCGCATGGTCTGGACTTCAGATTTTGCTCAATGTTCATTCAATCTAAGTCCACTGTTTGTTCTCTTGACTGGAATCTCCGCCAAGCTTATCCCCATACTAGAGAGGAAAACAAAATATAGAAATATGTATATGTAGGCGCGGTTCTATGCCCTACACCGGGAAGAGCGATGAAGCTCTCAACATTTGACGGGCTTTGCATCTCCCGAATAACTTTACTTAGATTTTCAATGAATATCAAACAGGCCATTAGTTAATTTATTAGATAAGAAATCATGAAAAGCTAAAGATGGACAAAGTCATTAACATTGAGGGATCTGTAATAGCAATAAATAGGTTAGAAATATAATACCAAGAGTGTCAGCCTAAGGTTAATTAGGTTCAGCAAGGGTACAGCTATCGCAGGTCCGGAGACCAACTCTCCGACCCTAGGGCAGGGACATGCGTATCGAATGCTAACACAGAGACATGCTTTTTTAGTAGTATTTTAATTTTAATAACACAGAGACAAAGGACGGGAGCACTTCAGCCTAACTGACGTTGTTTGCTTACAAGAAAAAGGGACTACGGCAAATTATTCTACCTTGTACGAACGGCGCCTACAGTATATATTAGTACAGATTGGTCTTTATCAAAGGATTTTTTATACCTAAAAGTTGATGATCAAAGAATTTTATACAAATTGTTGAGAGCCTTGATTGATGTATTTTTCATTTGCGAACGTCCACAAAAATAACTTAAATTGATGAGCATATCGGCGATACTTGAGAACGATTACGCTTGAAACGGCTGAAAACTCAATGCTACTCCTTCTCTCAAGCATAACCGGTTTGCGATCAATAGCGTAAACTCGATCCAAAGGGGCTAAACCAATGCAATGAATAAAAGTTCTGGGTTCCACAAATTTAAAACAATCGCACTGGACGATCTCAGTCGATGTTCGATAACCCAAAGTTATACTTCTTACGCCAAGAATAAATAAATGTTCCGGACACGTTACAAGTAATCGAACTGGACAATCTCAAAGGTTGTTGGATGGCTAATGGTACGCGCCGTCGCGGCCACATTGACCGGCCGGTAAACAGAAGGCCTGGGATGACACAAGCGCGAGGTGCGGTGAGATGTAGGACACGTTCTCCGAACTGACCAGGAAGCATGGCATTCTTGTGGTGCCCAGGATGCTTCCAGAAACTGAATCATTAGCGTCTGCATGCCTGATCTGGTCCGCAGGCACTCTATAATAACTGTCTTACTTCTTCTTCTTCTTACGACTTGAGAGATATATATTTTTTTTTTTTTGACGAATGCATGCAAGGCCCGCTATGCATGTAATTGTGTTGTCCTGTTGACGATATTTTCATGTTGATCGTAGATTTAATGATGTTTACTTGCATGATCCACTTCATAGGTTGTAATGAAGGTCCAGTTGATAGCTTCATGTTGCACTGCTTTTTATTATTATTATTTTTCTTATGTTCATTGGATCCGCTCCATATAAGCTGTAATCAGAAACCAGTTTCACGTGCTTAGGTTGTGTCTTTATTTTTATTTTTTTCTAAACCATACCTGCCACACTTCATTGAGTCTTGAGGTTCCACTTTTTAATATTGATGTTGTATTATAACTTTTTTTTGTGTGTTGAGATCCATATGTATACATGATTGATTCTTTGCATAGTACTTTGTTGTATGTTAACTATTTGTTTTCAGGACATAATTATTATTCACTGTATTAACTTGCTTTTAATTACGTACAGGTAGTTCTCCTGTTATGTTACTGTAATTATTGTGGATACATATGTATAGATTTGTGTTCTCTAATCTTATTTAACTGTTTTTTGTGGTTAAGTTTTATAACGTTAGAATGATATAACGTAGGTACGTGAATGCTAAGGTTAGCGTCATCATAGGTGGGCACTTGTGGCCACTTGCAGCCCCAAACCACCGGCCTTTTTTGGCTCGTTTGGCAGGTGAGGGCAGGTGCCGCATGTGCCCAACAGTGGGTATCACTGCTACACTGTGATATCTTCTTGAGTGCACCGCACTTATCGAGAAGACTCAGCAAGCAGTGATGCTCGAGATATGATAAACGATAAAGAAGTTAGTTATGTTGCACCACTATTCTTGATGACCTAAGATAAGCGCATTCTAGTAGAATGTTAACAAGGAGCTTCTAATGAGAGGAGCAAATCCAAGCACTTTCTGGGCGAGTAAACACATGGCCTTGTCTCGTGATCGAAGCTGGCGATTGGAGTCCTCAAAGTGGCTGAAGTGGCAGTGGTCAACACATATAATTAAGGAAGATGCAGACAGGCAGTTCTTCAATATATTTGCAAAGACAATGGTGTCTGAAGATTTATATCCCAGTACTCACCCTGTTACCTTCATCATCAGATGTTATAGCTCTCTGATTGGCTATGCCACTCAGCCAGTTGAAGGGGAAAGTTTACTCGAAACGCTCCCGTAGGGTAAACAGAGAGGGTGCGCTCCTCCCTATTAGAACCTCCTTGGAAGTTAAATAACACGCCTTTCGTGCATTCGAAGGGACTACTGATTTGTTATTAATATCTAAATTGAAATATTACTACAAGTGAACAAATTAAAAACTAGAGCACTCTGAGAGCGCATACCTCCGCCAAGCGAGGCAACAGTAGCAAAAAATTTAAATTGACTCTGAAACCATAATTTTCATTGTATAAACTTCAAACTTTAATAATTTGTGCCTTTTGATAGTAATAACAGCTGGTGCAATTTCTGGAAGATCCGTTCATAACTTTTTGAGTTATACTGCTAACAAACGTTATGACCAACATGAGTCAAACATTCAAACGAACAATCTGATCTGCACCAAAATTTAATCATTTATGTCTTTTAACAATACTAACAACCCCTATACGTTTCATAAATATGCATTCATTATTTTCTGAGTTATTGTGCTAACAAGCATAAAATTAAAAACAGTGACAAACGAACGAACGAACCAACGGATCATTATCAAAATTTGGTCATTTACTCTTTGTTACATACCTAACAAATCATAGTAATTTCATAAAAATCCATTAATAACTTTTTGAGTTACGGCATTGAGAAAAGTAAGGCAGACAAACAAACAAACAAACGGATGGACATATCTTCACCAAAAGTTAATCATCTGTTTCTCCTAACATACCTAACAATCTCTGCAAATTTTGTCCAAATCGGTTCAGAACTTTTTGAGTTATCTTGGTGACAGACAGACACGACGAAAACATAACCTCCTTGGCGGAGGTAATAACCTCTGGAATCAATTAGCAGGCACCACAGGGATTTGTTCCAAAAATCGACTTGTTGCTATATTTCCTTGCAATATAAAGGAAGTAAACAATAAGCAAGAGCCAATATTGGTTATTCTTATACATGTGTGCGTGTGTACTAATATACATACAAGTGGCCTGGCAGCATAGTCAGACTTCGAAGGTAAAAAATGTAAAATTGTTTCAGCAGAACCCATGTTTTCTTCCTTCTTATTCGTGGTTCTGTGCCGCAAAATAGCTTTTGCTTTTCCTTCGTTGATGTCGGACTCAGTTTACTCATCATAGACCTAAGAGGAAACAATACTCTTTACTGTGGGAAGGAAGCGACGCACGTAAAATTTAGAGGTATTTATGTATCTCAAGCTTAGATTAGAAAATTAAAAATGGCATTTGCAGAACAAAGACTTTTTTGCCTGTGTGGGACATTTAGTCTCTCACTAGAAAAAAAAGGACCGAATAAATCGTTTTGTTATTTATATTTTTTTCGCGCTCGTCTCCCAAGCGCTGGACTTCGCAAGTCGAACTTTGAAGGAATGCGGAAAATTTCTGCCTGGCATATAGTGGGTGGCCGGGAAACTCTGGAGTGTATACATATACTGTATATGAGGTCTTTGGAATCGTACTTAACCATACGTTGCGTAGTCAACTTTGCTCATCATTACATTATTATTATTATTATGTAAAATACATATTTCAGGAGCTTCTAAAAGGATCTTATTTTAATGATCTGTAGTACCTAAGCTATCACGTCGAGTCATGTACATTTGAATAATGATGAGAGTAATAATGTAACAGTAAGTAACTTCGACTACGGAACTTGCTACGTATCATTCCGAGCGCCTCATATTGCAGAAGGCAGATACACACGAGCCACATTTTCCATGAACAAACGGGTAAAGATTGCCGGAACGCCAAGCTTGCTGCGTCATTTCAATACGCGCGCATTGTAACGTGTGTATGGGGAAGTTGCACCGAGACGGAGTTTTTTGGGGTAAAATCATTGCCGAGTCTCCTAGTTTGGACGCGCAAATTATAACCATGATACACTATACTTAAGAGGTTTTTGCTGACAATGCTCATTCTGCAATAAATTTCTATAAGTTTTTTGGACGTCTCTATACAAACAATCACAGCAAAGTACGTGTTGAGATGCTATGTAATAAGGAAAAACTGGATGGGAACTGTTTCGACTTGCTCAAACACAACGGACAGAAGCCTTACCATGCCTGAACTAATTCCCAAAGTTAGTAGAGCTTTTGTCATGGAATTGCGAATATCGAAAACTTTTATCTATCGTGTGCATTGACATCAAGAGCTTATTTGTACAGCTTATGCTAAATTGGTTTTGGAATGAGCATAATATTATATTCGAGGGTGAAGAATGAAGAAGAGCTTGTGCCATTGTTTTACTATCATTCACTGTCTGCACAGTAATGTGATCACGTTACTTTATTATAATTACCGTATTGTACTTATGCACATTAGACAGGAGGAACTTCGTGTCTCGACTCAACACACTGTAGGTGAAGTGAAATTGGCTTCAGTCACTGATGATTTCGCGATGATATTAAAGTTGATAGGTGAAATGATTCCTTGATATCCGAACCACAACGTCCATGTATAAGCTATGAAGGTTTAGCATTATAAGTTCTTCCCCGCCTATTTTTCTGCCCGGGCACGCTGGCCTATGATATAATATAATGCACAGTTTGTTTATTGATTTCTCCTTTGTTTGGTTGGCCTCTCCGTGTCGATGTAACAAATTACATAAGGGGAATTCATTTGCTTTGGTCATTGGCAGGAGGACAGTTGTTTTAGCATATTTTGCAATCCAAGCATTAAGGAAGCCTATTGTAACTTGGAGCCCTATCATAGATACTAATTTTCTCTTCTTTTTTTCCAACATCAAACCTTTTCTGAGTTGCAAATGGTGCGCAATTTGAGAGGAATATTAGTAGAAAGGAGACAAAAATACGCTCCAGAGTAGGACTACGGTGATGCGTAAAGAAAACCGGTTTTCGTTGAAGCCATTGCTTTTTTGGTCTCTTTTAATTAATGACGATGCAGGCTCGCTAATAACAGCTACTACTGCACTGGTGGGAATACTACGTAACTAAAACAGTGAGCTGGACTATTCGTAGCGATGACCCGTAGGTACTTCCGTACGAAGCACTGCCAGTACTAAAGCCTCGTAAAATAACATACAAATTAATACCAGAATAATGAAGCGCCTGTTGATACTTGTTATCACCACAAGCTTCTTTCGAAATTTGTCCTGGAAATTCTGATGATTAAAACCGAAAAAAGTATCATAGCATGGCTTGCTGTAGAGTGAAGTGACATCATAGATGAACGCCAGTAGCTATGCTTGGAATCCACCGAAGATACACAAGATCGGATAACAGACAAGGCTCACGAATGTAGGGACGTCGTCAATTACGGCAAGTAATGATATCTAGTACTGCGTGAAGATACCCAATATTGGCTTACAGAGAGTAATTACGATGTAGTGACGTCATTAATTACACCCGGTCGTGGCGTTTTACACCTAGGCCCTGCGTACGGCTGGCCTCCTCTAAGGACGTTGGTTCCTCTCTCGGAGCAAAGGTACAAGAATCCCCCGGCGAGACACGGGGGTGGCCGTACACAATGACGCAGTTACACGCGACGTTGCGCAGCAGGTTCCGCTGGCGCCAGGCTGCCATCCTCCCCTTAGAGTTAGAGGAACTGAGCGGAGGCGTGCGCATGAACAGCAAGCTGATGAAGTTCCGAAGAACTGGTAAACTGACTCGTTCGCCTCACACTGGATTGTAACTGACATGCTTTACTTATATGATTCCAACTGTACAGATATGCTTATTAAGTTGGCCATGAGTTTAACTGTATATAATAATATTGAACTAAAGCTAATATCATAAAACAAATATAGGATTGTCGACAAATTTCATAAAAAAACTTAATGTTTCGGGAATTTAATTTCCCATCTTCAGAAGTTTAAAATTTATAACTGACAAAGGATGAATAATAATAAGAATGTTTAATTTGGCAAGACCTAAAATTGAGTGTTTGCATGAGGGGACCTAAAAAGTAAAAAATGACTATAGTGCGCAACGAGGGTCTTTATATAAGCGTGGGTCGGTATGGGATGCGGAAGTAAGCGGGTAAGTCCAGTCGGAGGCAAAAGCGTCAGTCACTGATCGTGACGAGCGGTACAGCAGAAGTCATTATGTTAAGGTCAGTTATAAATTTTAAACTTCTGAAGATGGGAAATGAAATTCCCGAAACGTTAAGATTTTTATGAAATATGTCGACTATCGTATATTTGTTTTATGTATATAATAATGATAAATTTTTTTAAATACAATTAAACACATTTGACACTAGAGAACTCTGAGAGCGCATACCTCCGTCAAGCGAGGCAACGGTAACGAAAAATCAAATTGGTGCTGAGACCATGACTTTCTTTGTAGCTACACCAAAATCTAGTCATTTGTGCCTCCTGATAATATGAACACTTTCTGTAATTTTCTTGAAAATTCATTCATAACTTTTTGAGTTATGCTGCAAATAAACATTATGACAAACCTGAGTCAAACGTACTAACGAACCAACCGATCTGCACCAAAATTTAATAATTTATGTATTTTAACCTTACAAACAACTCCTGTAAATTTCATGAAGATCCATTGAGAAGTTTTTGAGTTATTGCGCTAACAAGTATAAAAATCAAACACAGTTACAAACACACGAACGAACCAACAGATCATAACAAAAATTTTGTCATTTACTCTTCGTTATAAGCCTAACAACTCATATAAATTTCATGAAAATCCGTCCTTAACTTCTTGAGTTTTGGCATTAACAAAAATGAGGCAGACAAACAAACGGATGGACGGATCTTCACCAAAAGTTAATCATCTGTTCCTCCTAACATGCATAACAATCCCTGTAAATTCATCTAAATCAATCCATAACAATTTTTTAGTTATATTGATGACACACGGACAGAATGACAGACAAACCAACAGACAGACAGACAAATCCGACGAAAACATAACCTCCTTGGCGGAGGTAAATATACAGGCAATGGCATATGTATTCTCTATACTCTCAATAATTCTCCTGTCTCAAGCCCCACTGATACCATCAGCTAATCGAAAGAGGATTTATTCTAAAACAGAGCACTAATAGGAAAAATGTAACTATAGCACTCTGAAAGTGCATACCTCCGCGAAGCAAGGCAGCGGTAACGAAAAATTCAAATTGGTTCTGAAGCCTTGATTTTCTTTCCATCAGCACCAAAACATGATCACTTGTGGTTTTTGATAATATTAACAGTGTCTGTAATTTTCTTGGAGATCCGTTCATAAGTTTTTGAGTTATGATACTAACAAACATAAGTCAAACACACAAACGGACGAGCCGATCACCACCAAAATTTAATCAATTATGTATGTTAACATGACTAACAATTCCTGAAACTTTCATAAAGATACATCCATAATTTTTGAGTCATTGCTCTAACAAACATTTTAACAAACATATGTCAAACACATAAAGGGACGTACCAATCATCACTAAAACTTAATCAATTTAATCAATTATGTCTTTCAACATTACTAACAATTCCTGAAAATTTCATAACGATCCATCCATAATTTTTGAGTTATTGCGCTAACAAACATTTTAGCAAACACTAGTCAAACACATGACTAACAATTCCTGAAAATTTCTAAAGTTCCATCAATAATTTTTGAGTTATTTCGCTAACAAACGTTAGTCAAACACACAAACGGGCCTACAGATCATTACCAAAATTTAATCAAGTCTGCGTTTTAACATTATTAAAAATTCCTGAAAATTTCATAAAGATTTATTCATAATTTTCTAAGTTATTACGCTAACAAACATAAAGTCAAACACAGTGACAAACGAACGAATGAACAAACAAACAGATCATCACAAAAATTTGATCATTTACTCTCTATAATAAACAAAAAACTCACGTAAATTTCATGAAAATCCGTCCATTACTTTTTAAGTTATGGCACTAAAAAAAAAAAATAGGCGAACAAACAAACAAACGGATGGACAGATCTTCACCAATAGTTAATCATCTGTTCTCCTAACATACCTAACAACTCATGTAAGTTTCGTCAAAATCTGTCCATAACTTTTTGAGTTATCTTGGTGACAGACAGAGAGACAGAAGGACAGACACGCAAGCCCCACGAAAACATAACCTCCTTGGCGGAGGTAATAAAATTTTTAAGCTAAGCTTTTGCCAAATAGTACTGTGGTATGTTAATGACCAGGCATTGAGGGTGCCCATGGGAGGTGACGCACAAGATACAACCACGTATGTGTGCCTAAGCCATCAAATGGATAGTATTGCTAACATAGCCATAACCGCATGATGCCGATGCCACACGGTAGTCAAAAGAATGTGTATCGTCATCTTTTCGTCCGAACGTTATGTTTATCTCTTATAAACACAGCTTTAAGATTGTTAAGAAATGCTGTAAAAATGTTTACCGTCAGTTCAGTTATGCCGTTAGTTAACTGTCGGACATGTAATTATATCTGGAGGGATTTATAACTGAGAATTCTTTGCAAAAATGTGCTATTCAAACGGTAAATCAACGCATTCGGACGAAAAGATGACGATACTCGTTTTTTTTTATTAGTGTGTGGCCTCGGCATTACAGATACAAGACAGTTAGTTCAGGCTCTAGGGGGGTGTCTGTGTACATTTCTCTTTCACGGCTCTACCATGTATTTTCCTACTCCATATGATGAGGACATTAACAAAAGTCGGGTAGAACTTTCGCAACTGGTAGATTTTTGAGGGGGGGCATTGGGGGGCACAAGTTGTCAATTAATGACTGATTGTTGTGAAACCTGCTCAGAATATTTATTTTTGAAAAAGAAACACATTTTGTTCCATCACTCTTTCGATTTAGGCCTTAGCTTTTGAGATAATGAGGTTTATATATATGTATATTTTGAAAATTTCAAACGGATAGAACTCGATGAGTTTTCATGCTAGAAGAAAAACAAGGACAGTTTTGGAGTCCTTGAAACATTCCTAATAAAACTATACAGCTGGATTATCTATTTCTGCCCTTACAATATATTTTTATCACAGCTGAAAAACGAACCCTTAATTGTTTTTACCTAGATTTTAGTTAGCGATCGCAATAAAATAGAAAATGGAGAATCCAGCTGTGATAAAAAATATTATAAGGGCAAAAATGAACAATTCAGCTCTGTAGTTTTGTTAAGAATGTTTGAAGGATTACAAAACTGCCAAAACTCATCGAGTTCTATTCGTTCGAAATTTCTAAAATATACGTATATATTTTGGAGAAGTAAGTAAGAAAGCCTTCTGGGATTTTAGTTTTATTAGACCCCGAGCTTTCGAGCCGTTAAACACGACTCGTCTTCAGGGGAATAAAATTTCACCCGGCTAGAGCTATCTGCTTAAAGTAGGTATCCTATCTACCAAGAAAACGCTGCAAATAATATATTAGCAAGTCGAAAGAATAAAAATGGAGATCAGTTTGTCTATTATTGGAGGATGCGACAGTAAGCTCCGGAAAACTGAACATGCCTGTTGATAGAATTTGGGTTAGAATGAGAATGGAAAGCTTCTAAAAGTTGCCTAGACTTTTGACTTATTTTTCAGTAAGTGAATTTTCTCCGAAGGGGAAGCACCAACCAAAGAGCAAGCAAGCCATAGAGGAGCAGGCAAGCAAGAAGCAACCAACCAACAACCGCGTGTTATTGTATTGTGAATGGATGGTACTACCTTCCACTCCTTCAGTCATAAAATTTCCGAAAATGTTATTGCTATGGATGCCGTAAGAAGTGTCAGAGATGAACCCGATTAATCTACTTTTAATAACTTAAAAAATAATCAATTGATTCTCTGCTTTTGACAATTCTAAAATATAACAACTTACGAGCTCGTAATTCTAAGTTTTTACGAATTGTGAAAACTAACCATTTTTTCTCAACGTCTAATAGTTTTAAAAAAATAATCAATTAATTCTCTGTTTCTAAAATTTGAAGATCTAACCAATTCAATATCTGCTGTTAATAATTTCAAGACTGAACTAGTTGATTCGCTGCCATAAGTAATTTAAAAATTGGTAGTCCCCCTGGAAATACCGCCATTATAACAGAAAAATAACAGACAACCCGCATATTTTGGTGACAGATGAGTTCCACTTCCTTATTCCAAGACTGGCGTATTTTTCTCACTAATTTTTGGCCCTGGGCCACCCGTCCAACACCCAGCCCCCAGTCTATCATTTTCTAAGCTCCGGCATTTCCTTTCTTGTGACTCATCATTTCTGTGTCCTTTTCTCTGCAGTGATATACAAACATCATGTGCCTCTATGTGTTGCCTGCTTCTGATGTGACTGCTTGTTTAGAGCGTTTGATCTTGACCGCGCCGAGGTACAGCTACAGCTATGCGGTGAAAGGAAATATTGAAAACTTGCTAAATATTCCGACATAATATGTTAGTACGGGGCTGAAAATTGCAAAATAGCATTATGGAAGTAACCGTATATATTGTTACTAGCCCAACGTTTTAAAATTATTTCATTACCACCAGAAGCAGTGCACAGCTCATATCAGCTGATTAATAAAGCTATTAGTTGTATATATTCAAAATTTAGTATTAACGTCCAGCAACTATCAGCCATGTAATAAACTTGTAGCTGCTTCCTGAAACCACTAAGAGCCTGTAGTAACAATCAGCCGAATAACAGTTAATGAGCTAGTTTTGTTCAGAGGGCATTAGCAGTGTCCAAAACCTCAATAGCCATGTAAAAAAAAAAAACAGCTAACCGTGTTCACAACTATTTGAAGTATAGAGCTACCATCAGCTATGTTTCAGAATCACGAGCTCTGTTCAGAGAGCATTAGCAGTGTTCAGAACCATTACTTTGCTCACCAATCATTAAGTTAAACATTAACTAAGCCCGGTCACCATTAGATGTATCCAGTAACCACAAAAAAGTTTAAACATTGTTTGTCATGTCAATAATGTGTTAAACATTCCCATCTGCCACCATTATGTCATAGAACCATAAAACTGTCCAGAACCCGTAACCATGATCAGCAGCCATTAGCTGTGTCCATTAAAGATTATATGTGCCCAGTTATCATTAGTTGTACCCTTAAGCTGCAAGAAATTAAGGTCCGAAAATCATTTCTCGTGTCCAAAAACTATTCTCTCGTGTTTTAAATCAGGTCCGGTATCCACAAACAAGAACGTACGGTATTAAAATATTTTTTTTGTATCGAATATAATATTGATAGAGATACACATTTGATTGGGCTACACTCTTTCAACATACTCTACTCCAAGGTTTACACACTTCTAAAGCCATGCGGCCCATGCCATCAACTTGACACCTTTGAAAATAGATCCTAGTAAGTTTTTCAGATAAAAGTCGCTAATTTGTGGCGGAAAACAAGCAATAACTCATTGACCATCCACCAGATAATGCTGGTCTGCCGCCATGCCACTTTTACTCATTTTCTAAATTGTAAAAAAAGAAAAAAACTCGCGGACAATGATAAAGATAAATTCAGAGCGGAAATTTATACTTACTTGCGAGGACTCTGAGTACGTATTTTATCAAGTAAATGACACGCCCCCAGATGTGCGTTTGCCTCGAAAGAGTGTATGTTGATAGCAGGTAAATCTTAATCAACTAGGCATCTCAGTTAATTTCGTATTTGTTACCCTGTCGCCAAAACTTATGGAACACCCATAGTAACGCTAGTGTCCTGAAAACTGTTTGCCATGACTGCCAATCACTAGTTTTGTCTGTATACTTTACTAATACTAGTAGTCAGATATCAATTTACCTTGTCTGTAAAGCATCACCTGTGTCCAGAAATATTCAATGTTAGTGGTCAGACACCATTACCCACGTCCTAAAGGACCTAAACTATTCAGTGCATCTCGGAACCATTAGCCTTCTCTACAAAAGGCCGTGCAGTCGGCAACTCTTTACATCTCTCCCACTGATGTCTCTGTCATCCTGC
>LQNS02278070.1:30480092-30496780 GCA_001587735.2 Parhyale hawaiensis
AGTGGTCAGACACCATTACCCACGTCCTAAAGGACCTAAACTATTCAGTGCATCTCGGAACCATTAGCCTTCTCTACAAAAGGCCGTGCAGTCGGCAACTCTTTACATCTCTCCCACTGATGTCTCTGTCATCCTGCCGACTGAACACCCATGAAATTACTATTACTATGGGACGCTCGTTACTTCCCAAAACTAAGCAGACAACACAATAGCAGACTTCGCAGTGTTATCATAATAGGGAACATCCAACATATAAATGATTCAATATACTGCGCAATTAGACCAAATGTTTTTGCGCGAGTTTATCCAAACACAAAGGACGCAGACACACAAAAACCAATTTGGAGCTATTCGATCATATAAATTAGTGGCAATTGTATTCATGGTCTCTCTTATGTTTCCAAGAACGTCATCCTGAGGTTGTTTTCTAGAAATAAACAAAGGAGATGAACTTCGGTTCTGCGTATAGCAATGCGTCTTAGAAGTAGATAATATGACGCGTTTTTGTCTAGTGTTTCGGACTAAATTTGACGCAGATCGGGACTTTTCAAGTACCTGTCGTACAGAAGTACTCATTAAAGGCACTACCCTGTGTGCAAATAAGAACATATTTGGATACTGTCCCTCGTAATAAATACAGTAGAAGAGCGATGTATATGAGCTACTCGTGAACAACCGTGCATCGTCTACTGAATATTACTCTAACAGTAGTTTTCAGTATTTAGGGTCGAACAAGAAATATCGGTTTACTTTAAAATCTCTGTAACTCACCTAAGAACTGTATTTAAGCGTTGCAACTATGAAGTTATTTCAATTATAATCTTAATAATATTTTCAACATTTTAATTAGACGCCTTGTGGTGATGTCTTTATGGGAAATTTCATGAAAATATGAAACCCAACCAAAAAGACGTAATAAACGATTAAGGACGCACTCCTACCTACATATAGTTGAAAAATCGATCTAATCCAAGCTCATTTGACTCGCCCGAAAAAGCAGATAGGAAGTTTGGCTTCATCACTTTGAATCGAGATTATCTTGAGCTAACTGAAATCTTCACATTGCGGAGTAATCCTAAGTTCATGGAAGCTTCACAGGTAACTGATTCAGAGTCAGCGCTTGAAACTTGAATCGACAAGTCGAAACTAGAGCACCTGCCTGAAGATTCAGACAAATCAATCCTCAAATGCTCAAGGCAAGTTCGACTGAGGGCCAAAGTTAAACCTTACAGGCTTCACTTGTCGTGAGCTTTGACTTTACCACTTTGGATCGTATTGCAAAAAGTGATTGCCGCAACGCAATTCTGTTGAGCTTCCGAAAACTCAATTTTCCAAAGTAAGATTGAGTTTAGCTTCTGGGGCCACCAACTGAGGGCCAATACCTGAAACTTCATTAAGCTGGTCGAAGCCAGAACACCTGCGTAAAGTCTCGAACAAGTCAGGCCTCAAAGTCTTAGTTGTGTCGCCCAAAAGAACACGCCCTAAGTTACATTGAACGTGGTGCTAGTGTAGAACGTTTCAGAGTATAGAATGCTTAGGAGTAGAGACTGCTTCTTCCTTCCAATATTCTCTTAACCTAGCAGTGCAAGTAGGTTAAGAGAATATTGGAAGGAAGAAGCAGTCTCTACTCCTAAGCATTCTATACTCTGAAACGTTCTACATTCGCGTCCAACGGGATCAACAGGTAGTGAGGTCATCAGGAATACTGCAGTACATGCCAAATTTACTTTTACCTTGGCTAAGTTAACCCTATGTGTACCAGGTTGTGTTACCTCGCAATGAGGCTCTTTTCCGTAGGATTAAAACCAGCTGTCGCAAAGTTACGCAGGCATGTATGAATAGAGTACAGTGTGTGGGCTAGAAGTGCGCATATGTTTTCTTGCAGGTACCAACGAATTTGTCTTCAAGTATTCATGCGAAGCTTTAGATCCTTGGGCGGATGCAGAGGGATACTTTGGCAGGGCCACACTTTTCAACGTACGTTCATCCTGATCAGCGAACGTTCAGCTCGCACACCGTTCATGGCACCGTATCTATGCTACCGGGTTTTAATATGTATCGGGACGAAGCCCGAGCTGCACCTCCTTACTTCTAAGTTGAGCGTGCGATTGCATCGTGTGATATCGGCATAACGAATTCCTCAATGGGCCGTTGAACATCTGCACTCTTGACATCCCCTGTGGCCCTTCACCCTATTTTAGCCAGGCTGTGTTATTTTGCAACAAGGATTCTTTATTCTGGTGGATTCGTGTGGGAAGAAAGTCATTGTACAACGTGGTGGTAAAGCCTGGTTTGAATTGTAAAGGTAGATACATAATTTTGCATCCCATGGAAGGGATTCTTTGGTTACTGTTGTAAGTTTTGTTTAAGGATGAGTTTAGCGGGGAAATTGGTTTGTGCGAAAAATTTTGGAAGTTCTTGAAGTTCTAAATTGAAATTGTGACCTTAAAATGAAAACTTCTTCGCTGATTAGCCTGGCTTAAATGATATTAAGCCCCTAGCTGTGATTGCTGGCTGTGCAGCGTGGTTGAGGAAGTGTCCAATGCGAATCCCATCCCAGCTCGCCTAACTTCAGCTCTCCGGCGGACGGGCATGACAGTAAAGCAAAATAATGCTAGGGGACCTGTGTCTTTTTTCGAAATCGAAGCGGATTCAGTATTGATGCAAAAAACGTTTGTGCCCTTAATAACGTGCGCTCAAAGGGGCCGTTACATGATTTATTTACTGTTTCTTATTTGAATAAAATATAAAATCGCACCTAATTTATCTGTTCGATCCGCCGTATTCTTGAATTATCTTACCGGTGAAATGGCCCACATACGGACAAACTTCAAATGTTGATTGAAAACATGACAAAATTATTAGAATGGATACTGGAAATCCATTAGTGGTTGTCACGGAAAGCTACAGGTGGCCGCTCGTAATAATCATATATACGAAAAATAATATCTAATGAATCGTCACTGTACCGCAGTAAGATTTTTGGCGGGTATATAGTATATTAAATATTTAGCTAAATGCTGTCTTAATGACTGTAAATGTTTTTATTTTTAAATTCTTACATCCCACTTTTTTTTCACACAAGAAACTAAAAACGTTTCGCCGTCTATTCAAGGGAAAAATCACGCTAGCCAACACACTTCTACTTTTTCCTCCAAGATAGCAAGCGCAGCTTGTGCTTTTCATCATAGAAACCAAAGATGCTGAGGTGCAGCACTCCAGTTGTCGTACGACACTGCAGGGGAAACCAAACGGCCATTTCTTCTTGATAACAACAACAAAAAGCGTTTATTAAGTATTCAAAAATAAATCAAGACAGTAAAACACTTGCTTGCTTATTTGGTTATATTTTTTTCAGCACACTTATAAATGCATATATTGTAGTTTAAACAGTGCAATACATGTTTTAGCTGTTTATGACATTTACTCGGTATTTTATTTTCATTTATACTTCTTTGTTGGTATTCACATCTCATGTATTGTTTTTGTATTTCAACCTAAATAGCATTATTTTATATCTTTCTCCAAACTTAACTAAGGTGCGGGAGGAAAGATTAACTGACGTTTCCAGTTTGCCCAGAGAGTAGAACCAGCGCTCGGCTGCACAGAAAAAATAAAATGTGTTGGATTAAATTATTTCTGTTGCAGTACTCCGTACAGCGGTGATCCAGAACATAGTTTCTACTAAGGATAACGTTGTATTAGAATCAACAAAGAGCTTACACTCAATGATATTGGATTAACTATGTAATTGGTGATTACATATATCTTGCATTTATCGTAGGACCTCCACTATCGCGCACTAGCTGTGGGAGAAAGTTAACTGGTTAGTCGCTGGGTGTATATAAAAAACAGCCGCCGCGTATAATGCAAGAAATATATTTGTTTGACAGGTTGGGTGTCGAAACCGTCATGAAATGGCTGCAAAAATATAATTCGTTCAATGAATTCCCACGCCCGGTTCCCCGCTCTTCTTGGTCTTTCTGTGCTGAAGAATATATCTCCCTGTTTCCTTTATTGTCGTTCTGCTTAATTTGTGCATCAGGAGTTTGAAGCAAATAAAACTTCGCAATGGGAAGCAAGTGATATTTCCTCTTTGTAATACTGGAAGGCTTTCGGGGAGATCTACCAGGCAAGTTACCAGCCAACAAACTTGTCTTATTACTATGCTTAGTGCAATTATTCTGCACATAATATTGTTGCTACCATAGCCCAAATACACTTACAAATTTAGGAGACGAGGAATCTCACGTACGGTAATTTGTACGATCTCTGCAGGGCAAGCTGATTATATAATTGCCTTTTGGAATGTCAGACCCCAACCATCTCTGGACGTAGGACTGCAGTATGTTACATTAACAATGTCTCTGTGCTGGCGCCCGTCCCTTAATCAGATAACAATTATGGGAATGGACGTCGCCTGCGCGCCGAGGGCAATTCTGCGAACGATAACTGCATATCTGGTTCCCGGAACACTTCAATATCTCTGCTATTATTTGCATTCAAAGTCTCATAACTCAAAGTGGACTTAGTTTATTGGGCATTGAGGCAGCCTTGACGCAACAAAAGATTTCTGCTTTATTTTTTTATTAGACGTAACGCTCCAAAGCTCATCTCCGTACGCATCAATGCATGTATCCCTTCTAGTGCAACAGTATAGTCATTTCTGTTACTTATCTTATCGCGGCATCACAAATTCATCTCTGTTATGTAATTATCTGTTTTTCAGCTGTTTGTGTTGCAAGAAAAAGTTTTCTCTGTTTCATATTCCTTTTTTTAGCCCCATCTTCTCTTGTTCGTTTTTAATTGTAATATCTTTGTCGTGTATATTCGCGAATAAAACTGGACATAGCCCTAGACATGCTCTGTTATACGAAGTCCATTAACGAACATTACTGTCGCTTCAAGTTTTTGCGATATGATTGCTATACTTCTACTGTCAATGCATGCCCACTGAGAAATATTTGGATACACGTATAGGTGTTTCACCCAGAAGAACCTGGATACACGTACAGGTGTGTCATGCGTAGTGAGCTGTGTCGTCACGACAGACTCTGCAGGTAGAAGAAAGAACTTATTAACATTAAAGGAAAATTGAAAAATAGTTTCGTACGAAGTGAATTGAGTTTTTTTCACACGGCCATGCAGACAACTAGTGTAATTTGAAGTTTCATTTCTTCAGTTCCAAAAATTTCACAGGTTTCTGATGCATCTTAATCGGTGCATCATCGGCTTGTCCCAAAGCCGAAACTGAAGCCAACTGCACATTGGCACCCCTATTTCCATGATCGTGAAACCCTTAAATTAACTTTATATTTTTATAATAAAAGTCATCCATTATCTTGCACCTATAGCGTAGATTTTATTTTGCCTCGATTAATTTAAAATTTAAAAAAAAAATGGCGCTGGTATAGTATGAAAAACAAGACATGAAGTCTATGCTGCTGAGAAATGAAATAATCCCTCACCGGCCGAGTTCGACATTCGGATTCGCACAACGCTAGCTTCTTACTCTCCCTTATCAGTTTTTCTGAATTCAACAATTAAGTCAAAAGAAATACCTCGTATCGTGTATTTATTGTATGTCAGACGAGAAATGATTATTATGAAAGTGACAGAAGCCCGTTAAAGAGTGTCATGATGATGCACTTAGCACCTCGATGATGCACTTGCGTGTCTCGGTTTTGAGACAAAAATGCACATAGTTTTGATGCATCCAGGTGCATCAAAAACACATAAAAAAATTCCCTTAGTGTGAGATTTAAACATAATATGTGTGCCTAGACTTTAGTTTAGGCACCAATTCTATTTGGACCCAAGCTATCCTATCATAGCCTAACATATTCTTAATAACATTAACCTATTCTGACGGAAAGGTAATAGCTCATAGCGGGTTGGAGCCTTAGTCCCGGTTGCTCCCTGGGCAAGGGCCTGTTGGTCCGTCTACAGCCAGCTGTTTAACCTAATTTAACACATACTTGGAGGGAAGCCACGTACTATGACAAAACTGTGTGTCTATTCCTCTATACCTACATACTTGAACTAGTATGTGAAAGAAATATTATGATAAGTATTATAAACATATTTTTTTGTGCTATATACATCTTTCATTTGGTACACATAAAAGAATTAGCAGTTACAATCAGTAAAATAAATATTTTTGTCACTCGAGCGATACATATTTATACTGGTACAAGACGTATTTATTTTAGCCGTTAGTTACGGTAAAATTTTATGTGACTATTTTCGCCCATGCTTGAACTGCGCAGAAATTACTGTTGTAATCACTTCAAAAAATTATATATTCCAATGAGGATGCTGATACTTTGGCATGAACAGAGTTTCAGAAGATATCGTTTAAAAAAAAAACAGCCCCTGGGTATTACCAAAATAATTAGATAGTTAAGCATGTGCACTGATCGGCACTTTGTAATAAGGTTAAGGAGGACCAAAGAAGCAACAGCCATCATCACGACTCCCTATCACTCTGTGTATTTTTCAGGTAGCACCTAAGGCGTATTGTAATCATAACCCAGGTGAGCTACCGAAGCATGAAAAGTGGTAATCGCAACCTATATACCTATACTATATACTGTCAGATGTTGTTTTTCTCTCCTCCCGTCCTGATGGGCTTGGCGAGAAACCCTCCAGGTGCAGCTGGAAACCAACCCTTTGCGTCGGGTACTGTAAAAGCATCTTTTTGTGGCCGCACTCATAATCAGAATCACCATGAGCATGATCATCGTGATAACTGAAAAGCACAAGAACGATCAGTGATTTTGTCAACAAACCTAGACTCGATGTATGTCTACAATATATAAATATTTATCATATTTATACGGAAAATGGTGGGGAATGGATTCCTAAAGAATTTTAATCTATTTTGAAGTAATCAATGCATAAGCGACATAGCAGTAGGTATTTCACTCATTTTGAATACTTCCCAGGCATAAAACTTGCGAAACTATATTCTGGAAATCAATTTTTACAAACAATGATGATAACAATATTCAAATTTTATACTTAAGTATCCCAAAAAAAACCCGAACTTGCATTTCAAATTTAGAATTTTAGCTTGTCTAACAGCTGCAATCACTCTTTGATCACGCATGATCAACCTGCTAGGAAAATCACGGTGCGATCAATTTTCAAAATTAGCCAAGGTTGATTGCTATCAGAATCTTGTCAGAAAGTGGTCACAAAAACGCACGGATCATGCGGAATCATCAGCAAAAAAAAAAAAAACGCCTTTAGATGTCAAACTCGGCAGCACGATCGGTGTTTCGCATTCCAATCTGTGTTGGGATGAAATTCGTTGCCTGGATCCGTCTTCGGCCTTGTTGATATGCAGGCATTTAAGTCAGCCATGCATGCTTTTATTTCCTGTTTCTCCTTAGCAGGGCTGTAGGCGTCCTCGAGGAGCTCAATGTTCCACTTGGGATTAATTAATCGTCCATGGACGTCCAGCCGTGTATGCATATATAGTATTTTAATATTGATAGTATAATAATGTATCAACAAGCTTGTGTAAGAGGGGAGTGACGTTGTTCTGTGTTAATCGTAACTTCCTGCAGTTTTGGAGCAGTACTTGCAGCCTCTGCGTTACAAAGTCTATTCTTTCATTTACATAGATTTTCTTCAATTATTTGAAATGGATATTTCTGAGAGACTTACATGTGTCATTGTAACCCGTGTCACAATCGTCGTTACCGTTGGTCGGGTAGTGGTTGCGATAGAATCAGAGCGGTGAGGTCACTGGAGTAGCACATGTAACCTTAAATTGTGATTACAACACGCCTCTGAACTTCTGTACAGTGTGAAGTGAATTGTGATTACAACACGCCTCTTCCTGTAAAGTGTGAAGTAAATAAATTCAATCTTAGAAATATTTTGGGCGACGTAACAGTGGTTGCCCTTTATTTTTCACGCGCCTGTTTCATACATAGTAGATTGTCAATCTGCCTGTCTTTGCAAAATGGTCCGTTTGAAAAGATGTGTCCAAAAAAAAAAAAAGTCCTCGTACGACGACGTCGCAGAAGAGAGATAAATTTTCTTCGTCGTGTGTCGAATTTGGTGGTGGGAAGGCCTGATTTAATTTAGCATATAATTAAAAGCATGTTATTATGAACGTAATAGTTTCGACTCAGTTTTTTGCCCTCAATGTCGTTTAAAGGAAAAAACGAATACATTTTCCCCTTCCTCTGCCCCAGCTATACAATATACACCTCTCTCTATGTTTAGCCCTCAAAATATACTATTCTCGAGGGTTCAATTCCAACCTGAATATTTACAATCTCTTAAATTAAAAACAACGGGAAGAGTCAGATCAGAGTATTACGTGTGTATATTTCGGTATATATCTAATTTTCATTTTTTTTTAATTTTGCTAGTTAAATAGGTATAAAAAATTACAGTCATTACCCCTGGGGAAGGGTGGTATCACATTTTTTTAAAAAATACACTAAACTGATATATATAGAGGGCAGTTGTATGAAGATACAATTCATATTAAAATTTTATATAGTTTACGTTAAATATCCCTAATAATTTAAGGATATATCGATGTTTGTCGTTAAACTAACTTAGAGATGAAACTGTTTGGAAAAAATTGGGCAATTTCTGACGGCCGTTTCTCCAGTTGCCGGTTGTTAGTGGTGCATTCACGTCAACTTTGCGGCACTATATCTCCATAGATAGATTTTAAAGCAATATATCAAGTTCAAAAAGTAATGCTAAAAATACCAAAAAAAACACTGGTTGAAAGTATTGCATCGATATAATAGCTTTAACGGGGCAGTAATCTCTCTATCTAACAGGTGGCGCATAAGTTACATCCCTTTTAGAAAGCTATTTCGTAGAGTAGATATACTTTAAGGTTTTCTCTACTGTTTGCAATAGAAAAAAACCTTATCTAAATACTGTATCTCTTCTGTCAAATAGCTTTTTAAAAGGGGCGTAACTTCTGCGCCACCCGTTATATACATCTACTACAGCACACCACAGTTCATGACGTGTTTATAACGAAACGAAGACCATATAATCTCTAGTCAGCAAACTAGAGCAGAAACTTCTAGGAGATTTATAAATATTGTTTAGCTATACTAAGAAAATTTAAGCAAGAGCACTCTGAGAGCGCATACCTCCGCCGACCAAAGCAACATTAAAGAACATTTTGGATTAGTTCTGAAACCATGATTTTCTCTTTGTCAGTACCAAAATCTGGTCATTTGTGCCGTTTGAAAGTAACAAAAAGTTCTGCGATATTCTTGAAGAACAGTCCATGAGCCGTGAGTTATGCTCTGAAAAACATATTGACAAACATTAGTCAAACACACAAACAAGTTAACCGATCATCACCAACACCGAATCATTTTTGTCTTTCGATATGTCTAACAATTCCTGTAAATTTCATAAATATTAGTGCATACTTTTTAATTATTTTGCTTATAATCCTGAAATCAAACACAGAGACAAATTAACAAGCAAACAGACTGTCATAAAAATTTTATCTTTTATTCTTCCTCATATACTTATCTAGAAAGCACTCCGAGAGCGCATACCGCCGCCAAGCAATACAACGATAACGAAAAATGCAAATTGGTTCTGAAACCATGATTTTTTTTTTGTATCAGCACTAAAATCTAATCATTTGTGTCTCTTGATAGCATTAACAATTCCTGTAATTTTCATAGCTTTTTGAGTTATGCTGCTCACAAACATTATGACAAACATAAGTCCAAGACACAAGCAGATCAACCGATCATCACCAAAATTTAATCATTTATGGCTTTTAACATTGCTAACAACTCCTGTAACTTTCATAAAGATCCATCGGCAACTTTTTCAGTCATTGTGCTAACTATCATAAAATCAAACATAGCGACGAACAAACAAATAGATCTTCCCACACATTTGTCATTTACTCTCCGTAATATACCTAACAACTCATGTAAATTTCATGAAAATCCGTCCATAACTTTTTGAGTTATGTTAGTGACATACAGACAGACAAACAAACAAACTCGACGAAAGCATAACCCTCTTGGCATAGGTAATAAAATAATTACAATGAACGCTATTTAGTTGCTATAGTTTTCGAATATAAAACAGAAAAGTTTCAGGACACTTTCTTAATTTAATCTTGAAGATATACGCCTTTATACCTTCTATACTTTTTACGTAGTTTATTAAAGTATATATCAGTCATATAGATTTGTTAGATTTTATGATTACTGATGCTTTCAATTTTTCTGCCTAATGATATCAATTTATAATAATGATCATATACTAATGATGGCGATGATGACTGTGCATCAAAACGATACGTTTCAGGAATCATGGTTCATGGACGTCAACCAATTATTATTGGTTTCTCAACTCACTTGTTATTTTTTGTAACTATTATAAAAATAAACGTGGTAGGTCCAGTCTGTATTAAATATATTCAATAATTTCATATTCTGATGCACTCACTCCAACCTTGGCTGTCAAATTTCGTGGTATTGCGGATGTTCTCGGGTTCCTGGTAGTCAGTTGAACCAGTAAGCTTATTGGATAAATGTATAACATTTTTCGCTGCAACTACATCATCAAACCTAAGAGCAAGTGTTCCCAATCGCTGACATGCACACTTGTGCGCATGTGCAGTTTACCCCAGAAACGAAACGGTCCAGTTCGTGGAATCAATGTTTACTGGTAAATACAAAATAAAAGCCGGATTCGTGAAAACGTCATGTTTGGTGATCACGTTTCTCTACTTAGATATAGTGTTATTGTAACTTGAGGCCGCTACCGCTATTAAATTACGGTGTTAGATAAATGCTTCTATGAAGCTCCCCTTTTTTTTGCTATTACTGACTCTTTTAAGGACTTCTCATACGGAAATAAAAAATTCGGCGCAGTAGTCATCTGAACCTTCCGTTTATGGACCCACAGCTCTGGACATCAGCGGTCGACTGCAGACGGGAGCTTTTCTGGGATTAAAGAACATTTATGTATCTACGATGGCAGTGCATACTGTTGCCTGACGGAGGCCAAGCAATGGGGTGTAATGAGGTCTCGAATGTAAGACTACTGCCACATGTCCTTTGTTTGTTTGTAACCTAGAAATAAGCAACATGCTCTTGTGTACCATGCATCATTCCAATGAGTTTCCTGCAAGGTTTCCATGAGTACTGTAGATTGTTTATTATTGCTATTATCTACCTACAGTAGCACCCAGTGCAGGTAGATTTCCAAGTTGAAGTTTGTTGCCAAGAAGATGACACCTTCTTTGTGTCTCGTCTGAACCTCAGTCGGATTAACATTCAGTCAAAGTGCTCATCCTCTCACGATACTACCCCAAGTTCTGGCCTGGGAAGTCCAGTTCTTATAAGGCTAAGATGAAAGAGGATTTGTCGAATAGAAATTAAAACCTCTGTATTGCTGGTTCTTAGCTAACCTGGCATCCTGGTACTCCTGCCAAGCGCCGTCTTAGGGGTTACACATCCGGCACATATAAAATTTTGCACTGCGAACAACTAAAAACATAAATATAGGTCTCAGAGCTAAGCAAAGATAATAAAGAACTTAAACTGTACAAATGAAAAACAATTTCGTACCTACATTTACTCTGTTACCCACGGGCTCAAGGAAATTTGCCCAATTATTTATATTGCCATTAATATCTTTTCACCGTCTGGATATAAAGCAATTTCCTTTTATCTATTGTAACTGTGATATCCATACTTACGAATGTATATAAAAAATTTAGGAAATTATATCTGATACAAAGGATACCCAATTAACGAGTACAGGGAGTAGCAAACGGGTGCAGGGGGTACCAAAAGATGTTTGTTCGTTTCATGGGGTACCAGCAGGAAAAGAGGTTAAAATCATTACTTTACTTTGTTTCCTAAGAGGATCTCGATATATATATATAAAATATGAGAAAATGCAACAGATTTTAGGGGCAGAAAAATCCTAAGCTGATAAGATTCAACATCCTCCCCGGGACTTGAAGGCTGAAGTGTTTGATTGTATCGAAGAGGATCGCATCAGGAGTTATTGTATTATTCGGAAGCAGGGAAATCGAAGAAACTTGATGATGAACACGAATGAGGAGTGGAAAAAGAAAGGACACGAGGCATGTCCATTGGTACGAGGGAGCTCATGCTCTGTAGGACCAGTTTTTGAAAGGATTGTATCATTGTGATTTTCTTTATATTTAAAGGACCCCAGCATTATAATGATTTCATTTAATTCTTTGTACTTTATTTAGTCAGAAATGGCTAGTATACGTTTTCCAGAATTCTCAGCGGTTGTCGCAGCTTATGACGCTATCTTTTCATACTTGTTTGGTCGCTAGCTGGGACACGTCACAGTCAAGATCTCCCTAACAAAAAAGATAGATAGATGCCACTCCGATAACACAATTGCGCCACTATAACAGTCCATTCAATACACTATTCAGCGCTGAAAATAATTTAACGCAAGCCGACACGGGCGAGCCATAGCGACGGGCAGCAACAGTGGCGAGCAGATTAGAGCCACTCATGCAGTCCATGGGCTCCAATGAGTGCAGTCTTCAAAATTGAACTTCAAGCATCTAGAGTTCGATAAAGTTACAGAATTTTCATTTTAAAGTGTTTTCCATAAAATAGCTTCCTGTAGTCGTCTTCCGTACCTATCCATCTGGATAATTTTTTCAAAAAACGTCATACCACAGGCATTATTATTTTCTGCAGTTACAAGCAAAAAAAGTGTCTTCTATTTTATTGATGCTCAATTTATATTCAGAACTACCGTTGTTTGTCTTCATTTAAAATCTGTATGGTCAATTTTCTATAATATCTTTTCTCTTAGAAGTATGGGTAGGCCTTAGACTTTGTCACTGCCACAACTTTTTTTAACTCTCAGTTTTAACTCTCATTTTTCTAATATACTTAGTATATCCCAAAAATAGAGTAACACAATTTTTTAATTTGAAAGGAAATGCAGTCCTAGAGGAAATTTCTTAAAGCCTGTCAAGAAAATGAAGAGATAAATAAACAAATTACTACTCCTTGGCTTTATAATAGTGTTTAATTTTTATGTGCATAAAGGAGGGGATTCACGCCGATCAAAAGCTTAGGTAATTCAATAAAATATGCAAAAAATTCTCTTGAGCTTGGGAGATGAAAGGATTCTCTTCAATAAATCACCGGTTGATCGATTTGTTTCTTCACATGCACAAAGTGCATCCCTTTATTTGTTCTTTTTATCTGCTTTTTTATCTCTTCCCTTTAATATCCTCTATTTCGATTGTGAAATGTTTACACAAAAATGACATTCTGAATTTTTTTTTATTCATTTGAGATCTCTTTTCAAACCGACGTTATAGTGGAAAATTAAAAACATTATGGAAACAAATGTACTAAATGAATTGCCGAAACAGTTACGATAACTGTTCGAAATGTCCCCCATTCACTTCAGTGCAGACCTGACACCTCTGAAAGGAGTGTGACACCCGATCGAGACAACATTCTTCGATCTTCAACAATGATGCCTGCTGCGACTGCGATCCTAGCGACAAGGTCCATTTCTGACTCTGCAGGTGTTTCGCACACCAAAGTTTTCATGCGGATTGAGGTCTGGATCGAGGTCTGGAGATCTTGCAGGCAATGCCACATTTCGCCCTATCCACTTGTCGGAAAACGTGTCGTTAAGAGCTCCATGGTGATGGGCAGGAGGCTCATGCAACCGAGAGTTGCCAGATTCTAAGGTAAAACTAGAACTAACGTGCACAGGTCGCACACATCACAGTTAATAATTTAAATCTACGTATGTCGAAAACTAACAAGATTTGGAAATTTCAGTATTCATGAAAAAGTGTTAGTTTTTGGTGTCCCTATCTACTCTCAAAGTTTGTTGTAAAAGTTTGTACCCGTTGTTTCGGAACACCCTGTATTTGTAATGCGTTGACTATGTGTTGCGTCTGGGGTGGTAAAACAATGAATCTAATAATGGATGCGTTGACTAAACTGAATCCAGTACATGAATGTGCTTTGTATTATATTTATTCACACCAGGCTGTAGTACCTATATTATTCTCATTAGTTATTGGCAGGGATTGACAGGAACTTTAGGGCAACCCCATGCAATTTCACCAGGTAAAAAAAGGGTTCTTGCGTACATAGTATGTGGCCTATAACTTAAATTCAGGTACAAGTGCCCATAAGTTGAGCTAAGCACCTATTCTTTAGCTGAACCGGGCATAAGCTATCTTGAACTAGCCTAAGTCATTCTAACATACTGTTAGGTAAGCCACATACTGCACTGGGACAAAAAAGAAGTTGGTTGCAGCCATGTTGCCAGGTGAGAGCGGAGCGACGCTGCTGGTGCAGCTGCGGCTCGATCTTGGACTCTCCTCTGTATTAGCGTCCGGTATGGAACAGCCTGGAAATGAGCCTGTGGCCGCTTCCGCTTGTTCCATTTTATGTTTTGCTAGGCTGTAGCGAGAGCGGAATTTCTGCCGCATTTTGGCTTTTCCTGCGGCAATGCAAAACAGGGGAAATTACTTCGTGTTGGCACTACGCTTTTGCACCGTCAAACTGCGATTGCCTAAGATTTCAATTGAAACCACGTACAACCTAGATTGAGCCATTGAGTACAGAGTTGAGGGATTCATGTTATAGAAGGTACACCTCGCGGTCAATATGATGATCTGACTTCATATTATATGGTAGTAAACCCGTCCGTAATAATTGACGGTAAAGGAATTGACGGCTCTTCGAAGTTCACACTCGTGATCCTGTATTTATTCATTAGTTAATCTATTGATGAGTAAGTTTGTCATGTAATCGACTTGCAACAAGAAGGTAATAACATTTAAGCGATTATAATGAGAGAAGGCCATGGAGAGGCTTCTTAATTAAGCCCGCTCATTTTTCTAGGGTTAACCCTTAACTGAATGGTGTGCCAAATCAAATGCGACACGTACCAAATGCTGTTATTTCTCCGGAAGAGTTAAAATTTAATCATGCATTAAAGGGTAAGCAGCTAAATGTTGAGAAAACCACTGCATGAGATACTCCGAAATCTGAACAGATTCAATGAACTTGTTGATACGCATGCCGCAGTTAATGGGGACACACCAGCCGGTGTGAGAAATGTGTTTCGTCGTTAAAAGCACACTAAGGAGCGTCGGAGAGGAGGGAGCCAGATGCCTCGTCCGTGAAGCTCAAGAGTCGCTTATGGCTGCTGACTACAGTCTTCACATATATAAATATATATATATATATAGTTTTGCTGATAAACATGAGTCGGACTAATTGATTCAGTTTTCTAGTGACTATCTCGCACACGACCAAATGACTGATGGAGCGCGACCTGAGTGTGGGCGTTGGCAGTAGTTTTAGTAAGGCTTCGTCAGAAACAAGTTCATTTTGAATCTGTTCAGACTTCGGAGTATCTCATGCAGTGGTTTTCTCAACATACCGTATGCACCAATCGCATATCAGTGCATCGGTTTGTCTGCTGCTCCCCCGTAAAACCCGCTGCTCCCTTGTCACTGCCACCAATGAGGTTCATAAAAGCATCTCACAGCCACAAAACTTCTGATTGACTCGCTGGCGAATTTGTGAATGGGCTGCAGGGCTCCTTCCTCCTATATTGAAGCTCTTTGAAGCAGACCTCTGTCATTGTTTAGGAGCCTCCATAACGTAGAAATGAATCTTCTCTGATTTTCATCAAAAAAGCGATGAGTGAATTCAAATCCATAGGTCCTTTAATGAAATTTTGATCCCTGCTCTTCTTAGAATAAAGGAACACTTCAATAATGATTATTTCATCCTTCAAAAACACAGCTCACTCTTGCGCTGAAAAAAGTCTGGAGTTGAGGCTAGCCAGTTTTCGCAAATTTTGTAGCAGTAAACTGTGACCTCCATTTTTCCCGGATTTGACTCGTCTTGGATTCAGTGTTTGGTTCATGTTAGACTCTGACGATGTAAAGGACGCTGTAAAGGAGACATGGGGTGAAATTCCGCACGAAAACGGAGTACATAAATGGAAAATTTCAGTGGAAGAGTTCAAAGAGTAATACGGACCAAAGGAGAGCATGCTAAAAAATAGACTCAGGTATTGCGTTTTGTGAGGCTACTAGTTATATGTACCATCTAATCTAATACTAAGAATGACCGTCGTGTGTTTATATATAAATATATATGAATTTCTTGAAATATACGTTGACACCCAGGTATATTCATGCTAAGGTAGTTTTCAAAAGTCTTCTGGGTTTTATGTTTAATATGCCCCAAGCTTTCGTTCCCCTAAAGACGGGCTACGTTTAGTAGTTCGAAAGCTTGGGGCATATCTATATATTAATACGCTTGTATCTACGTGTGTGTGTGTGTGGGTGTGTGTGTGTGTGTCACGCTCTTCACAAATAGATAGGCGTAAATTAGAGATTTGAGTTCATTTCACCCGCATCATATCTACGCTTTCGTTTTTCTTTTCAAAAGTTTTAGTCGCTTTGCTGGTAGCGATGACATTCCTCTTAAGGTCTTGCTCTTCTAGCTTCTCTTACCGTTCCCGTGGAGTCTGACAGTCATTTTTTCTTTTCTGCATCGAAATTATATTTTCTGTTGGTTTATGATGGATACATTTAGCAGAAAATCAGTGAAGAGTAGACGAACCGATTTTTTCCGGTGTAGTAGACGTAGTAACTCTAT
>LQNS02278070.1:30504183-30516001 GCA_001587735.2 Parhyale hawaiensis
AAATGATTTGCTACATGTCAGATGCTGTCAAACCATGCGTCTGACAAATGATTTGCTACATGTCAGATGCTGTCAAACCATGGGTCTGACAAATGATTTGCTACATGTCAGATGCTGTCAAACCATGCGTCTGACAAATGATTTACTACATGTCAGATGCTGTCAAACCATGCGTCTGACAAAGGATTTTCTACAAGTTAGATGCTGTCAAACCACGCGTCTGACAAATTATTTACCACATGTCAGATGCTGTCAACTCTCCCGGCTGATATTTCTTCAAACGTACAGTGCTGAATTATAACTCAGAATACTTTGCACCCAGGGTCTGGTTGAATGGTCACAGCAATGTATTAATTTTATTTAAACGCTGGGTAACGAAAATTCGTTAATTCAACGGATGTATCAACCTTTGATACTATTATGGGACAGTAATACAAGAGTCACATTCGTTTAGTAAAGTTTATAAAACACTTGACAAATGTTTTTGTTTGCCCTCCACATTTTCTCAGCTTCGTCATAGAAGAGATCCACTTAAGTTTTTTTTTTCGATTTGGTTTATCTCTTGGATCTCCAGGATAATTTTCAGAACTCTCGCATTGCATCGTCCGTTCACATTTTTCCTCTACTTCTATCGGCCTTTAGCGCCTTGCAAGTTCTGGATTATCGAACTAATTAAACTTTTTGAGTGTGGCGGCACTATGCATTTGATCTTCAGTAACTATGTCGCCCATACTTGTCATGGTCCTCTGATGCCGCCACGTACCCCAGCGCATTGTTACCTCAAGGCAAACTGAGAGTTTATAAAATACTCACCATTGCAACAATTGGCAATTCCCACGGGTTGCCATCCTGCCGATATTGAAACAATAATCAAAGAAATGTATATGTTTGTTATTTATATATATATAAAACATATAGATGTAACCATGGGCAGGAAATCGTTTTGATAAATGAAATAATTTACGTTGTCTGTACTAAGTAGTTACGGGAGCAGTTTCCACTCTAAGCATCATTTGCATTTGTTACCAGCATTCTCATTAATTTTGCAAAACAGAAGCTGGTATCGGAAGAAGAAGCAGAAAAATAGGAGTACCATCATCTTGCAATGACTAAACTTATTTTGAGGCCATCGTTCGAAAAAAGCACCGTTATCGTGCAATCATGAGATGAGTATTTACCAGAAAAGTTTCTTCAAGTCGGACCAGTGTTTGCAAGACCCTTTATCAGGCAAGAGACCATATTGATCCCATAATACTGTTGCTACCACAGAATTTCTTATTTTTTGGCACCTCGCTAGAGGGTCAAATAATTTTTTATTCAGATTAAAAAAATCACATCAATTCTTCAGTCCTTAATTACTATTATTAAAAAAATTGTCACCGAGAACAAACGGTATTGATCAAGTTGCTGGCACTATACTATAATTCTTGACCAGTTAGAATATTCATCATCATCATCATCATCATCGTCATCACCACCACCTTCTGCAGCCATTAATTTTCAACACATAAATTATACCAGGAGCAGAACATGCCGTGTTGCCATCGTGCGGTCCGGATGGAGTGAGCGGCGGTGCAGTATTGCCATCACGCGGTCCGTTGGCGGGCTGTAGGGCGACGGCCATGTTCCGCAAAGTAATTTCTATGCTGTGCGACACTCAAGGATGTCTTCTTGGAAGAGGAACATCAACAACTCCACCAATGATACAACGTCATGACTTGGTCCATTTGTTACTGGGAGGCGTACAGGACATTCGTTGCTTTTTTGTCTCTAAGTGGAGATCTTACCTAGTAATTCTATACAGTGATCATTCGGACAGGTTTATTTACGTTTTTCTATTACACTCCTTTTTGTATTGTTCACTATTACTATCTCAGACAAGGAGACTATGCTTTTGTCCAGATTGCCTCTTTTTCTGCCTGTCTCTTTGTTTTTTCCGCATGTTTCTTTTTGTTTTGCCTGTCAACAAGATAACTCCAAGTTACGGACGGATCATTACGAAATTTTTAAGGATTGTTAGGCATGTTAGGAGAAACTTTCGGTAAAGATCCGTTCAAACGTTTGTTTGTGTGTGTCTCTCATTACAGAAGATGGTGCCACTTGCAGCAATAGCAATAAAAGAGTATAATACTCAATAATATCATCAAATATTTAATGTTTCCCAATGGATAATAAAAAATTACGTTTACATTAGCAATTCTGACGGATGAACAAAGTGCAGAAGCGAGGGATACCAAACAATAACTTCAAGAGAGCAAAAAATTTTACTTTAACCAACACCCAAGATTAATATTTTGTGAATGATCCTAAATTTCTTACGACCCAGCAGACATTCGAGGACAAGATTAAATTTTTACATAAATCGTCACTAATTTTGGACAAACCTTTTGTTTCCTCCAAAAAATCTTCAGTGTTGCCTGAGTTTTGGATTATTACTTTTTGCCTAGGTGTTTTCCACAGAGGCTCAATGGGGTTCAGGTCGGGGCTTTGAGTTGGCCAATCTATAGTAGCTCCACTTCTCTCTCTTGTATAGGTAGTTTTAGCTTTATGACAGTGTGCGTTGTACTGCATGAACATGGGGCCATTATTTCCATATTTGTTTATAATTATAATTGCTACACATGATGATCTTGCAGCAGGTTTTTAGGCATCACAGCATTGACGAGAGGCGTAGTATACCGAGGGCGGAATTTATCCCGAATGCCGCCACATTTTCGATCCAAATTTAACTGTTTTTTCGTGCACGTATGACTGTTGCACCGCCTTGCATAGTTGTTTCCATCGCTTCTGAATAGATTTAATTTACCCTCGTCACTAAAAGCCCCTTAGTTCACCATTCTTGAGGACTATCCATGTATTTGTTGGCGAACTTCACTCTAGCAAAAGTGTTCTTTTTGCTCATCAGTGGTTTCTTTTGTGGCCGTCCTGCAAAAATGCGTATCTCTTTTAACCGTCTTAAAACAATAAATCTGGAAAAAACTCACTCGTTTCCTTTATTTATAGAAAAATAGAGGCAGCAGATGCGTAATTGCCTTTTATTCCCGTGTGCTAGATTATTGTTTCTTGCTTTGCAGATTTATTTTTTTAGAATTACCTCTTTTATTAGGAATCGAACACGTCCAAAGTCTTTGCATTCTTTCACAATTCTCTTTGAACAGCGAATTTCTTTAGCGATCGCTCTGATGCTACGATTTTACTTGCACAATTTAACAGCCATTATTATGCTGAGAGATTTTTCAACTTTTTCTCGTGCTTAGTCACGTTGCACGAAGTGCAGTGTTACATAGGACGCCATTAATCTGTCTCTTAGATGGAAAGGCGAGAAAATATGATTATTGAGCCCTTTAAAATGTAAAATCCATTATAGGCTTCCCTTATTTTTGCGCTTTATCTATCCAATAAAATAACTAAATTCTCCTAAATATAATTTTTTATTATTCATCGGAAAGCGATAAATTTTTGATGATATTATTGAGTATAATACTTTCTTTTATGTTAAATTTCAAAGTTAAATGTTCTCAAGATTTTTGAATATAGAAGTGTTAAAATTTTCATCTGTTTATTTTACTGTATATTTAGCTAACCTCAATATATTCTTTCGCAATCATGCGCAATAAATAGCTACTTGATATGACGGCGAGAACTACTAATTTTATGGTTAGTGTTTCATTTTTGATAGAAAAAATGAGATTAGTGAACAACATTTTTGGTCACTCTAATACCATTTTGGTCAGTATCTCCTTGAATATGACCCAATTTTTACTATCAATCAGGTACACGGACTCAAAGAGATTGACTTAAGAGATTGTCTTCGTCGCTGCTGCTTCTGCAGGACGCTGGTGTTTTCCGCAGCGCAACCGTGCACAAAGTTCTTTATGCTTCTATTGCCACTCTTTGTGAAACTCATTTTTTCATCTTCCGTTAACCCTTCCCTTCGTATTTTTTTTAGCTTTCTATATTACAGAGACGTGTTTCAAATCTCATATTTTTTACGTATTACACATGGCTTTTTTCCAAAGAATGAGCGTGAGGTTCAGCACAGTATACGCTGGTGCCGGGTGCACACTATACACGTGCACTCACAACTTAGCCTAATTCATGGATTGGAGCTCACACGCTCTTCATGCTACCGTTTCTACGCAACCGTCTTTAAATTTGTATCAGGATGATGTGTGAACTGCACATCCTCGTATCAAATTGTGCATGCGAATGTACAGTGTGGCCGCGGCATTAGGAGTGCTCGAAGTACGAAAACGACCGCAGTGACGTCACTAATGGCAGGTTCACATTTTGCTCTCTCCCTCAAATACTAATTAATCTGAAGAATAAAAATGTCCGGCTAGTAACCATGAACGACATAATGTAAGAGATTTATTTATTTTTTTTTTTTCAAACTTCACCCATGACAGTTCGATTCTTCAGCTTGATCGAATTCCTGTCATTAATTGCAAACAGATAAAGCTTGAAACGACCGAGAACTTCTTTCTATGGCATCTCAGACGTATTCGGTAACCAATTAACACCTAAAACCCAATCAAATGAGATTATAAATTTGATTAATCTCGTATGAAGATGAAAGCGAGCCAAAACTAGAATAAAACACACCTGGTGTGTCCATTAGTTCATAAAATTAAATACTTACAACGCCGAAAGTAAGTTCAGCATATCGATATAGTGACAGTGTTTCAAAGATTTTCCGTGTCAACAGAGGTCAGTGATCAATTTATAGCCCGCGTATGAAATTGTTTATACATATATTCTTCATACACAATACCTATGTCTGTTTTTATCAACTCTGATCAGTCTTTTTTTCGATAAAAATGCCTTAACTGGAAAAAAATGACGTCTACGCACAGTAGATTTAAGAATTGAACTTGGAATTTTCACTACTCGACTGGGCTTGATACATCAACCTCTGTAGCTATGATACAAATACGATTAAATTTCTATCTCTTCCTGAAATTAATCTTTCTTCATTGCTTTTGATAGCCAGAAGAAATGAGGCCAAAGCTCATTAAATTCCAATATTTTGACGATTCAGGACCCTGGTCCGATTAAATTATCCAAATGTTCATAAGGATATTAAACTAGGACTAGCTAATCAAATTTAAAAAAAAAATCGGCATAAAAAACGTTAACGTTTCGGGATTAAATTCTCATTTTCAGAACTAAAAACAAGGATACAATATAAACGTCTAAAACTAGAAATTTTTATTTAGTTGGCTAACTGGGAGTAGATCCTATCGTAGAGAAGTGTAAAAAGCAATGGACCGGAGTAAGCTTGAGGGGGTCCCAACGTCAGTATTGTACAGTCGGAACAGCTAGGGAACCTCGGTGGCGGAAAGAGTGTACAGTCGGGGAAAAATGTCAGTTATAGATTGTAGTGAGAGGAACGGCTGAAGTCATTATGTTCAAGCTGGGAATAGTTTTATGAATGTAAAGAGATTCCAAAGTTGTGAGTTCTATTGAGTTGGAGAAGTCGATGATGGAGAACTCTTTCCTGCTAATGAGATGGTTGTTTTGTTCTGCATGAGACGGGGAACTCAATGTGCAGGATTTTCAAGCGGTAAGCCTGTTCAACTGGATATACCGAAATGTTGGTCAATGCGGGCTTTTCACATAGTGCGTTTTATTTCTCATTCAATGCCATAGAGGTTTGTTAGAAGAAAGGAATACAGTCAACTTTTATCGTGCTGGCCTGGGAATTTTTTGCACTTAGATGGCTGTACTATTCCCACCAATCACAGGCTCCCTGCCATCCCTTCCCATCAATCACAGCTTTCCGTGCAGTCAGTCAACGAGGCTTCAGCCTTGCCAGAAAGTTTAGCTCTCAATCACCGTAGCCGTTGCTACCTCCTTCTATTAAACCTCCCTGTTCAATACAACCTTGACGAAACTACCGGCAGTTTGCCTTAAAATATAAAAGAAAATTAGACGCAGTGTTTGCAGAGCTGTTCTTTTCTTGTTTTAGTCCATGTTCAAGTTCATGAGGTAAACGGGAAATTTATTAAAAAAAATCGTTACTGCTCTGTGCTTAAATTCTCATTATTTTGACAAAAACTGGCTTTATGGAGATGGAGTTTCTTTATAAATCTATGATTTTATAAAAGAACCGAGACCTGGAAAAGTTCCACAGAACAGAAATATCGTTCTTCATTCAAACCTGTACCTTTGAGTTACCTAGAAACTGTGAAAATATAATCTAACTCCGACAGCACATCAGTGACATGTGAACAATAGCAGCTGAAAACTGCCTCGTGTTGTTCTCTACAGAAACCGTATTAATGACCCGTACCCTATTTTTTGCAATACTCATTTGCTGCGGTCTTTACTGGAAATTAAATTCTTGGTATCTTTGTTCGTAATCCATTTGCATCTTTTTTGTGTGTGTGTGTGTTTTCTTTTTATGCAATAGAATCAGCTCTGTGAGCTCACCGGTGTCACATGGAGTTCATTAAGGCGCTTCAGAGAAGCGTGGAGCTCCCGGAATTCGTGGAAGCTGCGAATGTTTACTTATTTCAGTTGTTTAGCAAATGTGTTTCTGGAAGAGAATACAATGTCTATTTAATATCCCTGCAGCAATTAAAAAGAAGACAATTCACCATTGAGCAAAAGTGTAACGTTGAGTATCTTACTTTTCAGAGTTGGGGTTGTCGGTTTTTTTTTTTTTTTGCCCAACACGATGTTAGTGAGCGGTGACGAAATCAGTGGTTTGCGACGGTGATGGTAGTTATGCTTTTTACAACTCAGACATTGCGAAACAAGGGCTCTGAGACAGCAAAAAATAAAACAAATCATATGTTTAGCTAGTAGACATAAGCGTAGCTCATAATGAGCCAACTTGAAATTCTGGGACACGATTTTATGTTAAAATAAACTTATTTATAAACTAATTCATTATATATTTCGTATCTCAGAAACAAATTCACGGCTTGCTTAATAAGTTAGGTGATTGAGCACGCAACCATGTAACTTTTTAGACATTCCGTGCAATGTTGCAGTTTTGGTACTTTGTTAATATTATCATTAAAAACACAAGCTCGATGTCAAGGAACGGGTATTAAAAATTCAGCTTGAGCATTGGGCATCTGTCGAGTACCCAAGATGCTACTAAGAAGAATCACTGAAAAACTTTCACTGTCGACTCTTGAAGCCGATTTCATATGTCCTTTATGTCAACGTCCTCCATAACCCTTGTCCGAATGTGTTACTATACCTTAGAAATAGCAGACAGTTGCAACGTTTCCTGAGTTTTATATCAGTCCACATTTTTCAAAACATATCCGTAATGTGCCATTTGACTCTTCGAGGGGAAACTGATTTGACGGTTATCTTTTTAATGGCTTTTTATTGGCGTGCGCAATGTTGAGCTGACAACGACGCTTCATAACATTCGGACGAGTGGATGAGCGACCTCGTTGATATGAATGACGTGTGAACTCGGCCTTACACTTGCAGCAATACACCGCCGAACGCGAACTCCGACCATGAATTACATGCCGAACACAGAGTGAGACATAATGCGCCGACTGAACTTTACTTTAAGAACTTGACTTCCGCTATATTAGGCACTTATTTCATCAAGTTTTTTCGTTATTTTCGAGGCTCTTAGTCTATTGAGACACTCAGGGATGGGATGTTGTCACTTATGTGCGAGCCATAGAGGTAAAACCCTGAAGGGCCGCAAAAATCCGGACCGCTGGATTGTCTTACTCTAGTGGCTGGATTGCAAATGGCCGCGACTGCTCACCTTCGCAGAAATCAAACAATATAATAATTTGCATTTGTTATATATTCATTTATTCACGGTACTCCTATCGTTCTGTATGACCATAACATATATCAGAAATTCTAGGCTCGAATAACGCCTATGGCAATTTAGAATGAAAAATGGTATCATGGATGCTTAGAGTGTAAATTTACAAGAGTGTAGTGACGAAATGTTTAATTTGCTTATGAGACGTCCTGTGAAGATGATATGAGGCGAAGAAAACCGAAATTTTATTCAAGTAACTCGCTATAGGGTCGTCCACAGCTTGGTAGAGCATGAACCACTACCCGGAAAAAACCTCTTTCAATCGCAACTTCTTCGCAGTTGACAATGCGGACACACAAACTCATGCTCGCAACTCTGTTCGCTGTGCAGCCACCTTTGGCGCATGTCATGCACACATAGCCTATAATTTTGATCGACCGTCATACTATTTGACGGCACGGGCCATTGTTGTATATAATATCACATCTTCGCCCATCAAATGCTTTTGTCGGGTATTTGTAGCACGTGTTCAATAGCTACAACTTTCATTTAAGCAAGAAAACACGTGCTAGAATTTCTTCGGCGTCAGAGAGAAACACTCTCAACAAGTATTGTTTGAAGCCTTCGCAATAATTGTTTCTTTAACTTTGTTTGAAAAATACACAGATACTGTTAATCTACCCGACGTTAAACACTTCCTACAAAGGTCTTTTACTATATTTTCAAGACTTATTTTACTTATATGATTAAAAAGCACCTAATGTAGTTTCTTTGATGTCAAACATTCCTGAGAAATATGTTCACTTTATTTACAATATTTCTTTTTTATTTCGTGCAAGCCCGTACTACATCGCTACCGAGCGCTATTTCTTTGTGAGAATAGAATAAATAAAAGGCTTTTTTTATAATGAACTCAAGCCAATATGAATAGAGTGCAAAAATACATAACATCATATCGTCGACACGAAGCACTTCTGTCTGTTATTTTTGCACGGCGGGACGCCCACCCTTCGTTTTCTACGCTCTTCGCAATTAATGCCCACGCAGCGGGGACTGTGTTTTTTCCCCGCCCCATTTCTCGGAAGTCGCAAATTAGAAGCTCGGCTTGGCGAGGAATGCGCACGCAGCTCCGGCCTCCAGCTTTCCAAATGCCTATCCTGTAACATTCTCGGCAATTAATTTCTCTCGTGTCGAGAACATATCAGACCTTACGTCTGAACATTATCGCGGCTTATGTAAGTTTTTGCACGGTCTCCAGGACCTGAGCTGCAGCCAGACTGCTCAAAAGATAATGTCACTTTTTTGTTGTTTTTTTTGGTTCCAATGAACAGGGCTAAAGTTGAGTTGGGTTGATAGTGTCGAGGATGTGTAAAATATTTATAGAGTACATTGAAGCCAGCTAATTATATAGGTTTTTATCCGCCTTCAGCATTATACTCAATTTTACTTGCGCTGTACTGTTGCAAGACGATTCCCGCCGAATGAATTCAAGTTAGGATAATGTCTGGGCTGCTGTCTCAACTGTGGCAGCATAAATAATTGTACCTCATCGGTAGTGAGCCAGTGAGGATTAACTGGTAGGACTGAGCACAGCCACGGACACCAGTGGCTTAACGTCTTCCAAAGACTGACGCCTGGCTGATTCGGTGCTTGGCTGCACGAATGGTTGAGAGCCATTGATTGATGGGAAGGGAGCAGCCATCGAAATACATAAAACTTTCTCGGCTAAAACTTTAGCCCTGCTGCCACGGAAGCAGCCTGCTTACGTTCGCAGCTTGTATCGCTCGTTCGAGGCCAACCCAGGCACCCGTGCTCTTTGCTGATCTAGGTGTGCTCACTCGGCAGTCTTGTACATGCACTGCGCCGTGGAGGAACTTGCCTTCTTCAGAGATGAGTGGGGTGGGGGATCGCGGGTTATCTGAACCTTCCGTCAAATCGGCGCCATAGTTCTTGGTGACCCGTGGTCGACTGCAGCCGCACTCACTCCTCTGGGGCCACTGGGCCTATATCCGCAGCACAAACCAGTGTATTGGGTTTTCCCAGTTGAGAGTGTGGTCTAAGTTGACTTTACCTTTACCTTTAAATGACGTAATTTGGCTGTTTTCCCTTCTCCTATCAAACCTCCCAGCAGCGGGCGTAGAAAGCGGAACTTTATCGATGGTAAAACTATACTTGATTTTCAATTATCAGTTATGTTCGCCAATTCCATGAAACAGAGTTGTCTGGCATACAATTTGTTATGCTCGCAGTGGCAAAGGTGAGGGGGGAGGCAGCACTGTTTTAACCAGCTGTGAAAGGGTTGGGGAGTTCTAAGAGTAGCTTTCACCGAGTCTTTCTTCTCTCAATGCCACAGCTCGAACAATTTCAGTCGACTGCAGCTGCTCACTCTTTTGAGGTACAAAGGGCATTCAACTGCAGCACGAACCAGTGCCGGTTAATTTTCTATTGTGCGGGTGCGATTTTCATTCCCAAATAGAATATGTGGCCGCCCAAATAGCTCTGCCATGATTTTATTTAGCCTTCTGAGCCACCACTAAAATTGTTAGGGACCACTGCAATAACGTCAGAGTAATTAATATTTACTTGATGAGACTTTCACGCGAAAATATACATGTTGTGTAATTGTCAGACATAATTAATTGTACTTCCTTCTGGTAACGGACTTCCCAAACGTTAAAGGAAAGTCTACATCGTAATATACAGCCTTTAAGCAGTAAGTAAAATACTTTCATAAAGATTCTAATAAAAAACGGCTATCATTCTTAAATGCTTGGTAGAGGTTGTTAATTGTACCGTATATCCTGCAAGTCATAGAAGGACCCAAAATAAAAAGGTGAATTCTGCTTAGCAAATACAGCATTTCAAAGTAAATCTGACCCTTGCGATTAACCAGAAGACTCCTGTGACGATTTTTACTAAAACTATTATCCTCTTTTTTCAACAGCTGCTAAAGATAATTAGCTACATACATTTCCTATTGGGTGTGACGAGCCCAAATGTTGTAGAGAATAAATATTCTAAATTTACTTAACAAATGCATCGTGTGAAAGTAACTAAAACACTCGCGATTAACTCGGAGATTCTTGTGATCATTTGAACATTAATTGAAGTTATTCTTACTGGTCAATGTTTGCTAGAGATAATTTTTTACTACATTTCCTATAGGGTATAGAGACAGAGGTTGTGGCACCTATATGTACTACACTGCATTTGCGACGATTTCAATGCTAATTGACATCATTCTCAATTTGAGGTCATTACAAATAGTGCTATTTTCGGCTAAAATTTCCGTTTAATTCAGCTTTGAAAAAGTTGAGTGCTTCTGGAGATAATCGAAATGAGCATCACTTCTGCACACGATAGCGCCACCTGGACCCCGTGTGTAGAACTTCAAAGGTATCACAGGTAGCTAAGGTAGATACATCACTAAATAGCGACTAACATAGTACTGTACCAACTACTATGGCCTCCTAAAGTACTGGCCTGAGTCGGTACGTCACCCAGCCAGTCCAACGGGTACAGTCCCTGGAGAAATTACTAGAAGCCGACTGATAATTTTGGTACCTACTTACTCTGCATATGTTGGGCTTATTTGGGTAGAAAACTCAAACTAAATATCTTGTTTGTAGCCTTTAGGTTACTGAAATAGAGCTTTTATCCCGATATGTTCGAAATATTTGGAGTACGTATCGAGAATATCAGGTAGAGTGTACTAATTATAATTTGTCCAAAGGCTGTACGTGTTGGGACCATTACCGAGACGCAAATCCAGGCCTGTACTTTAGGGGTCTTGTCTCTTCCCGGGTGGTAACTTAACCCTTTTTCTTATACTATTGCTTATATGAAACATTTCAAATAGTTTTTTTCCTACTAGAAAGGCAAACTAATTCATGATAGAAAGTGTTAAATTTTACGGTTTGCTTTTAGGACCATCGCGCATTTTCGATATTTTGAAGTCATATATGAGTAGAAGGACGTATTCTAAGACGTTTTTCACGAATGACGTTTTTGCGGCAAATGCTTAGTTTTCAAGATACTTGACTTTGAAGTTTTATTAGTGCC
>LQNS02278070.1:30581813-30606747 GCA_001587735.2 Parhyale hawaiensis
ATTTCAGCGCTTGGAGTACCGGTGACAAATATAGCTCTGGATCCCCAGCCTCTGGATCCCCGCTTTCATTGCTGAATGATATCGTAGTAGTTGAATCTTCACGCTGAGCAGACGCCTTTTTATATTGAATTTACATCGCAGTCAAAATTCGACGCTGGAGGTTTAACCATCAGTTGGTATCAACAATACGGTGAGCCCTGGGCATTTCCAGTGAATTCTTTCGACTGAACTATATTTTCTTAGTGCAACTTAACGCTTGATCAATTCTAAGCTGATATTCAATCCTTATCTTGCAGGGGGGGGGGGGTATTTTGCTATCGCAAAACTCATTGTTGTACAGCTTGCGTTTCACCAATGGAAGATCAGGCCTGCAGGGATGAGACCTATATAATACAGCAAAACCTTTACTGGGAACCGGAACAATAAAAAGCTCAATCACAAAAGTTTGGACGGCTTCTAATGTACCCTATTTTTCATATTTTTGGCACTGTAGATTTTCGAAACAGTTTGTTCTACCGCAAATGAAGAGCACAGCTTCCAAATGAAACAATATATTATATTGTGATCCTTGTCGGACAACGCTCCAAGATCTTTGAACTGACTATCTAATTTATGCGAGCTTCACACCTATAGGAATGAAAATGAATGAACTATTAGCTCTTTTGTGTGTTGCACTCATCGATCAAAGAGCGCTGGCAAATCGATGGAAATTGCTGATTTTCCTAAACAGGAACAAAGACATGCAGTGGCCGTCGCTCTACCACTACGTTCTTTGCGTGCCTTTGCTATAGCTCTTTGAAGCTGCTTGTTTTCATCGTAGAAACTATGTATAGTTGATTCGCTTTCAAGGTTGAATAAATAATACGTTTTATTCAGTTCTTGGTGTGCTCTGCAATTTAAATCATTTTCCAAGCTATTTTTAAAATGCAAGTCTCTCAGAGGTGATTACATCTATTTTTTTTTTTATTTTATGACATGTAATTATAGACATATGGCGTTGAAGCCCATTCTGCTATCAATTTTATATATAAATTTGAACTTGGCTTAGCTCGCATTGTTAAAAAAAGAATTCTTTTATGAGGCTTAGTGGGTCGATCCATCAGCGAATAACTTCTTGCTTTATAAACTCTGACGGCATCTCTAGCAACAAGTCTAAAAGTTTTGATAAATTTATGTAAATATATTTTAAGATAAAGTTTGATTATGAAAAGGAAGTATTTCCTATAAAAATATAAAACTCTCATGCAAGAGATTGGGTTAAACTCACTTGAGGAGGAGGTAGAAAGAATTTTTTAGAATAGGTTGAATGTAGAGAGAATGAGGAAGTTATTCAGCGATACAAATTATAGAAGAAGCAGTGTTTTTGGAGGCGTTGAGTGATTTCGATTATAATTATTCTCTGTGTTTTCTCTTGGACTTGTGACAATCGCTTTATTGCTCATTTAAACAAATGTGATCATGCTGGTTTTTGTATCGCTATATTGAATCTTCTTTTCTCATAAGAGTAATATACTAATAAAAATAATAACCAGACTACTCTGAGAGCGCCTATATGCCTAAGCCAAGCAAGGCAACAATAGCGAAAAATCCAAGTTGCTTCTAAAACTATGATTACCTTTACATTTAATCTAAAATCTATTTATATGTGCCTTTTGATAGTGTTAACAGTTTTTGTCATTTCTTCAAGATCCGTTCATAATTTTTTGAGTTATGCAGCTAACGAACATTATTACAAACATAACTCAAACATTGAAACGGACCAACTGATCATCACCAAAGTTTATTCATTGATGTCCTTTAGCATTACTAACAATTCCTATAAATTCCATAAAGATCCATCAATAACTTTTTGAGTTATTGTGCTAACGAGCATAAAACCAAATGTAGCTACATTCGAGCGAACAAACAGATCATCACAAAACTTTAGTAATTTACTCTTTGTAATATACCTAACAACTCATGTAACTTTTATGAAAATCCATCCATAATTTTTGAGTTATGGTGCTCAGAAAATATAAACAGACAAACAAACAGATGAACGGATTTTCACAAAAAGTTATTCTTTTGTTTCTGTTAACATGCCCAACAATCTCTAAATTTCGTAACGATCCGTTCATTAATTGTTGAGTCATCTTGGTGACAGACAAACAGTCAGACAGATAAACACGATAAAACATAACCTCCTTGGCGGAGGTAATTACAAAGAAGGTGGCATCCAGTTTTGAAATTTTTTAGTAAGTCAGTGGCGTGTACGAAGTCAAGCCTTTTGGTAGCGATACTATTGAGTCAAAGCATGGCTAATATCGAAACATTCACCATTATCGACTGTTCAATAATTTCTATTTTGAAAAGCTTTACAATTATGACACCAAGAGTTCTTATGAGCGTATGCAGTAGTATATGCCAAGCTGCTATTTTAATGACACGGTCATATCATATCGGTTTATGATAAGATGAATGCGTGCGTACCTTCACAATTGTTGTAATTTCCTCAACAACACAAGCTAAAATGTAGATAATACATTTTTTTTATTGACGTACCGAATGTTTCGTTATTGATGTACCGAATGTTTCGTTATTGAAGCACCGAATGGTTCGTTATTGATGTACTAAATGTTTCTATCCATAAGCACTAAGATTTCTCTTATCAGCTTCATTTCTTTGTGATTATTGCAAGTCATGTTTGCCCGAAACACTTTCTGCGAGTCATTTTTCTCATAAACTCTTCTCACTTCTGCTCATTTGTCCTATGATTAATAAACCATTGTCGACATTTTATCTTACACTTTATAATAATTTAAGAAAATTGTCCCTTATTCGTTTGCCACTACGATGTGATTAAATATCGTACAATGTAACACCTTCATTTTTCTCACAATGCAGAACAGGAAGACTGACGATTGATGTAAAGTTATATCTCATGTACTACTGTATGACAGAACCTTCTCGCGACATAGTTACCTCCGCCAAGGAGGTTATGTTTTCGTCGTGTTTGTCTGTCTGTCACCAAGATAACTCAAAAAGTTATGAACCGATTTGGACGAAATTTATAGGGATTGTTAGGTATGTTAGGAGGAACAGATGATTACCTTTTGGTGAAGATATGTCCATACGTTTGTTTGTTTGTTTGTCTGCCTCATTTTTCTCAATGCCATAACTCAAAAAATTATGGTGGATTTTATGAAATTAACATGAGTTGTTAGGTATATAACAAAGAGTATTTGACCAAATTTTGGTAATGATCCGTTTGTTCGTTCGTTTGTCACTGTTTTTAATTTTATGCTTGTTAGCACAATAACCGAACAAATAATGAATGGATCTTCATGAAATTTCTAGGGTTTGTTAGTAATGTTTAAAGACATGAATGATTAAATTTTGGTGCATATCGGTTAGTTTGTTTGTATGATTAACTCATGTTTGTCATAACGTTTGTTAGCGGTATAACTCAAAACGTTATGAACGGATCTTCAAAAAAATTGCACAAGCTGTTATTACTATCAACGGGCACAAATGATTAGATTTTGTAGCTTATACAAAGAAAATTATGGTTTCAGAGCCAATTTGAATTTTTTGCTACCGTTGCCTCGCTTGGCGGAGGTATGCGCACTCAGAGTGCTCTAGTTCTACATTCTTTCGCCCCGTGTGAGCGGGAGCAAACTGCTGTTGAAAAATAAACTTCTTATTTCAAGCTTTGAACTTCATCCATGGAATGATTTCTGCTTCTAAGACTTTACCGTAGGAATTAGTATTCACCTTTTCGTCTTAGCGAAAAAAGAGTGAAGATATCGCTATCACTCGAAATAACGCAAAAGCTCATGATGCTAACTGATTTTTTTTAGTAGTCATTCTAGGATAAACGTCAGTTTTAGCAGAAGCAATAAAGCGATCGTTACGTCTGTAACGAGTCCTATACACAGTAAAAGTATTTCCATCAGAAAATAACTTCATTAGTTTCCCGTCGGCCTTCAACCAGTTTACAAGCGTGTTGCACCTTTCCATACGATTCTTTTTCGTATGTTAGTTTGAAGATGCTTTCGACCTTGGGCATAGGAGGACATATTAAGGTCTTTTACTGCCCGGTGAATTGTAGGAATGCTAACTGATCTATTCTCAGCCAATGTTGATCGTTGGACGGTTGGATTGGCTTCAATGGTTCTTTCGTGACAAGCCAATAAGAGAGGTTTTGAAATTATATTTCCTGGGTCTGTTGGTAGCTCTGCAATCTTGGCAAGTTTTATCAAAACGCTCACAAGCATCACATACTGGCTGCCTAGGATGCTAGAGGGATTTTGCAATCCGTAAAGGACTGTGGCCCGCACGACGAAGTTCATAGATTGCTGAACGTCTGGACTCCTTCATTGCGTGGTGTTTGTACTATTAAGCTGAAATCCTTACTATAGATTGTGGATATAATTAAGCATGAGTGGCATTGGTTAGCATTGCCAATTTTAGAGTTTAATAAGCGTTGCCACCGTTTTAAAATTAGTATGGTTTTATCTGTGGGACCCAGTACGTAAATTTTCGTTATCTTGGAATTATTTTTTTTAACACTATATACATCAACAGAGCCGTTTGCGAAAAGAGCTATTCTTGTTAGGCAAGGTGCCGTTAGTTCACTATCACTGTACGTGTTACTTTCTCCTTATCTAGAGCAGCGTATATTCTCAGAACGCATCAGCCTGAAGAGCTCTCGGCGAGTGCAAGGAAAATAAGGCTGTCGCATTTTCTAGTCTCATAAAAGCCTTTCTTAAAACCACTGTCAATAGCGAGACATCTCAATGTGATGAGTGTTCTTGGTAGAGTGGTGAGACCGCCATGTCATTTCTTTAGGCCAACTTGGTGATATTTTTGTTGTGCCGCACATGAAAGAGAGATATCGGAAGGCTCGAAATGAATACAATGCAGTCTATTGAGCTTCTTCCCAGTAATCTCGAGCAGCCATCGTCGACAAATAGTTATTTCAAAGGCTGTTTTCGCCAGTACCGAACCAACAACTTGGAATATGCGATACGTTTCTTTCTGTGTAGCCCTCTCTAGCCCTGTCATCCTTAATACATTTTTTATTGTGACGGTGTAAACTCTGTGGCTAATAGCAAAAGGCCAGGTACAATAACAACCGTTGTGAGGTGGAATGGAACGCATGATAATAATCATGTCAAAATTATCGAACCGTGCTATGCTCGACAGCAATAATACACGTAGAAAATTGCTCCATACGTGTGCCACAAAATTGCTCCGTACGTGTGCCACAAATGAAACCAAAATTTCACCAGTTTCCTGCATTGGAAAACGTGAAAAAAATTTTAAGAATCATCGCGTAGCGTGCCGCACTTGAAAGTGCAAAAAGAGTTTAACGAGATACTTCTACTTTCGAAGTGTGTTGCAGTGAAAATATGTCAAAAACCTCACAATGTGTCATACTGACAAGCAGAAGAGAGCCATCAATAATTTTACGCTGCCATCTCTGAAAGCATTAAAGAGATTTTAAGATTCTCAGAGCTTGCCGCACTGGAAAACATGAAAAAAAACACGTATAAAAATTCACAGCGTGCCTTCCTGGAAAGCATGAAGGAGATGCAATAATTTTGCTTGGGGCATCACACTCGCAAACAGTAGAGAAATGTTCTTATTTTCCAGCAGGGTGCCGCATTGGAAAGCGAGAAAGGAATATGAGAACCTTTGAGTAGTGTATAACACTGTTAAGGCTGGTACAATTCCTTACTTTGGTTATCCAAAAACTGGTTTACAATACAATTTCAACCAATTCAACAATGCAAATAATAATGAAGCGTAAAACTATGTTCATAAATTTAACTACTGTACTTCGTTTATTAATTCGTCCTTTTTTCTCAAGTTCAGTTCCAGCAAATTGTAGTATATATAATACAGTAAGCCTGTTAAAGGCGAAATATATCATGAATTATTATTCTTTTACTAATATTTATAACTTACAGTAAATTCAACGAAACAATGAGACAATGTCTTATCAACTTATTTGTCTGAATTTCATCAAATAATATTCTTGTGAAATTGCGCTGTTCTTTCTAGCTCCACTTCTATGGACTAATAACACGTGTCTATTTTTAACAAATCAATGACGGCATGCACCAAACTACACACTGTACTGCAATGATTTCGCTTGGTACCACGATCAGTAGTATCACATATTTCCCATCGTGAAATGCAGTCACGGCATAACGAATGGAAGTAGTTCCAAACCAGTCTTCATAACTTGGTGTTGCCAATGTGACGTCATTATAAATGACATCATCATTTGCCAATTGCAGAGCTTACACACCCACGTGATCGTGTAACGTGGAGTGTGCCTCCAATCAAATCCAGCGCTCGTTTCGTACCAAAGTGACGTCATGTGGACAGGGAAATGAAGCTCTCCTATTGGTTGCTCCACTGCGGTTGCTGACACCTGATTCGCAGCAGTAATAAGCTTCAATTAATAATATCATTAGCTGATTCAGTAGTCACAGTCACCAGTAAAAACAAAATGCTGCCCGTTGATTGGCCAAATATGATAAAGGTGAGCTATAACGTACGGTGGTGTCCGAACACATATCGCCGTGTCTCACTTCACGTCTTCCTAAGTATCCTATACTGGTTATCTACGTTATACGCCGAACTTGCTTTATGCGCCGTTTGATTAATATCTGATTTGTTACTGCAGTAATTCCATATGATAATATACTCTTAAAATCGTTCAGTGAACACTTTGTGACAAATCTATGGTCTACTTTCTGAAAAAGTTATTGCGTGGTCATAGTGAAGTTTTAAATAAAACTAAAGCTGATTCTACTCAGCAACCTCTCTTCTTACCAGGTTGACTTACCGCTGTAATTTGTAATTCTAATGCTTACTACCTTTATATAACTTCTACGGTCAGTGCTAAACTGCCAGCGTCAATTTCATTAACAGTGCCTTTTCTCAAACGTCGAATTACTTAATTTTCAGTACTGATTATGGTAGTATTTTCTCAAGCCCTTTCATGTTTTCCATAGCTTTAGAAAGCATGATTTCGGTATAAATTAGTAAATTTGATTTACTAATCCTGTGACTGATATAAGTGTGTCAGTGCCTCTAGCAACAGATCCATACATATATCAAGGAATACTTCTATGTTCCATTCCGCATAAGGATCACCGATTTAATTACACAACCAGTGGCGCAATGCAATTAACATTATTCCGCTGGGAAGGAATCAAACGCTATGTATTATGTACAAAGTAGCTACATTAATTGCGGCAATGTTCCGATGATAGATCAATTAATTATTTTAATTTGCCAATGTTTCAAATATGAAATATACTAAATCAACTAATTTTAAATTGTTTTAAGTTGTTTCATACTAGGTGGTATGAATAACTGTAAAGTAGGTCAGTTGGTATTTAAATTTACTAGTTTTTGAAAATGTCACTCTTTCTGACTACAGGGGGCGTTAGCATCGCATGTATTTCACCAAGTCATTCAGACTGCAAAATAAGGTGCGTATGCCTATTTAACGCCCGTATGTTGTTGTTTTTTTTTTTAATTTATTCCCGTAATTGCAAAAAAAGTAAAAATTACCTTTATATGAGAAAGTACGCTTATTTTCTAATATTGTTGCACAGATTTTTATGCCAAATGTTAATTTCGTTTTCATGACCAGCAGGTTATAGTGGCCAGAACCGGAAGTAGTGAAGTGGGCAGATTTTGCAACATCTACTATACAGTATTTCTAATCTTATTTTAAATTGTAAAATATCTACCATAAGATGTAGTAAATAACAACGTCTACCATATTTTCTTACTCTCGTGAATTGATCCAAAATAATGATGTTCCTTTTTGTCATGTGGCACCTTATCTCGCATCTGAACTTGACAGAGTTTCAATAATCCTTCTCTGCCCATAGGGTACAACTTTGCTACGAGTTTACAATTCTCTCTGCAACCTCACCAGGCTGTTGCGCTGCACGGCGTTTGACAGAATATTAGTGTTTTTTCCCGGGAATTCATATGTCAGCCGAGCACGAAGGTAGTTAGTCTTCCGGAGACGACGTCTCACTTTCGCAACAACACGGATTTCTAGGAAAAACATTTTGCGAACATCGGCGCATGCATGGCGCTGATTTGCTGGAGAGCTCATTTGCAACGCANTAATGTCATTTATGTAAAGACTAAACAATAGTGGTCCTAATACAGACCCCTGGGGAACACCTGTATTTATATTAGCATCGCTGGAGGTGCTATCATTAATTATAACAAACTGTTTACGATTGGTGAGATAACTGTGAATAAGGGACAATTCATTTCCACGTACACCATTATGTTGCAATTTGTGCATTAAAATTTCGGAGTTGACTGTGTCGAATGCCTTTTTGATATCTAGAAAGAGGCATACTGTGTAGGTTTTATCGCGGAAGGCAGGAATTACGTCCTCAACTATTTTTAGAATAGCCTGGGTAGTGTTTTTCCGTTTCCTGAAGCCAAACTGGGTTGGTATCAGAATTTTATGAAATTCTACAAAGGCCGCCAATCTTCTATGTATAATCAATTCAAATATTTTATTAAAGACAGACAAAGTTGATATGGGCCTATAGTTGCCGGCATCATCGACACTACTCGATTTAAAAATTGGGACGACTCGAGCAATCTTAAGAACATTAGGGTAAATTCCACGAGTTACGCATTCATTGAAAATAGAACACAAATATAGGCTTAAATGAGGTAATACAAGTAGAAGGTGTCTAGGTTGGATTTGATTCTTGTGATATCTCCTGTTTTGCATTTGCTCAACAATCCGGTTGATTTCGCAAGGCGTGATGGGATCAAAAGTGAAGGTTACGCCAGTGGGGGGACAGGTAAGGTTGTAGGTAGTAACAATGCGAGGAATATATAATACAGGTAGCCTGTTAAGAGAGAAATATATCATGAATTATTTTTTACTAATATTTATAACTCACAGTAAATTCAAAGGAACAATGAGACAATGTTTTATTAACTTATTTGTCTGAATTTCACCAAAAAATAATGTTGTGAAATTGCCCTGTTCTTTCTAGCTCCACCTCTATGGCCTAATAACGCGTGTCTATTTTTAACAAATCAATAATAACACGTGTCTATTTTTAACAAATCAATGATAACACGTGTCCATTTTTAACAAATCAATAATAACACGTGTCTATTTTTAACAAATCAATGACGGCATGCACCAAACTACACACTGTACTACAGTAATTTCGCTTGGTACCACGATCAGTAGTATCACCTATTTCCCATCGTGAGATGCAGTCACGGCATAACGAAATCAGGTAGTTTCAAGCCAGTCTTCATAACTTGGTGTTGCCAATGTGACGTCATTATAAATGGCATCATCATATACCAACAGCAGAGCGTACACACCCACGTGATCGTGTAACGTGGAGTGTGCCGCCAATCAAATCCAGCGCACGTTTTGTGCCAAAGTGACGTCATGTGGACAGGGAAATGAAGGTCTCCGATTGGTTGACAAAGCGACCAAATCTGTCGAGCTGCGGTTGCTGACACCTGATTCGCAGCAATAATAAGCTCCAATTAATAATATCATTAGCTGATTTAGTAGCCATAGTCATAAGTAAAAACAAAAGTGCTGCCTGTTGATTGGCCCAACATGATAAAGGTGAGCTACAACGTACGGTGGTGTCCGAACACATATCGCTGTGTCTCAATTCACGTCGTCCTAAAAATCCTATCGTCATCTACGTTACAAGCCGAACTTGTTTTATGCGCTGTTTGATTAATATCTGATTTGTTACTCCAGTAATTCCATAAGATAACGTACCCTTAAAATCGTTCAGTAAACACTTTGTGACAAAACTATGGTCTACTTTTTGAAAGTTATTGCTTGGGCATAGCAAAGTTTTAAATAAAACAAAAGCTGATTCTACTCAGCAAGCTCTTTTCTTACCAGGTTGATTTACTGCTGTAATTTTTAATTCTAAAACTTACTATCTTTAGATAACTTCTATGGTCAGTGCTAAACTGCCAGCGTCAATTTCATTGAGAGTGCCTTTTCTCAAACGTCAAACTATTTAATTTTCAGTATTAATTATGGTAGTATTTTTTCAACCCTTCCATTTTCGCCGGAGCTTTACAAAGTATGATTCCGGTATAACTCAGTAAATTTGATTTACAAATCCTGTGACTGATATAAGTGTGTCAATATCTCTAGCGACAGATCCATACATATATCAGGGAATACTTCAATGTTCCTTTCCGCATAATAGGATCACCGATTAAGTTACACAACCAGTAGCGCAATGCGATTAATATTATTCCGCTGGAAAGGAATCAAACGCTATGTATTGTGTACAAAGTAGTAACTCAGATATGAAATATTCGAAATCACCTAATTTTAAATTGTTTTAAGTTATTTCACATTAAGGGGTATACATAATTATAAAGTTGCATGGTCAGTTGATACTTGAATTTACTAGTTTCTGAGAAAGTCACTCTTTCTGACTGCAGCTGGTGCTAGCAGTCGTGCACACTGCAAAATAAGGTGTGTCTGCCTATTTAACGCCCGCACATTATTTTTTTTTTTAATTTATCTCCGTAATTTCAAACAGAAGTAAAAATTACCTTTAGATGAGAAAGTGTGCTTATTCTCTAATATTTTTGCACAGACTTTTATTCCAAATGTTAACTTCGTTTCATGACCAGCAGGTTATAGTGGCCAGAACCGGAGGTAGTGAAGTGGATAGGTTTTGCAGAATCTACGATAAAGTATTTCTAATTTTTCTCTTTAAATTGTAAAATATCTACCATAAAATGTTGTTAACACCACCGTCTACCATATTTACCTCCGCCAAGGAGGTTATGTTTTCGTCGTGTTTGTCTGTCCGTCTCTTTTGTCTGTTTGGCTGTTTGTCTCTCTGTCTGTCACCAAGATAACTCAAAAAGCTAAGAACCGATTTGGAAGAAATATACAGGGATTGTTAGGTATGTTAGGAGAAACAGATGATTAACTTTTGGTGAAGATATGTCCATCCGCTTGTTTGTTTATTTGCCTGCCTTATTTTTCTCAATGCCATAACTCACAAAGTTAGGGATGGATTTTTATAAAAATAACACGAGTTGTTAGGTATATAACAAAGAGTAAATGACCAAATTTTGGTAATGATCCGTTTGTTTGTTTGTTCGTTCGTTTGTCACTGCTTTTTATTCTATGCTTGTTAGCACAATAATTAAAAAAAATAAATGGATCTTTATGAAATTTATAGGGATTGTTAGTAATGTTGAAATACATAATTGATTAAATTTTGGTGTAGATTGATTTGATCGTTTGTATGTTTGACTCATATTTGCCATTACGTTTGCTAACAGTGTAAGTCAAAAAGTTATGAACGGATCTTCAAGAAAATTGCACAAGCTGTTCAAAAGGCAAAAATGATTGGATTTTGGAGTTTATACAAAGAAAACTATGGTTTCAGAGCCAATTTGAATTTGCCTCACTTGGCGGAGGTATGCGCTCTCAGAGTGCTCTAGTTTCTTACTCTCGTGAATTGATCCAAAATAATGATGTTCCTTTTTGTCATATGGCATCTTATCTCGCATCTGAACTTGACAGAGTTTCAATAATCCTTCTCTGCCGATAGGGTACAACTTTGCAATGAGTTTATAATTCTCTCTGCAACCTCACCAGGCTGTTGCGCTGCACGGCGTTTGACAGAATATTAGTATTTTTTCCCGGAATTCATATGTCAGCCGAGCACGAAGGTAGTTAGTCTTCCGGAGACGACGTCTCACTTTCGCAACAACACGGATTTCTAGGAAAAACATTTTGCGAACATCGGCGCATGCATGGCGCTGATTTGCTGGAGAGCTCATTTGCAACGCAAAGTTATCATTCCGTGTGGTAAATTTGAAGGCAATTCTTGGTTTGCAAGCCAAAGCGCATTGCATTGAAAGCGTTTTAAGCTGGCCACGCATGATGAACCGTGGCGGAGGCTAAATGTGATGAGGCGCTTCCACGAATCCATCCTGCAGCACGAAGCTTCAGAGCGATGAGTGAGGATTAGACGAGCTTTCATGTTATATGGACTCAGGCCAGCTGTTTAGATCTCTTGCTTTGAACAGTGCAGCAAAGGACAGACGTGTACAGCACTAGTATTGACAGTTGCAGCTAAGGTCAGACGTATACAGCAATACAGTGCGTGCCCCGCTTTTAGGTATAAACCTGTTTCTCTTAAAAAAAATAAACTGCACACAATTCATCAATATAAGTTTGCAGAAATCTTGGCAACGCTCACTGCGCATCAGTGTAAACTTTGAACGCTTTCTGCGCTGTAGTAAACAGACATGAGCAACGCCATTATTTTGGGACTGTGGCACGCTCTTAAGCAGGACTACCATTTTGCTAATATGGTTAATCGTAAGTGTCTTACTGATATAGTGTCTAAATTAGCTAATGGTGAAATGGCCAGCGATATTGCTGCTTTGTTGGGTCGTGATGTCCGTACTGTGAGAACGATTGGGAGCAATCCTGCTGCTAAGAATATAAGGAAAAACAAGTGTATGTCCAAGGTGCTAACGAGGCGTTGTTTGTCAAGAGTGAAGCGGCAACTGTGCAAGAACCCTAACTCAACAAGTGAAAATGTTTTTATAAATGTTGTATTAAGCCATGTGTGAAAATCCACTCGTCGAGTGCTCCGAAGTACGGTAAAGCACGTTATGCTTGATATAAGATCTCCTCAGAAGCAGTCACATAAGGAGTCTCGTCTAGAATGAGCAAGAAATTACATGAAATTTTAGGTTTTGAACACTTCCTTTTCACGGATGAGATGCGTGCCACCCTTGGCGGACCTGATGAATGCAGCAAAGTTTGGGTTCCCAAAGAGGCTGCGGGCCCTCAACGTCTGCGTCGTCAACAAGGAGGAGGAAGCATCATGATATGGGAAGGAATTGTTGACAATAAATTAGTAGGGCCTTTAATACTATCTAGGTCTTTTCGCCGTGGGTCAATTCGCCGTCGATTAATTCGCCGTTGGTGTTTTGGCCGTTAGGTCATTTCGCCATTAGGTCATTTCATTCGCTGTGCTATAATATAGATGGCGTGGTAATATAAATGACTCCCAACCACGCCGAACCCAAAATGCTAATACATATTATTATGGAAAGTTTCAGCTTCAGCTGCAGAACATCCCACGAAATGGAAGGATAATAAAGAGAAAAGGTGGAATAAAATGAATATACAGTAGCCTAAAATGTAATGATGCACAAAATCACCGATCTTAGTCATTTACCAAGGATTAGGAGTAGAGCTAGGACATTGGAGCTGTTAAAAACAAGCCGTGGTAGCGGTTAAAAGGAGCATTTGTAGCGCTATAAGTGTGTAATAGTAGCGGTAGAAAAGGGCATCAGGGGCACCTATGGGAGCGCTGGGAGCAGTTACCGGAGTAGTTAGAGCACCTATAGGAGCGTTTGGAGCAGTTACCGAAGCAGTTAGAGCACCTATAGAAGCGTTTGGAGCAGTTACCGGAGCAGTTAGAGCACCTATAGGAGCGTTTGGAGCAGTTACCGGAGCAGTTAGAGCACCTATAGGAGCGTTTGGAGCAGTTACCGTAGCAGTTAGAGCACCTATAGGAGCGTTTGGAGCAGTTACCGGAGCAGTTAGAGCACCTATAGGAGCGTTTGGAGCAGTTACCGGAGCAGTTAGAGCACCTATAGGAGCGTTTCGAGCAGTTACCGGAGCAGCTAGAGCACCTATAGGAGCGTTTGGAGCAGTTACCGGAGCAGTTAGAGCACCTATAGGAGCGTTTGGAGCAGTTACCGGAGCAGTTAGAGCACCAATAGGAGCGTTTACAGCAGTTACCGGAGCAGTTAGAGCACCTATAGGAGCGTTTGGAGCAGTTACCGGAGCAGTTAGAGCACCTATAGGAGCGTTTGGAGCAGTTACCGGAGCAGTTAGAGCACCTATAGGAACGTTTGGAGGAGTTACCGGAGCAGTTATAGCACCTATAGGAGCGTTTGGAGCAGTTACCGGAGCAGTTAGAGCACCTATACGAGCGTTTGGAGCAGTTACTGGAGCATTTAGAGCACTAGTAGGAGCGTTTGGAGTAGTTGCCGGAGCGTTTGGGGGCAGTTATCGGAGCGATTCGTGCACCAAATTATAATTTACACACCTATCGGAGTAAGAATTTATATGAAGTTTTGCTTTTGAAAATATTTTGTAGGTAAAAATGAGAAGTGAAAAGATTGAAAAATCCTAAAGATTTTTAAATAAAACAACGTTCGACCTTAGTCCAGCACAATGACAACAGTTAAAAAGGCGTACCGGTACCTAACTACGAGGCATTGAATGCACCGAACCGGTATTGCACCCTCATGTACTGAGGCGTGTAGTAATCAGACGCCGGTGTTACCCTCACAGTGTTACCCGTGCAGCAGTGAATGCGACGTGCGATCTCAGCGCCCCAACGAAGTGTTGCGGAATATTCGGTAAGCTTAAACATATATATTTCTGGCGGAGCCCTATTTTTGCTGTATTTTAGAATATAACGTTAAGAAAACTACACAAAAGTGCTTCACAAGCTGGAATTCAAGCAATATATGGCAGTTATACATTTTTTTATTACTACTAATCGAGTATCATAGTCAATGTGTGTAAGCAAAGGCAGTGTTACCCAGGTCTTAACCCTAAAATTGAGGAATGTTGTCGCCCGGTATTACCCAACCTGTGTCGCATTGACGGCCGGTGTAGCACAGGTGACACAGAAGGCCTGACTGCAACACACCTCTGCTGTTGCGCCTAGGGTAACTATACTTACCCTAAATGTGGTTACAACCAGTTTAGAAGAACCAAATAAAATTGTAAAATTTCAGAAACCACAGTTCCAAAATTACCACTATTTTAGTGATCATGCACATCTCATTTATCTACCAATTATGTTATTTTGTTCGTTAGTGTGTGATTGTCCTAAAAAAAATTCTCTACTTCAACCATTTTCCCACTTTCAAACTGTTAGAAGTCTCGTCAATGGGTATTGAATATTGTTGTTGTCGTTTATTTATTTATGCTGTTGTCGTTTGAATCAGACTCGTTGATATTCAATACACTTGAAAGTACGGTTGACCACCTGCTAAGAATACTCCATTTATTTGAGATTGCTCCAACTTTGTGCGCAGTTAGAGTTAAATGGAGTACTAAGGAGCACTTTGGAGTATTCATAGCGTTTGGAGCATTATGGAGCATTAAGAGTGCTTCTAGCATTTTACGTTTAAATGCTCCAATGTCCGAGCTCTAATTATGAGACCAACAGGTTAACCCAGGGGGCGGAGCTAAGCTGTGGTGCATCATGGGTAAGGAGGCGTGTGACGTCATAAAGTTCAAGTACTGTAATTTCCAGCTTGATTACATTGTTTCTCCATCATCTCATTTGGGCCTCTAGAGAGTACTACATGTCCTACAATCATTATAGTTGCAGAAAAATATACATCAGAGCATCTACGAACTATTTTAGCTCTTTGAAGGATAAAATTTCATTATTATTTAAGTTGTTTCTCAGTAAGAAGATCGCACCCGGTCGGAGAGTGCCGGTAAAATGTTTGCCTAAGCTGTGCCGTCGCGTACAAGGAGCTTGTATAGATCTACAGTATATGTAGAACCTCCTTGGTCGCGTACGCGTCGTTAACATATCCGCCTCTCCTAATCGTAAAAACTACAGCATCGTTGGAAAAATTTTGGATTTAACATTCGCCAGTTTCAACAACAACAACAACATTCCGTGAGACAGTTAAGGTATGTGGAATACGGTTAGGTAATTTTTTTTTTTTTTTTGCAAGTTAGTTAACGAGAGTCGGACCGAGGCCACCGAGACATTCACGGTGGCCTCGGTCGGACGCCACCTTGCCGTTATACTGCTGTAACGAGCGCAGCTTATAGCAGCTGATTCTTTTTCTGATTTTACCGAGCAATTGTATGGCTTCTGCATATTCTATATAGACTTCTGCTTTAATGTTACTTCACCCGAAGGAAAGCAATTTTTTGTCCTTTAATGTTTCTCTTACCAATCTTGTCAACAAGTTCTTCTAGCTCGGCGTTCAATCGCTCGCATTTGAGCTAATTTTTGTTGCAGCGGTTTAAAATTATAGAGGATAGCTGATCACTGATAGAAGACGAATTTGAATCCGAAATATTGCGGTTTTCACTCATGTAAATCCATATCTAAGATGCTATATTACTCTTGATAAAACTCACTTGATTTATTGCATCTTAAAGACGATAAACTTGGCTCTAAAAGTGCTTCTGATACATGCGGGCGCTTGCCAGTTGAATTCATCTGCTCTTTTACAAGTCTTGTAACCAACGTTCTTTCAAAGTTTTATCCTTCAGAGAGCTATAAAGTTCGTAGATGCTTTGATACATATTTTTGCACAACTATAATTATTGTAGGATATGTAGGACACTCTGGAGGCCCAAAGGAAATGATCAAGAAACAATGCAAAATAGCTACTGATAAACGTACTTTGTTTTTATGACGTTATCGCTTCGTACGTCCGTCACGCGCTAGCTCCCCCCGCTCGGCAGTGCGCTAACCTGTTCCCGCTAATCATCCTTGATAATTTACTACACATGATATAACCGAAAAATTCAAATTAAAAACTAATCATTAACAAATTCCAAATCTAGTCATTTACGTAAAAACTTAAATAAAATTAATAATCACGAACTGGAACTTAAAATACCTTAATTTACGTGAAAATTGCACATCTTGGTCATTTACTAAGGTATAATCGAGTGACTAAAAAAATAACTAAAATGTGCTAAACAAAAATCAAAAGGAATACGCTGTAATTAAAATTTAATTAATGACCAAGCTATCGTCAACATTGGTCGGCTCCGCATTGCCCGGCCAGTCACTTGAGATCAATCAAGCCGGACGAATTAAACTCAATTTGACTTGTGCACAGAATTTTCAAGGGGTATTGAGCATGAAAGTTAACCTCAATATTTAAGTTATCGAGAAAAGTTAAACAAGTGGTAGTTTCGGAAGAGGTCTCCATCAAAGAAGAAGAAGCAGCTTGTTTTAATACAAGCAATGCTACTTCGCATGTTGCAAAGACTTCTGTATAATATTTCAATTGTCTTTGGTTCAAGGATGACCGACTGATGAAATGGCCCGCATGTTCTCCCGATCTGAACCCAATTGAGACCTGTGGTCAATACTTAAAAGACGTCTTCACCAGTCGGGTCGTCACTTTTCCTCAAAGAATCAGCTATGAAATGAACTTCAATCGTGTGCTACGAATATTCCTTCAGATGATATTGGAAGTCTGACGAAATTGATAAACAGGCACTTGCAGGCATTAGTAGAAGCACGATATGCTACATCAATCATTAATATATGTTTTTCATTTGTTATTTGAAATTTTTGAACCAAAATTATGGTATTTCTCTCGGTTTGTTTCCATACCTGGTATTTTTGCTGTAAAACGTGCATTTTCCACCCTTTTTTATGCTGATACACAAAATTGTGGCACGGTGAAAATTCTTATAAAATATAAATTCAAAATCTTTCAAAACAGTTGGAATATCGAAGTGAAACTTTTAAAAAACTTCTAATACTATCTATGGATGCATATATCAAAGCTTGACTGGAATTGCTCGAGTATTAAACTATTGGAGAAGCAAAAACAATGCTGCACAAAAGCTTGACAAGCACTGTAGTATTGGCAGTTGCAGCAAAGGTCAGACGGGTGCAGCATTAGCATTGGCAGTTGTAGCAAAGGTCAGACGGGTACAGCACTAATATTATCAGTTGTAGCAAAGGTCAGACGGGTACAGCACTAATATTGGCAGTTGTAGCAAAGGTCAGACGGGTACAGCACTAATATTGGCAGTTGTAGCAAAGGTCAGACGGGTACAGCACTAATATTGGCAGTTGTAGCNTAAAGACGATAAACTTGGCTCTAAAAGTGCTTCTGATACATGCGGGCGCTTGCCAGTTGAATTCATCTGCTCTTTTACAAGTCTTGTAACCAACGTTCTTTCAAAGTTTTATCCTTCAGAGAGCTATGAACTTCGTAGATGCTTTGATACATATTTTTGCGCAACTATAATTATTGTAGGATATGTAGGACACTCAGGAGGCCCAAAGGAAATGATCAGGAAACAATGCAAAATAGCTACTGATAAACGTACTAGGTTTTTATGACGTTATCGCTTCGTACGTCCGCCACGCGCTAGCGCCGCCTGCTCTGCAATGCGCTAACCTGTTCCCGTTAATCATCCTTGGTCATTTACTGCATATGAAATAATAGAAAAAATCAAATCAAAAAATAATCATTGACAAATGCCAAATCCAGTCTTTTACGGAAAAAATTAAACAAAGTTAATAATCACGTACTGGAACTTAAAATACCTTAATTTGCGTGAAAATTGCACATCTTGGTCATTTACTAAGGTATAACCGAGCGACTAAAAAATAACTAAAATATGCTAAACAAAAATCAGAAGCAATACGCTGTAATTAAAATTTAATAAATGACCAAGCTATCGTCAACATTGGGTCGGTCGGCAGAGGCTTCCCATTGCCGGGCCAGTCACTTGAGACCGATCCAGCCGGACGAATGAAACTCAATTTGACTTGTGCACAGAATTTTCAAGGGGTATTGAGCATGAAACTTAACCTCAATATTTAAGTTTTCGATAAAATTTAAACAACAACAAAGGAGAACCACACTACATACAAAAAAATGTTTACTATGTAGCCTATACCGCAAACGTTTCGGAACATAATATATCCACCATCAGTGCTGTAAAATAGAGAAAGAAAACATATATGAAACTGTCGTAATAAAGTTAGGAACGAAAGCATTCAGTAGTATAACCCACTAAGAAACGTTAATAAGAAGAACAAAACAAAGCAACAACAGCATAGTAAGAATCTATCTAAAAGCCATGCAAAGGAAGGAACAGAAGTGGTAACACCAGCCAAACTAACGACATTCAAGTAGACTGCCGATTGACAAAATCTTAGTCATTTTAGTAACTCGGTCATGTCTTAGTAAATGAACAAGATGTGCAGGTTTTATGGGAATTATTATATTTTTAGTTCCAATAAGTGATTTTTAGTTTTTTTCAGTAAACAACTAGATTTGCAATTTGTTATTCATTATACCATAGAACGCAACAGTATTTGACTCTTAGGTCTACGCTGGCGGCCAAAACTCGGCAACGGAAAAATGGGATTTTCTCAAGAGCTATTCTTTTCCCCCTATCTAATACTGAAGAAAAAATTGGAAGGTACTCAACATTTTTCTTGCCGAGAAGGTACCTTGGATACGGCGGGGACGGACTTGGGCGCTTGCCTGCATGACCGTGTCTGGACATGTTCATAATAGCTCTTGAGAAAGCCCCATATTTCTCATTTTGGCCGCCAGCGTCAGAGGCCTCTTGGACCTAAGAGTCAAGTATTGTTGCGTTGGATGTAATTATTTCATTTTTAGTAAATAACTAAGATCGGTGATGTCGTGCATCAGTGCATTTTAAGTTACAGCATTTTTAATTTTATTCCACCTTTCCTTTTAATTGCCTTTTTTTCCTGTTAAGTTTTGCTGCACGACTTGCTATATGGGCCAGAAGCTGAAGCCGAAACTTTTTCTAGTCATAATAATAGCACATTAGGTTCGACGTGGTTGGGTATAATTTATGTATTATGAAGACATTGACGGTCCATAACGGCGAAATGCCCTTACGGCAAATGACCTAACGGCGAAAAGATCGACAGTGAAATGACCGACGGCAAAAAGACCGACGGCGAAAAGCCCTGTCACTGTTAAAATGACCTGTGCTGCTTTTATCGACTCCTGAAGAAAATGTTTTTGCCGTGGTTCCGGAAGAGGTCTCCATCAAAGAAGAAGAAGCGAAGAAGCAGCTTGTTTTCATACAAGCAATGCTCCTTCGCATGTAGCAAAGACTTCTGTATAATATTTGAATTGTCTTTGGTGCAAGGATGACCGACTGATGAAATGGCCCGCGTGTTCTCCCGATCTGAACCCAATCGAGACCCTGTGGTCAATGCTTTAAAGACGTCTTCACCAGTCGGGGCGTCACTTTTCCTCAAAGGATCAGCTATGAAATGAACTTCAATCGTGTGCCACGAATATTCCTTCAGATGATATTGGAAGTCTTACGAAATCGATAGACAGGCGCTTGCAGGCAGTAGTAGAAGCACGAGGTGCTACATCAATCATTGATATATGTTTTTCATTTGTTGTTTGAAATTTTTGAATCAAAATTATGATATTTCCCTCGGTTTCTTTCCATACCCGGCATTTGTTGTAAAACGTGCATTTTCCACCCTTTTTTATGCTGATACACAAAATTGTGGTACGGTGAAAATTTTTAAAAAATATAAATTTAAAAATCTTTCAAAACAGTTGAAATATCGAAGTGAAACTTTTACAAAACTTCTAATACCATCTATGGATGCATATATCAAAGCTTGACTGGAATTGCTCGAGTTTTAAACTATTGGAGAAGCAAAAACAATGCTGCACAAAAGCTTGACAAGAACTGTAGTATTGGCAGTTGTAGCAAAGATAAAGACGTGTACAGCACTAATATTGGGAGTTGCAGCAAATGTCAGACGGGTACAGCACTAATATTGGGAGTTGCAGCAAATGTCAGACGGGTACAGCACTAATATTGGCAGTTGCAGCAAATGTCAGACGGGTACAGCACTAATATTGGGAGTTGCAGCAAATGTCAGACGGGTACAGCACTAATATTGGCAGTTGCAGCAAATGTCAGACGGGTACAGCACTAATATTGGCAGTTGTAGCAAATGTCAGACGGGTACAGCACTAGTATTGACAGTTGCAGCAAAAGTCAGACGGGTACAGCATTAGTATTGGCAGTTGTAGCAAAGGTCAGACGGGTACAGCACTAATATTAGCAGTTGCAGCAAAGGTCAGACGGGCACAGCACTAATATTGGCAGCTGTAGCTAAATTCAGATAGGCGCAGTTCAATTCCTAGGAGTCGCAGCTAAGGTTAGTTGTAAAGATCCCCTTCATTAGCATCAGCCAGCCTTGTATTTTGTTTTTTTTTTTATCCATCAACGGAATCAATTTATCTTTATCTTATCTACATTCGAAAAGATACGTTTAGTGACAGTTGTGGAACATAAAAGTAACTCCCTGTACATATTAAAAAAAGCTGAAACGGTTTTCGGGCAGAGAACATGAACCCACCGTGAACAGAAGATAATCATTTTTCTCTCATACTCACGTCATAAAACAATGAACACAGATTAAGTGACAGATGTACAACGAAGTCTGTCGTGAGTTTTCGCAACATTACACNCTTTTCGGGCAGAGAACATGAACCCACCGTGAACAGAAGATAATCATTTTTCTCTCATACTCACGTCATAAAACAATGAACACAGATTAAGTGACAGATGTACAACGAAGTCTGTCGTGAGTTTTCGCAACAGTACACTGAACCGTTAGCTCATGAATTAAGAATCTAATTTAGTCATTCTCTAGGAATAGCACTGGGTAGAACCTTGCATACGTGATACACCACGAGAGAAAGACTTCAAGGAAGAACATTTTATTCAAGTGTTTCGCTCTCTCATTACAACAGCAGCACTAAATCACTCCTACACGACGACAATACCCCGCCCGCAATCCCCACGAAACCGTTCCGCCAGAAATTCTACAGCGAGGAGGGGAAATTCGGCGAGCCAAACCTGCCGCTTCTTTTGGATTTTTTCCTCTCACTAATGCCTGTCTGGCAGCGCTGAAAGGCTGCCCTGTTTCTCGGTATTCATTTTTGGTCCTCTGAAGACGCCCGTAAGGCGCCGTTAGGTTTACAGTTTCTTACCAGCCCTGCTTCTCGAGCACCTCCAGGAAATGCGCCCTCAGGGGGCCTTCTTACACGAGCCATTCGTTTCTAGTCGGAATATTTTACAGCAGTTGTGGACGTGGCATGGCTCTTGCTGGAAACTCTTTGTAGTTTTCTCATGGCTATTTGTTTCATATCTTTAGTGACAGTAAAATTGCTCATCTAATGATTCAACTCACTCTTTATTCTTGATATTCTCTACTGTCGTACACTCTTTATCTGATGTTTTCGTCTGCGAGGTACACGTCCCGAGCCGAGTTGAGTGGGTAACAGAAGCAAAAAAATGCTATTATGGCTTCTCTCTGGAAGGCGAGGCATTCCAACTTAACACTACTGCTCTCATTAAATACAGCAGCAACAAAAACATCAGCCAACAGCGGCTTAAACTTGTAGTCCTGTGACCGGAGCGAATAATTAAATTATGTTCTTATTATAATAATTGGAATAGCCGCAGGGGGAAATTGAAAACAGGAAGATGCTGGCGTGGGGCCAGGTCCATTTCTGGATCCAGACTTAGCCGTAAGGCCTAGTCCAACTTAAATTTGAACCCAAACTACGGCGTATAGGGCCGAACTAACAAGTCGGTCCAACGGCGTAAGTGACTGTCAGCAACTGAAACCCAGACCCGTTAGCAATACTCCAACACAGGCAGCAAAAAAGCATTTGCGGACAACATCACTGTCACCAAACGTAAATTCACCTTACGCAGGAGCCCAATCTCACTTGAAGCACGTGGCACCAGTTGCCTAATTTGCAGTTCAAAAGTAAGCTTCTCATCAAAGACACCACCAAGAATCACCAAGGAGTTGGACTCCTGAAGTAGAGTGTCATCTATCTCCAGATGTGGATGCTACGGAAGAATTGTCCAAGACCGGCTGATAATCATCGACTTGGTCTTACTGGCATTCAGCTTCATACTTCAAGCCGAACACCAGGCACATATGCGAGATAAATCCCTATTAAGAGACTGCCCGACAGCATTGCGCATGCGGGGAGCAGGTATCACTGTTATCAAAGTAGAATGGTCGGCATAGTATTTTCCAGCGAAGAGAACCTGTCACTAGTATGCAGAACGAATAACAACGGGCCAAGCACGCTACCCTAGGGGACGCCAGACTCCACCGCAAATGGAGCGCTCAAAATGCCGTTAACACACACACTGCCTTCGCTCAGAAACAAAATCGCGAATGATTGACATAACCCTACCACCCACACCAAACGACTCAAGCTTGTATAATAGAAGCCTGTGGTTGACCCTGTCAAATGTCGCGCTGAAGTCTAACTGTACAAGGCGTACATCAGACCGACTATCCAGCGTAGACTGTAAATTGTGTGACATTGACAACAATGTTTCACAACAACCCAAACCAGTTCTGTACGCAAACTGACCAGCAGGTAGAAAACCCATACCCTCAGCTAAACGACCTAGCTTACAAGCGACCAATTTCTCGAACACCTCCGACGAAATGGGTGTCAGCGTAATAGGCCGGTAGTTGGTGACATGAGGCGACACTGGGCCCTTGGGAATAGGCGTAATATTCAGAGTACGTCAACAACGGGGAAAATTTCCTAACCGTATCAGGCGCCGGAAGATCACAGCAAGCTTAGTGGCAACAGCGCTAGCAAGCTGCTCATAAAACAGAGGAACCGTACCCACGGAGTCCACACCTCCATATGGATCAAGGCCCTCAAGCAGCGCCTTGATTGTTCCAGATCTGAATCCAAAGAGGTTAAGCGAGGTTCAGGATGACATCCATGAGGCAATGACAACACTTGACTGCTCTGCTTCCCGTCAAACTGAGAGGGCAAAAGCTCCGCCCTAGCCAAGGGATCAGCAATGATACCTCCGCCGGGACCACCAAGGGGCGGCACCGAAGGTTCAGCACCAAAAGCGGAACCCTTCAGCTCACTCCACTAGTGATATGGATGGTCAAGACTTACCAGAGACTCACTGGAACGTTGCCTCTGACGATGCTGTGCCATCTCATACACATGCTTATTGGCACCCCCGAGCCTGACCCGGTCCCGGGTTACACTCCACATCACCACAAAGCAAGAGAGACAGGAAGATATAAACTGAAATATACAGAAATTTACAGAAAATACAAAAATATTAAGGAATGTACAGAAATATACAGATATAAACAAAGTGGAAGAAAGAAATCTCATACACAGAGGATAGGCAAGGCAGAAGTCCGGTACACTGGCAGAGCTGCGCACCGAGTAAGGCTAACACAACCCCCCAGGTTCGCCAGATTATGGGAGACGACAGACACGGTGGACATATGTTGGTGCATCCACCAACCTCCGATGGCCCTGCCGCTCAGAGCACGGGATTAGCACAGACGAGGAGAAAAAGGAGAAAGTAGAAGCAGGGAGGAGAGGAAGAAGAAGGGGAGAAAGGAGAAAAAGTCTCAATTGTGCCATCGAGAGATAGGGAGAGGAGTTGAATGTGGAATGCCGAACACACGGCTATGGCAACAGCCAGGTGAGCTCCACTCTCGTTGCTGTTGGCGCCATAGAGCTCATCCCCCTTCCATACGCATTTCCTCGCATGTTTTGACAGCAAAGGATATTGCAAAATTAAGCAAATTTCAACCATTAAATGCCCGAAAATTTATGATACTATCCTTCATACATACAGTTGCGAGCATAATTAAGGGACAAAAATAAAAAATTTCAAATCTCAAAAACTGTAAAAGGTTCAACGCTGAAATTTTAACACAAAAGAGGTATTGGGATACCTAATAATATGCTAAGCATTTATTACGATTCGAACGACAAGAAAAAAGATATGTATATTTAACTTAGAATTATGAATTTAGTGTGAGCAGAATTAAGGGACACTTTCCAAATATTGTAATTTAAATCTTCAGTAACCCCATTTTCTTGCGTTTCCGAAGAAGAAGAAGAAGACTGCTTACGTCATATGTAAACTTTGCAAGTACTGCAAGCATGGCTACCCGGGAAAAAGTTGATAAATCTTTACGCATGAAAATTGTTAATTTACACAAACAAAATCTCAGCATCAGGGCAATCGCAGAACAGGTAA
>LQNS02278070.1:30607869-30619071 GCA_001587735.2 Parhyale hawaiensis
AGAGGAATGGGGCAGGATTGATATTGAACGATGCCGCAATTTAATTGAATCTTGCCCTCGAAGATGTGTTGAAGTCATCAAACATAAAGGATCGTTCACAAAATATTGATTAAGGATAAAGGTTTTTATTAAATTTGTTGTTTTGTTGCGTTTTTTGTCAAGTGTCCCTTAATTCTAAATTCATAATTATAAGTTAAATGTAGATAACTTTTTTCTTATCCTTCGGATCGTAATAAATTCTTAGCATTTTATTAGGTATCCCAATACCTCTTTTGTGTTAAAATTTCAGCGTTGAACCTTTTACAGTTTTTGAGATATGAATTTTTGTTTATTTTTGTCCCTTAATTATGCTCGCAACTGTAGTAAACATACGCTGATGTACAGAAAAATATACTTACAGGAAATACACTCATGGACTTGAGCAGATCACTGAAATCAAAATTGCTACTTTGTGACTTACTCCCTATTATATTTTATCAAACACTGGGAATGGTAGATGGGATTTCATAGCCTTTATTCACAAATCCCCATTTGATTTTTTGGTAAGGATTTACATTTTAATAGCATTGCCTTTACTTTTAATTCACAGGATTGAACTCAGTCATATTTTTCGCCCACACTTAGCATCGAAATATCCCGGTGTTGCATTCCAGTACTGATTGCAAGAACGCCTTTGTATGTAGATATAGGCAACAGCACGCACTGAATATTGTTATTCTTACGAGAAAAGCGAGAGTAAGGCATACACTGAATAGCTAGAAACTGTCAATTACCTCGTCTCATCACCTTGGTACCTGTCCAGTTATGGAACCCAACACGTACTTAATCCGGAAACTGCTTTTTAACGACTCACAAGGCTAGATTTTGTGCTTCAGAAGTTATTTATTTCTTCTATGGCGACCTCTCCCCAAAAATAAAAAAAAAAAACAAATAATCTATATATATATTAATACGTTTGTTCCTACCTACCTGCCTATGTACCTGCGGTCTGTGTCACGCTTTCGGGAGCGGAAGTATCAATGATACGGCGGGAGTCTGAACCTATTCTATTGCTTTCTGCACAAGTGATTGGTGAATATTTCACCGGCATATGGAAGTTGAAGTCTTTTTCTTTTACGTATTGTGCTCTCTGATTGAAATAGAGGATATTTAGGTTGTATGTTATTATCAATTTTCTTCAAATAATAGATCTTTTGGATTATGCGTTTTTATTTTGAAACCAAACGTTTGACGTTCTCAGTGAATGTCGTTTTCAAGTCAGGACTTTGAAACATATGGTCTGTCACTCAATACATGCAACAGAATTTTGCAAAAGGTTCATTACGCAGGGAAAGAAAAGTAATAGTGCTGAATATATATGGATACCGGCAAAACGTACTTCAGTCTGTTTAGATACACCGTCTGTAAGTTTTTCAGCGTATTCAACTAACATTATAAACAGAAATTGAGATGCAAAGATACTGTACGTTACACGATAATGTAACATCAGTAATAAGGTGCGCTAATTTAGACGAACAACTTGTATAACATGTAGACAGGGTACATTATGCTTACAATTTGGTTAAACATAATAGTAGTGTCGTTATGGTGCCCGGCAATAGAATAATCAATCCATTGCCGTGAAATTTCCACCTGAAAATCACCGCCAAGCTGTGAAAGTTTCACGTATCCAGCTAGTAATCATAAAATGGAAGAAGTAAAGTAGAAAATTTAGCGTGTTTTTGGAGCTACGTGACTTAAGATCACGCGAATTGAGATCGCTCGAATTGAGATCACGCTCACTGAGATCGCATTAAATGAGATCACGCGAATTGAGATCACATAAACAGAGATCGCGCTAACTGAAATCACGCGAATTGAGATCGCGTGAATTGAGCTTATGCAAACTGAGATCGCACTAAAATTGCGCGAACATGAGATGGCGCGACGTGCGATCGCGTTACCTGAGAACGCCTAAATCGGAAGCGCCTGCTGCTGTAAATTCTTCGTAGACTGAATTTTGCAGCCCCGCCCTGGCTTATGTTCACTTCTTGAAACTGGGCAGTCATGACATTTAAAATCAGATATGTATATTTGCAAACATATACCTTGGATGTCATTGCTAGGACTAGTACAGACGGACTTCATAACACGTACGTGTTATGAGGTAAGTTCGTGTTTTGAGGTATTGCAGAAAATTGGCATGAGATGATTAGTGGGATAACTAGCTGAATACTTCGCGCAACAATAAATTCAAAGAAATAACGTTATAAAATACTTTACATTTCTTAATAAATCTATAATGAAGTGAAGACCGATGTGTATATATCTGTTCATTTATTTGTTGTTTATTTATCAGTCCATTTTCTCTCATGCTTTAAGAAAACAGAGAGGCAAAAATGAGGCCAGGTTGCAGACGATGGCAAATATGTACTGCTGCAGTATAGCTGAATGCACTTCTTGCATTGACCAAGTTGAAATCAAATCATGACGATAGCTGAGCTTTCCCTTTGCACTCATGTGCATCTTGATTATAAGTTTCTTGTCATGGATGATTTCAGTGTATCAGTCATACTTCCAACTTTCATTCAATCGCCGATGAAAGAGCTTTTCACTAATCAAAACAATTGGACATACCTGATATCCTGGCGTTTTCTGATACCGAATCAAAATTAATATTTTGAGTGATGCAGTACTGCCTGAAAAAGCATTTATTTATTTTTCTCCGTGTCAGAGAAAGAAAAGTAATGATTCTCTGATCATAGTTTCGGAGCCATGAACGCTCATCTCTCTGTTTCTTTCAGTTGGCAGTTGTAGTAACAAAATTATGGTCATTGAAGAAGAGCCTTCACAAGTTCCTTGGAATCATTTTTGAAAGCGCTGACGCCCTAGTTTAATAAACGACAGTGTTACCTCGCGTTTTGCTTACAACAATGTTTTATTAGACAAAAGGTTCTTGAACATGAACCCGACATTTCCCTGATTTAACTGTAAAAATCTATATAAATGAGCTAATATAGGGCAAAAAGAATAACTATCAATTTGCTAATCAAATTGGTCGAGGAGTATACTACAGTTCCCATTAAATAGAGATCGTGAAATGAGGAAACCGTTCTAGTTTTGAGGTTGTCTGTTTGTTCGAGTTTTGAGTGAACGCTTTTTGAAGTAGTCAAGTTGTGAGGTCCACCTATATGTAAGTGAAGGAGACAAGTGCAGCAATGTGGCCTTCAATGAGCCATGATATCGAAATTTTTAGAAAACTTAAATCTTTCTTACTGAATATATGGGTGACTTTAATTTTCTTCCGGGCGGATATATACGCCATCATGTAGTAGCATTAAGCAATTGATCCAATATGGTTACTTGTAGCCTACATTGAGCTAGTGTGAAGAAACCCATGTGAAGATATGGGCTACCAATGTAAAGAGGTCGCTGCGCTAGATGTACACGCGTTTACTACGCCTTCACTGGTGATAATGGATTCTTCATAGTAATACTAGTAATACATCCTTTTCTCTGGATGTCTCTCTCTCTCTCTCTATGCTCCTGTCTATGATTCTGGGGGACTATCTCAGTTACGCGAACAACCGTGGATACGGCAGTAGTACGTTAGGATACTGATACTTTCGCTTATGCGGGGTTATTCACACAAACTGGTATGCAACTCCGTATATTGTAGTAACTACCTCACAGGTGACAACTCTCGTAGATAATATAATATAATATTGAGGAGAGGACCGGACCCTAACACAATCCGATTGTAAAGACTGTCTATTCTGCTGCGGGCACCGCTTTTATACATTCACACAGGGCGTGTCACATCTCGGCTGTCACACTAATTAGCCTTATGCGATGTGCGTAGAATGTCGGTAGTTTGAATTTTCACATTTCTGTTCTCTGTTGTAGATCAAAAGCTCGAGCCTGAACAATTGTAGGCCTTTGTTCTTGTGTAGGAGTAAGTAAGCCTGTTAACTCCAGTAAGGGGAGCGATATTTAATATTGCTATACAGATTGCAGTGACATGTGGCAGTTCATTCCAGTAGTTTCATCTGCATACTACGCGATATTTAATCCCCTGCGCTCTTGTGGCTCTTTGAAAACTCGTTTCCACTCGAGTAAACAAAGGACAACGTCATTTTATTGTTTCAATAATATTCTGTAGTGAGCAGCGTGGTATTACCGTTGCAGTTAACTGAACCAACCATTGTTTTACGTTTTTATAATATTAATCTTTTAAAAACTTACGTTCACCTACGGTAAAATGAATAAGTAAATTTTACATAATTAGTTGTAATCCGGAGCTTCATTAGACCTAATTACCATTTCGTTGTTTGTGCGAAGTTCAATAAATTGTGATACATATTTTTGTTTTGTGCTGTAACTAGTAAAGAAATATCGTCATTTTTTCTGATGATTATTTTATAATAACATCTTACGCGTATTTTTCTTCGGTGTCGTCCAATGACAACGAAATATCCCATTTTTCAATGTTAATAATAACGAAACAAAAATTTCATACTACGTGTACTCTGTGCCATCCACTAAAAAATCATCACTTTTTTAACGGTTTAATGGATACAAGAGAAAGTTGTAAACATTTCATCCTTGAGCTATCTATACTAGCAGATCGAGATAGCATCAATTTTTTTTCGTTTTACAAAAAATACTGTCTAATTCTTTTCTATAATCAATTCAAGTTAACTTACAGCACACTCCTAATAATAACAACCAGAACGTTAATTCCTCAAGCAATCGTATAAAATCACTTTTAAATCGTTTGCAGTAATTGTATAACAAGATATCTACAACCAAAACTATAGATAGTAAAAGTCCTTTGTTACTCTATTCAGGAAACATGTAGCACGAAATGCTACGGTCCTTATATAAAAGTGAGAGGATATGAAATTAAAACTTATTCAAATCATATTTGTAATAGGTAAAAATTATGTTAAATTTTATGGGACGCAAAAAAATACATTTTATGTGATGAAGACTACCACTATTGTTCAATTTGAGGAATTGGTTGTTTTTAAATTGCATTACTGCAGCTGTAAACGCAGACTGCAATTACAAGTGGCGAAGAAGCCCTGATGATGGTCCCGGGGCAACCTCAGCATCCGGCAATTTCTGTAAAGTTTCCTATCGAAAGTTATTAGTTGTAAATTATATGCAAGAGTTACAAGCAAATAATATATGAGCTTAAGGTTTTATTTACAGCTCAATCTCAAGTTCAACGGCATCTTGTTTAACGGCTTTCAAGATAAACGAAAACAAATTGCTCCTCAAGAACCCAAGTTAACGGGTAACACTGGTTAAACGGTATCCACTTTCAATATTTCACCTCAGGCATTTTATTGCTAATCCTTATTCAGTACGTATTGAATCGGTTTCGTAATAATTTTTGTAGGCATTTATCTAAAGAGACAGTTTGTATAACTCTTCCCTAAGCTTGAAAAGGATGCCTACGTCACAAAATAAAACTGGTAAATACAAATGAAGGATTCACTAACATGAGGCTAAGTATGATGCAACTACTGAAGAAATAGGACATGGAAATGAGGATAGCGCATTCAACAAGTATTACTAGAGTATGGCACTTCAAACTCTATTCAGTCAAGCGAAACGAACAAAGCATTAGAGAACGCGGCAGGAAATTATCCTTTTTATACCGCAGAATTGTTACAGGAACACAACAGGGATTTAAAAAATGCAAAACTGACGCTTTTTATCAGACATTGAAAGAATTCTTCTGCTTAATTATGATTCACAAAGAAGCAGTTCGGATTGCGAACAGCTGAATGAGAGAAGCACCGATAATAATTAATGAAATATATGTCAGTCACCCGCAGAATACTTTCAACTGGACTGTGTAACAGCAGATGCTGATACGCAACACTGTCAAAGTACAAGCATAGAAATGTAGCGCTGATAACTCAAAACTTTGATTTGGAAGCTCGACGTAATTCAATCTCCATACTTGTTGCTTATTTACATTCGAGCTTTTATTTAATTGGTACATCATCCGTAGTTACATAAATGCACGTTTCTTTCTATACAATTAGTTTTACTGAAGCTTTATAGCTATACAGCTCCTTTCCATTTTCAGTATTTCATGATGTTAACAGCGAACGCCATTTGCAACAGGCTTCGTGCTTGACGGTCGTGTAACAGTACGTCGTACTTAACAATCGTATTCCAGTGTACATTTCCTCAACAGTCCATGGTCTCTACGTATAAACCGGTAAAATACATAGATGAATAACAGGAAACTGGAACATAGGTACAGATAGACTGACCAACTCAATGGGAAGTTAGGTAATGTATCTAATTATGAGTCACAACTATGATAGTGAACAACAATGGGGAATTGGTGCAATTCATTGCAAAAGGAATGGAGGCTATTACTAGTTTTAATATTTTTTGCAGCTGTTAACGTATTATCTGTAAATCTGTATAGATTTAAATATTGCTGAGGTAAAGCAAACATACCAGACAATGAAAAAAAAAAAAGAAACGACTTAAGAACGGATGAAAGGAATCAGTTCCCTATAAACTGGTTAGAAATTCCTGGATAGAAATCAAGAGTCAGCTATTACTACTCATGTTCCCCTCCCTTCTCTCCCCCTCCGTAACCCGGTAAAATGATTCAAATTGTCAAATCACGGAAGCATTTACAGTCGTAAAAAACGCACTCTAACCCTAGCAGCATTTCTGGAAGCTCCAAAAGCTATTTTCTGGTTTTTACTTATGGGCGGCCAAGACCGTTGCAAGAGGTGTATAGCACCAGGTTCCAGAACTATTAGAGTACGCTACTATTACCTGCATCTGCAGTGAGAGAAAGTACTTTTTTGTCTATTTAGTGAGCATTCTATGTGTACTACTAATGTTCGCTACAAATCTGTTTATAAGTAAATGTACTGCTTTATATACTGTTACATTCATAAGACTAGTTGCTAGTGTATTTATTGCTCCGTTTACTAGTCAGTTTACCAGGCAAACTAACGGTTCATTATACACAGACATATTTTCTCTAACATATATGCATGATGTCATTTCTACACTTGAAACGGAAATAATAGCTTCATCCCAGAATTGACCACATCTCGACTATTAGTCTATAAATTTCAGTGAAAATTTCACAGAAAGTTTAACTTATGATGCTTATAGTCAGTCGGAAATAATGGTTGTGATTATGGTTGAATATAGGGGTGAATGAGAGATTAAGGTCGATTATAGATGATGAAATAATATGGTAGATATGTCGACCATAACACAACGCTGATTTTAGTATAAAAGAATCTACAACCTATATATATGTTTTTTATTTCGTACACAGTTTGGGGAGTACAGGTGTGGTCGGGAGGAAGTCTAAAAAGCGAATGAGCAGAGCTACGTGGAGGGGCTGGATGTCAGCGCCTGTACAGTCAGCTGATGTGAATCTAATGGTGAACTGTGTGAAGTGCTACAGCTGAGGTCATAATGTTTAGGCTGGGTCTGGTGCTTTGGATGCAGAGGGGCTCTAATGTTGTCAGCTCGATTGGATTAGAAGAAGCTATGATTGAGAAGTCATTCCTCCTGATGGGGTGGCTGTTTTGCTCAGCATGTAGGCCAGGAGCTGAATTTGAACGGTTTTGCTTGTAATAAACCGGTTCGACTAGATACACCTAAATGTTGGTCAATACGGGCTTTGAAATACTGTCTAGTGCTAGCGATGTACAAGGCATTGCATCCTGTGCATTTAAAACGGTATATGACACCTGACAGAAGTGGTGTGGGAGGTTTGCCTTTAAATTTAAAGTAGGACACTATGGTGAATGTGTTTTTGTATGAAAAATTTGAAGTTAATGTGTGGGTAGGCTTCAGAGAGGAATATTTTCAATGTGTTTACTGCACTGACAGAGGTTTTGCTGTAGTATGGAAGCGAGTGGAAGAAGTCTAATTTAGGGACGGAGGGTTTGCTAATGCAGGGATCGAACAGTTTGTCGAGGAAAAATTTGCAGAGTGTTCCAGAAAGTGGTGCAGATAACCGTTGTTTTTGAAGAATGTTCAAAGAAAGTCAACTTCGTTTGAGAAGGCAAGGGAGGAGGACAAATGGTATGCCCGAAATAGTAAAGATCTTATTGCAGTGATTGTAAATTGATCATAGCAGTGACTGAAAAAACTTGTCCCGAGGCCCGAGAATGTAGGTTTTCTGCAAGCCCTAGTGGTAAGCGTTGACGCTTGGTTGGTTATTAAGACATCTATAATATTTAAATGTTGTAGAAATATATCCGAATCAGTTTGGTTGTTAAATATGAAGAAGGTGTCCTCTACATACCGATTACAGTGGATCGGTTTGAAATTATTTGGACAATCGTTAAGCCAAAGAGTTTCGTGATGACATAGGAAGATATTCGCTAGAGAGGGACTCAGCGGGGAGCCCATGGAAACTCCGTCTATCGGTTTGTACAGTCTATTATTATACATGAAGAAGGAATCTTTAATGGCGAGATTAAGGAAAGTTCGGAAGGTAGGTTTGTCCATGCTGTGGAATAGCTCCCTGGGGTCAAATACTTTCTTGCAAATAATATCTATAGTTTCGTCTACGGGGATGTTGGTGAAACGGGAGGTGATGTCAAACCTGGATAAGTAGGCATTGGGAAGCAGTCGAAGATTTTTGATGCGGTCTTGAAACTCATATGAACTGCGTAATGTATACTGATTAGCTGTTAAAGATTCCAGTAATGGAACGAGGAATTTCGCGATAAGATAGGACGGTGTTTAGTAAACAGCTAGAATTGGTCGGAAGGAGGCGCCGGCCTAGTGTATCTTTGGAAGCCCATACATGATTCCAAGGGAAGCCCCTGAATTGTAAAGTGAGCGGCAAATCGTCCTATGACACCGTCCTGTGCTATCACTGCCCACCAGTGGAGCATTAGCCTTTGTCATTTATAATGTTCGTTTCATGCCAGCTTTTATATAAACAATGTATATTAACGTCAGCTTTGATATCTACCTTTGTTTAATTAATGTTTCCTATCCGTTCTGATTTCATTTCTTTAAGCTTCTATTCTGTTAAAAAAATAATTGTATCTTGTCTTTTACTTTCAAATTCTTTCTTCACTGTCATAAAGTATAGCATGTAACCTACATCGATAGAGCCTGACCTTAAAAGTCAGTGCCAACCCTCGGTAGACATTCGTTCTAGCCACGTCCTGAGAAACTAGATTGATCCACCAGTGACGTCGCAATAAGGCGACGTTCACCCCGACTAATGACATCCACCAAACGTTCGCGGTTCAGTTCCCCGAAAATTCACTGCCATAGAGCAAGCACTGCGACAGCCGTCGCCATCGACTATTAGCAGTAGTTATATCCGCTAACAACAGCTTTGACCTACAGGGCTTAACACAACCACAAAAATACACAAGCTCTCTCATTTTCCGACATCTTTGAGCCTTACCTCTCTCAGCATAGCTCTTGCGTTGACCTCTGACGCCGTACGTTCTGTCACATATTTTCAAGATTGGATCTTTGCAATTTGAGCTAGTTCTTTGCCCTTGATGCTTACCTCGCACTTGCGCCCGACGTACCGATCAAGGTTGCCCCAGATGATATGAGGCCGCGAAGATACATGGCGTCAACCAATCTGTACATAAACCGCATATTCACGTGATACTGCGGACTCCACCTCCCTACTTCACACACGCGACTTCTGTTCCGTTACTGGCTCGCGAGGCACACTCCCTACGTTCACACCTGTTATCAGTGCAAGTCCAGTCACGTATTCTTGTCGTCGAACTTCAGTGTACCTGCGTTAAGGCCAGTATCCCTGCACTTAGAACTAGACACATAGAGAGGAGAGCACTTGCATAAAAATTGTTTAGCTTGATATCTTCATGACTATATCACGACCACACTCAAATATTGGCATTGGTTTCATCATTAGCATTTTTATCATGGGACGTAATTCTTAGTTATGTACCTATATTTGAGTGCTTTCTAGTCATTAATCCAGAATAATTTTATATTTCCAGAATTTAGTATCTGTACTAACCTCTTTTTGCTCAATTTAGTTTTCGTGACTTACTAACATTAGAAGTTAACGATTATAGGATATAATAAACTGAACGCTGATGAATGACATTTAATTCATTTCAAGTGATCATCCTTTCTTGCACGGCATGGTCTAAAAAACGGCATTGCTATATTAAAGGAGGATTAAGTGCAGCACATGATATAAACCGGTCGCTCTGCCTTCAAAAGCCCCTAGCTTTTACTCGAAAAGAATCTTGAACCTCAGGTAAATTGTCTAAAGCAGAGACACATCCTCTAAGTTATAATACCTCCAACAGTACACCTAAAGAATAATATCCATTGATGGCTATTAAGTGTTTGAATGTGAGTATGTAGATCTATCTCTATCAGCTCTTTAATAGTAAGCTGAATAATATGGAATCGGATCTACTAAAATGTATATATATATATATATTGGATACTATGTTATTGAACACTTGAAATGATCTGGGTCAGGTGATCCGACGACATAATTTGGCGCTCCTGCACTGTAGGAGTGACGCTACTTGAACTCTTGAATCTCAAATACAGTACTAATCTAATCTAAGCAAGAGCGCAGTAGCTCCTTATCATTGCTTGACACGCTTCGTGACATACTTGCATGTGTTATGAACCATAGGAAACAGCAATCTCCTTACCGGTTACGTTCAAGTTCTCACGCCCTCAACTTACAATGAGATAAAACTTTAAAGCTCCTAAGTGAGAGCTCCATACGCAATCAAGCTAGTGAAGTGAGACGTTCTGTGGTGAAAATTTTGCTTGCAGCAAGATAAAGTTAGTGTCTCATATTTGGTGGTAGGTATTAATAGATATAAATCTAATTATTTGTATCTTTGGTATTGCAGTGCAGGTATCTCCTTCTGTCTGAGTCTTTTACTGCCTTTTGTTTTTGCTCCTCTTGGCATGGTGACTTCGTGAAATGCTAGTGGATCGGATCGAATGATGCTCCCGGTATCGCTAGTAGCATCAGCACCGGGTACGATCTTTAACATCTACATACACATGAACACCGCATGATAGAATCCACCAGCCCCAGCAGAGGACAGCCGCTCATGCAAGATCCACCACAGCCCTCCGGACACTCCAAATCTTCTGAATATATCTCTTATGCCGTTCAATTCTCTCCCTGTCCTGTACGCCAAAACACAGGAGCTCCCCAATGTACAC
>LQNS02278070.1:30628272-30639338 GCA_001587735.2 Parhyale hawaiensis
GACAGGATACACAGAGTTCTTTAATTTATTTCTCGAGTCCAGAAATACAGAATGTCGTCGCCGGGACTCAAATTTGAGTGCATGAAAAGCAATTCCGAGAATGGCTTGCTTTGAAATTAGAAGGAGCCTCGCAGAGCCGGTTTGCTGTATAATGAATCCTGTGACCGCTTCCGAGAATTTTCTTTGAACTGAGGAGGACTCGACATGTGAAGCTTGGGAGTGTCACGGGGGCCTTACGCCTCTGCTGGTGGATACTGCGCTGCGGTAGGAGCTCCCTTGTCAATATTGATGGCTGACAGCAGAAGAGAAAAAGCTCCTTAACCCGAAAATCTTCGGTAAAAAGCAGAGGGAAATCTGTGTAAAGGAAAGCTTGAGATCATGTCTAATCTTTGCCGTATATTTTAAAGAACGTCGTTGCAAATCCTGGTTGCTAAAAAACGAAGAAGAAAAAGCTCCACACTCGGAAAATTTTAAGAAAACATCAGATCAATGACTAAAGCAAAAATTGTAGAATAAATATAGAAAAAATGCTTGCAATAAATTTTGAAGAACTCCTTTGCAGAACACTGGTGCAGAAAACAGGGAAGGGAGAAAAACTTCCCAGTCGGGAAATATAACAAAAAACAGCTGGATGTAGATAGAAGAGACCTTCGGATAATATCTACTGTTTGTCTTAAATTTTTCGATTGGGCCGCGGCCATATTCCGCTAAGTCACAAGAGTATCAAACGAGGCCGCTGGTACGGATTTTCTGCGGCCTTCCGGTCACTCATTCCAGGGGCCACGCATGCCCCATCCAGGCGATAATCTCACCATGAACATTAAGGCGTGGTCGATTCTCCCAGCTTTGGTAGAGGTAATCTCATCCTATTAACTTTATACATTACCCGGAACCTCAAACCGACTTGAGCGTTTCAAGGGTTTATTGCAAACCGATTACTCATGAGAAGGTCGAGCACTCACTCAGTTCCGCTTATTGAAGCAAATCGATAAAGAACGAGCGTAATTGGTGCGCCATTAGCTACTGACACTCGATCCAAAGTTGCGTGCGAATCGAGAGTTTAGAAACGAAGTTTCGGATAAGTTAAAACCAATGGATTGGATTAACTCAATAACTATTCTCAACAATGTACCTTGATAACTAACCTCGATAACTTATCTCTGTAACATCTCACGAAAAGTTACCTCGATATCTTATCTCTATAACTTCTCACGGTAACTGAACTTGATAACTTCTCTCGATGACTTCTTTCGAATAGTTACTTAGATAACTTATCTCGTGCTTATCTGTATAATTTCATTCGTGCTTATTTCTATATTTTCTCTCGATAACTTACATCGATGGGTTATCTTGGTAACGGTTTTCGATGAATTTGGGCTGAGCGAAGAATCCTCGACCTCCCCGTAGCGCCGATTGCACCTTATGCCGAGGCCCCACATGGATTTACATGAGCAACTGGAAGCGAGGATGAGCAGCTCACTCACCGTTTAGAAATATATTCAAACTAGTGGCCCGAGCCGTCATTATAAATTGCGGCAGAAAATTATCACTTCAGACAAACCCCCGCTTTCTCCTGTGCTTGTTAGCTACTGCTCAGAAGGCTTCTTAAATGAACATTCATCATTGTCTAAAAAATTCTATACATATTATGAGGCGTAGTGAACTGACATCTCCCGTAGCACTTTTGAACAATGAACATGTCCAGACACGGTCATGCAGCCGAGCTCAGGTCCCTCACCCGGAGCGCCCAAGTGCGACCCCCGTATCCATGATACCGTCTTCGGCACCTGAATTTTCTTCTTATTCCCATAGTGCGTGACAGGAAAGATATAAATATAGTTATATATAAAAACACGACGTAAATTATTATATCGCACTGATTCGGTAGCATAGATACGGTGGTATAAAGAACGTCCAAGCTGCCCATCTCAGCATCACGATGTTCCTATGAAAGTCTAGTAGACCTGGCATTAGCTGTATACAAGCCGTTTGAAACAATATTATTTGCAGCAAAAAGAAAATTTTGGTGGAATGTTTTGGTGTCGCTCTTCTCATGACCGAAGGAAAACTCACTTCTCTTACGAACAGCGCTCTTTCTATGACGGCGTACGTCTCAATTCGGTGTAAAGGGTCAAGATACAGCATATATATAATTCCTGTAATCTACAATTTTGGAACCTGCAACTCGAATCTCTAGGAGTGATGAAAAACTTTCAAAATTTAAAGTACTTTTTATTGCCATCAGCTTGCATATCCTTGCTGAATGCGCGCTTATACAATCTTGATCATAAAGTGGCACTGCAAGCAGAGATAAATCTTTCACACTCAAGACCCTTGAAATTTTGGAATTTATAACTCAAATTAAATTGGGTGAGAACTTGCCATAACTTTGCAAATATTTGATCGGTATCGGTGAAATTCCTGATATTTTCATTTTGCCATCCCATCACAATCCTAATTACAAACTATAGAGAGCACTCTGGGAGCGCATACCTTAGCCAAGCAAGGCAACGGTAACGAAAAATTCAAATTGGTTCTGAAACTATGATGTTTTCTTCGATTTCTTCGATAGTATTAACAATTCTTGTGATTTTCATGAAGATCTATTCATAATTTATTGAGTTATGCTGCTAACAAACATTATGACAAACAAAAGTCAAACACACAAAGGGATCAACCGATCATCACCAAAATTTAATAATTTATATCTTTTAACATTACTAACAACTTCTGAAATTTCACAAAGATCCATTCTCTACTTTTTGAGCTATTGTGCTAACAAGCATAAAATCAAACATAGCGATGAACAAACGAACGAGCAAATTGATCATCTAAAAAATTTGGTCACTTACTCTTTGTAATATACCAAACGACTCATATACATTTCACGAAAATTCGTTCATAACATTTGGAGTTATAGCCTAAAAAAATAGGCTGGCAGACAAACAAACAGACAGATGAACCGATTTTCACCAAAAGTTAATCATCTATTACTGTTAACATGCCTAACAATCCCTGTAAATTTCATAAAGATCCGTTCATTAGTTTTTCAGTAATCTTGGCGACAGACAAACACGATAAAAATATAACCTCCTTGGCGGAGGTAACTATTGCGCGACACAGAAACTAATCTGTAAGCATTGTTGAAGCTGCTCGAAATTTTGCAAACTCAATCAAAGTTGTTTTAAGAGTTTATTATAACCTTAAAAATTTCTTGCGATCATCATATCAAACAGCTTGAAAGTTTTAAGAAAACCTCGCTATTCAAAGCCCTCAAATTTTAGTTTAAGTACTTATATACCATGGCCTTTCAAATTTCAAACTGGTGTAATTATAATCAGCTTGTAAATTTTATTACAAGCGTCGCATATACCCTCCTGATGTGGCGGGGTGCAGAAACCAATGATTCATCACTGACATTCATGCTTGTGTGGAGATGCTCGCTTTTCAACTAATATCGTCGTTCCGGAATAATTTCGTCAAAACCTTTACACAACTAGAGCGATATGAAATCGCTTACCGCCGCCAAGCTAGACAACGTTAACGAAAAATTCAAATTGGTTCTGAAACTGTTATTTTCTTTTTATCAGCACCAAAATCGGTCATTTGTGGCTTTTGACAGCATTAACACTTTCTGTAATTTTCTTGAAGATCCGTTCATAACTTTTCGAGTTATGTTGCTAACAAATATTATGACAAACATCAGTCAAACCCACAGACACACCGATCATCACCGAAATTTGATCATTTACATATGTCTTTTAACTTGTCTAACAATTCCTGTAACTTAAAAAAAACGCCCACAACTTTTTGAGTTATCTTGGTCGAAGAAAGACGGACAAACAGAGCGATAAAGAGGCAAAGAGACAGACAACGATACAGATAACGAGACATACAGAGAAACGAGAGACATGAAAACATAACCTCCTTGGCGGAGGTTATGTACATTGTAACATTGTAAGGTATTTTATAACATGGATGTCACCGGCATTAACATAAAAGTTCCTAATTACTTACTGCTCGCAATGGCACCCTTTTTCGGTAGGTACAAGGCATCCCATAAAAAGTCAATTCTGCAGTAAGAACTTTTAACATATTTTTTGAGATTTTATCTGGAATAAGGTATGGGGGAAGACGGCGATGATTTTTATAATCATATACAGGCACAGTTACCTTAATTCACAGTCGGTTCAATTTCCATGAAGTGAAAACTGCTGTCCACTTTTTCCACAGCTATCTGTCCTTGTCTGGTTCATGTTTTTGTGAATGGCCATTTCAGAGAAAAGTGGCCTTCTGTTCAGATTGTGTCGCTACCTGTTCTTCCAATAACCGTCTTCTGGCGCTCGGTGTCGTGTTCTAGCGAGATAGCCCCTTCATGACTCTTGTAGCGCCGAGGAGTTAATGGTGCCTACCAGCACTTCATCTTATGCTTCCATGACAAGTAGCTTGGTGTTTTTTATAGAATATTTACGGGTGCAGTTATATGAAATGGTGGTAAAACTACGAGAAAAAATACACCAGGTGTGTGCGTCCAAGCTATGCCATACTACTAATATGATAATCACCCAGGTGCTGTTGCAGATTTGTGCGTAAGTTCATTAAGAACCAAGTATTATAGTAATAATATCGCCTATATTGAATATGTCAGCGGTGTGCAACCAAGTTAATAGATTATTTTGCTGCTTTACATGGCAATTGCCCTTGAGTTGTTTTTTGTGTATTTTACGTAAATATGCGTGGAATATATCATAACAAAAACACATGCCGAACATGTTTTCATTCATGCTATAATATAGCTATTGATATTTACGCTCATAACCTTTTACCTATGATATCGACTAAATTAATAAAAATTTTATAAATTGCTTCTCGGAATGAAACTCTTTTGCCTCTGACTAAAAATTAGCCCAAGTCCTAAGCACCATACGGTGTTTTAGCTAATCCCATTACATAGAGTGATGCATGTAAAATTTATTGGTTGTTTGCTGTGTGTACCCATGATATAAGCATAAGAACAACAATTATATTTGATCATTAAGAACAGGGACAAACTTCAACCTAGATTTGGCCTAGCTTTCGTCAAAAAATCAGGTTAGTGCCTTCGTCAGGGCGAAAATTTACAAAGGCTGCGGAGCTGTCACCGTGCGAACAATGTCCACGATCCATATTTCATACAATCTCTAAGTTAACTAGAGAGCACTCCGAGAGCGCATACCTCCGCCAAGCAAGGCAACGGTAACGAAAAATTCAAATTGGTTCTGAAACTATTATTTTCGTTGTATCAACACCAAAAGCTAATTATTTAAGTCTTTCAAAAATATTAACAGTTTCTTTAATTTTCGTTAAGATTCCTTCATAACTTTCTGAGTTATGCTGCTAACAAACATTATGACAAACATGAGTCCAACACAAACGGACTATAAACCGATCATCACCTAAATTTAATCATTTATGTCTTTTAGCATTACTAACAAGCCCTGTGAATTTCATAAAGATCCATCCATAACTTTTTGAATTATTGTGCTAACAAGCATAAAATCAAACACAGGAACAAACACACGAACAAACATACAGATCATCACAAAAATTTGGTCATTTACTTTTCATAATATACCTAACAACTCACATAAATTTCATGAAAATCCGTTAATAACTTTTTGAATTGTGGCATGAAGAAAAATGAGGCAGACAAACAAGCACATGGACGGATCTTCACCAAAAATTAATTATCTGTTACTGGTAACATACCGAACAATCCGTGCAAATTTCGTAGAAATTCGTTCATAACTTTTTGAGCAATCTTGGTGACAGACAAACAAATTGACAGACAAACACAACCTCCTTGGCGGAGGTAATAATGTTCTGACACTTTGGGTGACCCGCTCCCTATAGTAAGTCAAAATTTAGTGACTATAATTAACGCGATTTCCAGCGAAAATTCTTCATTTTTCTTCGAATTTCTTCTGAGTGTGAGTACCATGGAATGCAGCTTTATTCTCAAAGTTTTTCTTTTAAATCGTGCGAAATTTTTCACCGAAGTGCTGCTTAGTATTCAGATTTTATCAACCCATTAGCTCTTACAAAGTATATATATTTAATTCTCGTGGAAATAATATTAGTAATACGGCTCAGAAGAAAAAAAGACAGTATGTGTAAAAATGTAAATTAAACTAGAGCCACGGCCGGAATAAAATAATGGCGAATTTGTAATTGTACTGATTCACTGATCACACTTGGAGTACCTTTTTGATGCCTGCAGGATACCATGTGTAATATAAGTTTATACTTACCTTTAGAAGATAAAGCAAATCAAGTTCCTGCTTGGATTGATCTTGTTAAAGGGTAGTGCTGCACAATTTTGGTCGCCACATTTGTGTAAAAAGATATCGATAGTAAGGAAAGAGTCCAACGCAGAGCAACGAAATTGATAATTCAGCTGCGAAACAGGCTATACGAATGTCACCTAAAAGAACTGGGCCTGATCTTTCTCGAGGAAACACGACCCAGGGTGCAACTAATAGAAACATTCAAGCATTTAAAGGGCTTCAACGACGTACATACAACGGGACTTTTGAAAGAGACGTTAATGATCGCCTGCTCAACAGCGGTCAAAAACTTAAACATAGAGCTCGTAGACCAACCTTAAGTCAGCAGTTCTCTCCGTATTTCATAGTAAGCATTTGGAATAGACTCACTTCCAACGTTGTCGGTGCGGATATAGTCAACACGTTTAAAAATCGTTTTGCCAAACACTGGGAGAGACATCCTCCACAGCTAAGAACTCCTCCTGCAAGAGTCGCAAACTCTTAACGGCCAAGGCTTCCGAGGCCACCTTAATCCATTTTCTCTTTTCCGCTCCTACTACATAGACAGACGTCTCTAAGCTCCGCATATTAGCGGCTATTGATCGTGCATGCGTGCTTGCATGATCGTCTCTTTGACAGAGATTCTTTCCCCCTCCCCTTTTTCTTCTTTTTTTCAGTCATCTATTTCCTTCTGACATAACGGCAATAGCTCATACAGCGCCGGAGTGTAAGTGACGGTGTCTCTTTGTAAATAGGCCCATTGGTTCGTTTACTACCGCCTATCTAATCTAATATAAACTGGCATTATTATAGGACTTCTCTGTGCGTAGCGAAAGATGAGCCTCAACTGCCAACTGTAGTGATCAGTAGAAGTGGTTGCGCCGAATAAATCTACAGAGAAGCACAAATCCTGCCTTCTGTGCCTTCTGCTGAGTATAGCATGCATCGAATAATTCCTCGTAAATGCAGTCAAGTATCACTCAAAACATAAACTGCATCTCTGCGTCCTTGATACACGCGGATATTCTTTTAAACTATATTTTTAAGCTCAAGCATAAAAGGAAGAAGTTAAGCCGGCGGGAAAGTTAATTACCACCAAGGAAACCCCTCAACTCAATTTAAATATTACTCATTCCCATTGTTGAACTATATCTCAATTTGCCCTTCGTGATCTCATAGCAAATGAAGCCATGCTACTCCTAAAGTGGTACATGCTTCAGACCTCTGTGAATCTAGGTTTCAAATTTGACAAAGCTACTCGTGCATTCAGTAATTGACTGCAACCGAAAGCACAAACTAGTGAAAACACAGACGAAAAGCTTTTAAGTGCAGCTTAGCTCTATTTCAAGATTCCTTTGATGCCACCGTTCAGCCATCAGCGTTGTGCCATGAACAAGTTCACATAACGAGAAAAATATTTATACTAAGCAGGACCAGATAATGTTGACAACGAGTCATTAATTTAATCGAGGACATGTACTTCATATTTTTAATATTAACGTCTTCGAAGGACTCTCAGAACGATTTTATTTCTAAAAACCTTCTGGGTCCCGAGGGTCGTAGCCATTACACATGTATAAAATTTCTAGCGCTTGGAGCTATGTAGATAAAATTCGTATCCTATAAATGAATTTATGATAAAATTTCAAAAATACTGAAGAACTGCCAGTCTCTATTTTCCTTAGTCTGTGACCCGTACCGAGACGATCGAGAAGTGGCCTCGGTGTAATGGGAAAGGCCTCTTTAATTATTATACACCTCAGCTGATCTCTATAAGCCAGTTGGGCCTGCATTGTTATTTGCTACGGCTGGATTTCCGCGGCTTAGGAAATTATTAGCATGAAAGCTGGTCTTAAATATTTATTGCCCGTTGGTCGAAGAGTTTTCGCGTGTCTACCTGAAAGACCCTGCCAAACCAAGCATGGAAGTTTCATGTGTACAGCTAGTATATCTAAACACACATACATATATATATATATATATATATATATATATACATCTATCTGCATTATGCTAAAACTTGCAAACGTTGCTTGTTTATTAATTTACTTATTTGCATGTTTCAACACAGATTCATCACTTGCAGATAGGAAGAATTTTGAGCATAGAAGATTTTATTCGATTGTATCCGTGATACGGGAGATGAACCTGAGATCGGCTGCATGAACGTGTGCGTTAAATTTAATGGGGTCAAACAACATGATCAATTTTGTTTCTTTGTTTTTCTGAAAAAGGACAGCAGAGTTAATACTCAAAATACTAGGTTTTGGAGTAATAATCCATCAGAGGGAAATGTCTTCGAAAGAAGCATAAGAAGAGAGAGGCGGTCAGTTTGGGCAGGTCTTTGCGGAAACGGAAACTTTATTGGACCCTTCTATTATGATCGAAATCTAACGGGAGAAAGTTATATTGGAAATTGCTTATCCCGGCCATCAACTTGAACGCCTTTGGTTTCAACAGGACGGCGCTCCAGCCCATCAACGAATCATAGTCAAAGCCAGATTGCGAGAGATTTTTGGGCAGCGTATTATTTCTTTTGGAAATGCAGTTGAATGGCCACCAAGAAGCCCCAACCTTACCCCATGGGATTTCTTTCTTTGGGGATACGTGAAAGAACGCGTCTACAAAACAACGAATTGAAGAAGAGTTTGAAGAACTGAAGGAAAACCGTGAAATGATCCGCAAAGCTCTTCGCTCAATGACGGAGAGATGTAACACTTGCCTTGAGAGGAACGGTGGGCATGTCGAAGGATACTTAATTAATTCGTTCATTTAAATGCTTTTTTTATCAGGAATTACTACCCTTTTAAATTTTTGTTCGTTCATTTTCTTGAAGTACATAATAAGGAAGAATATATGGTTTTTTATAATATTCCTCTGAACAAAGAGTTTTTCTACCCTTTCAGTAAATCGATCACTGTGAATTATTAGTTATTCAACCAACTTCAAAAAACTTAAAATATTCGAAGAGAAAACAAAATTTACTACATTTCGGGAAAACAACCTAAAATATGTTGATTTAAAGCCGAGATATAATCAATTAATAACCGGGTGCACTTTTGTGAGACACCCAATATAATTTGCAATAACTAGCAAGGAAAAGTTGTGAGTTTTAATCCACAAATCAACGCTAGAGCTGGAAGTATCCAGTTCATTAAAGCGATCTTATACAGGATTATTATTTTTATCGTCATAGGAGAGTTGGTTAAAGTGTTGCATGTTAATCCACCTAGCACATTGATGATGCAGTTTTGTCTCGATACTGCTGCACCCAAAAATGCATGCATATAAGTTCATCAAAAACACTTATATTTCTCTTAGTGTATATGTATTCAAGCTATTACGAGTATATTGTTATTTTAGTATCAGCAGTTCCCTCCGTTTTATACCCGAGGGAAGCAGCGAACGTTGCGTGCTTCACAGTTGTGCTGAGGGTCCTGAGAATGATCCCCAGGCCAGGAGCGGTGTTTATCATGACTCTCGGCACGCTGAATCAGCAAATTTTCTTAAGCCCATAGTTCTCGTGGCGGTAATTTCCTTAGGGTAGGGGTAGCGGGTTGTTGAACCTTCCGTTTCGGGGCCATAGATCTTAGCGACCCGTCGTCGGCTGCAGGTGTACTTACGTTTCTGGGAGTCATTTGGCCTATGTCTGCATCACGAACCAGTGCGTGTGGGTGTCCCAGTGGAGGGTGCAATCAAAGTTGACTTTACGTCTTTGTGTATATTACAAATTAGAGCACTGTGAGAGCGCATACCTCCGCCAAGCAAAGCAACCTGAGCGAAAAATTCAAATTTGTTCTCAAATTATGATTTATTCTTTTTCAGCACCAAAAATATCATGATATGTTGATATGTGCTTTTTGACGGTAATAACAGCTTCTATAATTTTCTTGAAGTTCCGTCGGGAACTTTTTGATTTACATTATGACAAACATTTGCACGAACATTATCAAACAAACAAGCAAGTGATCCAATATCATTTGCATCCTTCAATATTTCTAATAATTGCTGCAAAATGCGTGAAGATCCGTTCAAAACTTTCTGAGTTATGTTGCTAACAAATATGCTAACAAACACTAGTTAGACACACATACAGAAAAACCGATCATCAAGCAATTCCTGTAAATTTTTTACAGGTCCATTCATAGCTTTTTCAGTTATGTTGCTAACAAACATAAAATAAAAAATAGAACAAACAAACAGACTAACAGATCCTTACAAATATTGGGTCAATTGCTCTTTGTAATATACCTAACAATTTCATAAAAATCCGTCCATAACTTATTTAGTTATTATACCAAGAAAAAGAGGCAGACAAGCAAAGGTTGCAAGGATCTTCATCAAAAGTTAATCTTCTGTGCTCCTATCGTGTCTTATTATTCCTGTAAATTTCCTAACGAGCTATCTATCACTTTCTGAGTAATTTTGATGACATATAGATAAACACACAAACTTACAGAGAGACAAAGAGACAAATTCGACAAAAACATATCATCCTTGGTAGAGGTTAAAATCAGGCAATATTTAAGAAATGAAAGACGGCAGCTGTGTACACGTACAATTCGCACGGCGGTAAACAACATTAAAAATGAGACAACATTAGTTTTCTCTAGCAGGGAATAGCCGGAACCTGGGACTTGACTCCTCGCTTGGAATAAACCCGTTGGTACGTCTTTTGTCAACAGTCAAGTCTAACCTAATCTTATTATCAGTCGTCTGCTACGTAGGGTGACTAATGACCCCATGACAACTCGTGCTGAC
>LQNS02278070.1:30639879-30650636 GCA_001587735.2 Parhyale hawaiensis
CCCCAAGCATACTGCGAATTTAACGAAAGAATGGTTTCAAAAGAAGAAAATAAATGTTCTTCCATGGCCTAGCCAATCACCGGACCTTAATCCAATAGAAAATTTGTTGCGTCTTTTTAAATTTGGTGTCACCAAACGGTGTCCCAAAAACCTTGCTGAATTAAAGGTTATCTGCATGGAAGAATGGAAAAAATACCATCAAGTGAATGTGAAAAGTTAATTTCCAACTATAACAATCGTCTCAATGCTGTTATTACCAATAAAGGTCACGCCACCAAGTACTAATGTCATAATTTTTTTAATCAAATACTTTTGTCCCTCATTACTTTTGCTTGTGTTAAATTTTCTTGTTATAAGTGCACATTTGACTGTTCTGTTTAAATATTCTATTATATATATTATATAAACTTCCTGTATTAATTATCCTAAAGCAGACCCTGAATTTTTAAAAATACATAAAAAATAGAGTTGTGCAAATACTTATGTCTAGGCACTGTATATACAGCGGACCTGTTTGATCTTGTTGATAACTTACTTGTTGGTTACGCTGATGATGTTACTTTGCTGGCTGTTTGCGATAAGCCTAGTGATCGCTTGGACGTTTTCCTGGTGTTCTATTGGTGGGGGATGAGGCTAAATGCAGGCAAGACTAAGACCATGCTCGTGTCCAGGTCACGTACAGTGAGACCTCCTTTCCCTGCACTTATACTGGATGGTAGGTCACTGGGTATAATTGCCCTAGTCATCCACTGTCTGATTTTCTCCCGAGGCCATTTGATCGGGTGAGGTATACTCGGCGTACTGGTGCTCTTCACGAGTTTGCGTTGGAACCGTAACGATACCGTACGGGCCAGTATTCTCGTTCGTTTTTTTCCAATGTGTGTGGATGTTTGGAATAGCCTTGATGGCTCTGTCTTTACTGGTGCGGGTATTGGCAGCTTTAAACGATCCGCACACAGAAGAACTATTCTGTGATCTCGGATCTTCTTTCTTTTTTTTCACTCTCTGGGTTGGTTGCGTTGGGGTTTGTCAACCTCATGGTGTTTCCTGTTCCCACGTAGCCAGTCTGGTGTGATTTAATAATAATAATACTCTTGTGGGATGTAATTTTTCAAACTTCAGTGTTTGAGTTACTGATTACAGAAACAGTTTGTCATATTTCGTTTAATACTAACTCCAAGTGATACTGTTATATATAATTCAACAAATACCTAGTTTTTGCACGCCTTTCCCACACCTTTGGAGATCTACATATGCATTTTTTACAGGCGAGCCCAAATTTTCTTCTTTTTACGCTAAAGGTCATTTCGATGTGCCCAGTTTTGGCGAGATAATCTGATCCCATCAGCACACTCTTGCCGGAGCACTAATCTTGACGGTTCCCATTTTCATTTTAGATTAAGTTTCAGACATCAATCGAAATACTTTCTATGTAATCCCTAAAGATGAATAAATACACATTTGAAGGGGTAGATAACCTATATGGATTTGAAATTATGCTTCCAAATACAGCTGCTTTAGTTATGATTCTTAGCGACATTTTGAGGCGCCTGTTAATGCCAGAAATAAAGATCATCCATAAAATAGGGGGGGGGGAAGGCTCATTAGTAATGAATATTCTGTGGTCAACGAAACGTGCTTATGCATATACTGTATATTTATATATATGAATATGGTCGTATAAGATCTAAGAAACTTGTCAATGATACAGGTTTTATAAATTAAAAATATTATCTATAAATATATGTTCTGATAAAAAAATATAGCAGCGGACACACAATGCGTGTTATTACATTAAACACACTATAGTCATACTTTACCAACATCTTTCCCACTCAATAATGATCCCTAAGGTGAAAAGTCAGGATGATTTCATCTCTTAAAAGCAAGCGTACAGTTAACATCACGTACAGCATACATGTGATGAGCATGTATCTGCAGGCTCTCATTGAGAACAAGCTTGCCACAATCGCATTATCTCCCAACAGCCTATTGTTATGGACAACAATGAGGCCTTATAGAGAGAAAGTTTATTTTGTCGTACGGTTCTCAGAACTCTTTTAACAATTTACGTCGCCTCAATGGGTCTCATTATTTCCAAATGGCTTCCCAAGGCTTTTCTCGGCAGTTCCTCGGAACACTGAATCTTCAATGCTGACTCGCGTTTAGAGAGGACGCTTGCATGCTATGTATGTGAGCAAAAGGCGTCTTTGTATAAAATATTACAAACTGGTGAAGATATAGTCGACCACTCGATCCCTTGCATAGCGTCCACACTCGATAAATGCTAAAGAAGTTTGCTCATTCCACTTAAATGTCAAAAAAGAAATGCCGTCATATATACCTGTCTAATTGTTCACATCTCTGAATATTTTCTTGATAATAATTTAATTATTCGTGCAACACTCGACTATTGTAACGAATAAGGATCGTAAAGTTGTAAGAGTATTCCTAATTAAAACATAGTAATAAGACTCTAAAATATTCTACTTTTACCAAATGTATAACAAAAATAGAATGGTTAGCGTATTTAAAATCATTCATGTCATTCTCACCATTTAAATACGCAACCTTTGCTTTAAAAAACATTAATTCCGCTGGTTTTCTATTTGAGCTTTCCTATACACCAGAGTAACCAGCCATCAAAAGTGACGGTGGTGCTTTGACTTCAACCTCCTCGTTGTTCTTGCTCGTGGTATGGATTTTGCTGCTAAAGATGTCGCGTACACGAGGGCTTGATTTCTCAATAAATCAATAGAAGTTGCGCTTGACAGTATCAGGAGAGTAAAATATCCGTCATGCGAGCAAGACTTCGAATGTTGGTGCTTCAAACGTTTCAAAGTATAGCAGCACCAAGAAAATGGACTTCAACAAGAGCTCAGTAGCGCATCCTGGATACCAGCGGTGACCCCAACAGATTCAGAATAATTGAGGTCAATTAAAACTGAAAATGTTTTGGCATCTGCTCTGAATGCTACAAAGAAAATGCAGATAAAAAATTATCAAGATGAATTGTGCACGATGGGAATAAAAACTCCATCAAAGAACAAAGCCTTTCCTCAACCACAAATATAAGATAGCCATTAAAAAGTATCTAGCTACTTTTCCGAAAGAAGCGAGTGTCAGAAACTGCTGATCTCGAGTTTATTCCAGGAACCTATATTTTCTGCATCAATTTGAGACGCAAATGTCCTGTCATTCTGTAGAAGAATTTTTTATCTAAATCCTTCAGACCGAAACGGAGAGACCAACCAACTGTGCATTACTAGTTAGTGGATTGCAGCTGGAGAATTCTGTAAGTTGTTCTAGAATATTGTTGTTCTCATTCATTATTTGGGCAGTAAGAAAAAATGCAAAATGTCGATTTAAGTTGGTGAAATATTTATATGCTCACGAAATTTAAAGGTCATAGCTATATCAGAACAATTTGTGCTCCCGGTATCATCCGTTCACAAGAGAGTGAAGCAATATGAAAGATTTCATACAGAGAAACGAGAAGGACGAGGACTAAAGTATAAGCTCTTTTCAGCTAAGTTGGAAACATATTACGAAAAGTTATCAACACAAAGAAGACCACTATTGAAAAATAAGCAACTCTGGCTCGAAACTTTATAAATCAACATAAATAAGAACATTGAAGAAGGAGGAATGACTCAAAGGATTGCAGGTGAAAGAGGGCATCATTACATCAGATTAAGGAAATTGAAGCTGGATTATCTTTTGCTAAAACAAACTACGATAAAGATGCGAGCGTCTGGCCAGCAGTAGCTTGGTCTTATGAGACAAAGCTGCAGCTTCGTGGTAACGGAGATGCTATTTTCTTTGATATATCAAGCTTCAGCATTTGAACAACAAACGCTGTTCCAGCTGTAAATCATGTTCCCGAAAGCTTAGTAACCTAGGATCAGTGTCTAGGCCCATGGAAAGGGAAACTCTATGAAAGTCAATGTAATCATGAAACAAGATCACTACCATGCGACAAAATGCTAGGTGAAAATGTGACAGTGCGCCCAAGCGGTCGAACTTGGGTAAATTGGATCTTTCAACAGGATAGCAACTAAAGGCATACGGCCAAACTTATCAAGAATTTGCTAGGGGATAATAGTGTTTTACAATGGCTGAGCTAAACTTTGATTCAAATCACATCAAAAACTTGTAGAAACACTCCTAGAAATATAATACTGAAAGGAAGCGCATACGTCCTGCAGTGTTATAAAAATGTGCCAAAGAGAGTAGACAATATTTCGTCAGACATTTGTGAAAATATAGTAGTGAACTATAAACATCGCCTGGATTCAGTAATGACCAGTATGGGCTTTCCATATCGTTATTGAAATGGATATTAATAATTGTTAACGTGACAAATTCCTTACATTTTAAATATTTCATAGAAATTATTTCATTCAGAAATAGCCGTGAGTTTTTTCAAATCATAGTTTGTCGTCATAGTCGAGTATTGAATGAGTAATTCAACTGGCATGAAAACAGAGGCGTGTGAATCATTTCGAAAAATGGAAATGGATCTCACGATAAACGAACTCTTTTCCTTTGTTACAGTGTTAAGTATCCAGTAATTGTGAGTAAAAAACGAAAACATTGAAGTTAGCTGTTTATTGCAGGTTTGAAATGAATGGATTATGTCCGTAGAACGAACGATTGCATACCAAAGAACTGACCAACTTGTTAGATGGATGCAAAGCTTAATTAAGGAAGTATATAGAAAAGGCAGTTCAGTTACGGAATATGGTTGTCAACTTTTCGGTTTATTTGGGCATTACTAAAATTGAACGATGCAATATTTGAGCATAGACAGCTTTAGTTAATAACACCCATGGTTAAAATACCCAACAGGTTAACCCACGAGCAGGTAGCGTCTGTCCACTTATTCTAGATGTGACGTCATTTTGAGTGACAGTAAGCTGAAGGAATCTAGTATATTCCTTGAACTAACTTTTTATAAGCGTTGAGAATTGGCTTGTACTAGAAACAAAAAATATTATAATCGTAGGGGGAAAAGTTTTTGTTTTTCCGATAAAATATGTCTTACATGGAGTAATATAGTACAAATATATTTAACGGGCGAGGCAAGAGAATTTGCTTAAAAAAATGTATCTAGCTAAGGCTCTTTATGGATTTGGAAAGAGGTAGTGTGTGGGCAACGAACTACACTCTAGAACAGTTAAACATCAAACATATGCACTTTAAAAGGAGTACAGTATTCGTAAATCGACCCGATTAATAATCAGCTCAGTGCCCAATGAATTACTTCTCAAACGTGACTCCTATAGTGACGCCATGCCAGTAGATGCGCAGAATCTTCTCAGAATCGGCGAGCGATGAATGAACTTGTTGCGTCATTCAGCCATGAATGGACCAACTACCTCTATAAAGGAATGGCTAGTTATCAGCTACCTTAAAGCCGTATAATCTCTCTGACAAAACTTGATTATTCTCTTACCAATACTCGTAATACCAAATTCTTACAATTTGCCGATGACTGATCGAAAAGGAGTTGGTTTCCAAGTTAGTAGAGGCCGAACAGGCCTAACATTGGTGTTTCACAAAAAACTGGCACTCTATATATCAATGTTGATAATTTGTAACCAAATATCCAAATAGAGTATTTTTTTTAATTCAATACGGAAAATTGTTTCCCGTCGCATTATGTACTGACAAACATTTTGACAAACAATAGTCACACAAAAATACTAACGGATCATCGGCAAAACTTGGTCATGTGTGCATTTTAATATTTCTAGCAATATCTACTACAAATTTCATGAATATCCATTAGAAACTGTCTGAGTTGTGTTCCGAGAAATATTTTCACAAACACTAGTCCAAAACGAACTGATCACAACAATAATTTGGTCAGTTGCTCTTAGTAACATTCCTAACAATTTGTGCAAATTTCATGACAATCCATCCAAAGCTTTTTGAGCTATATTACCAAGAAAAAAGAGACAGACAAATAAACACACAAGAGGTTGAACGGATCTCCACGAAAACTTAATCATCAGGATAACATTTTTAGCAATCCTTGTAGAGATCCGTCCATAACTTTTTTGTTAACTTGGTGACAGACTAACAAACAAACTCGATAAAAACATTAACTCCTTGGCGAGGAAATAAAACTGTTTAATGTATTACTCCAATGCTGCAGATCGCAAACCAACAACGTGTGTACGTTTTTAGCGTAAAGGGCTATCTTATTTGGACCTCACATCCAAATGTGTTTGCGTAAAACTTTGGCTACGTCAACTAGAGATTTTTCTGTTTGTGTAAAAGATTTACATTTTGCTAGGATGCGCAGCACGGCCGAAAGTGAGTTCAGGAAAGAAACTCTGACATCGCTCCCTGAAAACGTAAGAGCTGTACAAATTCTATATGAATAAGTGAAAGTGGTTATGATTATTTAAAAGGTAGTAAAAAGTGAAGGAGGTAATAAAATTAAAGGAGGTAATGACGATAAAAGGAAGTAGTAAGAACTGGGCATTACCCACTAAGAGGTAATAACAATATAAACTTCATAAACACAATAAATTTACAGTTCTTATGTAATGTTGAAATGATACTGTGCTGTAAAATTTGCAATGCTGTGTATACACAGCAGGAGAAATAAACGTTGCATGCGAACTTGTTCTGCTACGTAATGGTATCTCTGGGGATTTCTATTTCGCTGCGCAAACTTTTACTTCAATTATTTTTTATACGACCATTGACGACTACGCTGCCAGTAAAAACATAACTAAATTTCCATTCGAGTTCAGAGTGTCCACCCACTCTCCTGCTGTGTGCTAATTTCCAGTACGTTGGTCGGTTGCTTGCATGCTCGCTTGGTTTCTCCATCCCAACAGTATTTAATAGCAAATCTTCAATAACGCACTGGCAAGGAGGCCGTTGCTTTGCCAGATGTGAAATAGTGGTACTGAATTCGTCTGAAATACCCCCTGTTATTACCTGTGGCATGGATACTGAATTTACTTCCTATCTCATAACAAAAGCCTTATGAGCTTGAAGCTCAGGATCCCCAAATTGAGAAGTAAGGTTAACCACGGAAAAGAGAAGTATATTTTTCAAAGTAAAACCACGGAGATGAGGGAAGCAAACGGGGTTATGTAATGTAATTTTATACATAAAATACATACGGAGCAAGAGCAGGTAATAGCGCTAAATAGTACTTGAAAGTGTGCTAGTACAGTAACGCTGAGGTGCAAACATGCTGATGGCGACAATTGTAATCGCCTAGAATTCCGCGAATAGCTCTCGGTGTTAAGTAGGACAATAAAATATAGTTTACTAGGTACGTGAGTTACATGGATTGGCTGCACTACTGAAGCGTACGAGTGCAATGCCTGGGCCTGACTGGCCGGAACTGAAACGTCAAAACTCTCTATGAACTGCTTGACATTTACACTAATACTTCAGGTACATTGCGGACTAGTTACTGCAGCCGTCACTTCCGGTGGTAAAATCTGCTTGACAGCACACCCAAGAAGCAATAAATATGCACTGGTTTGCGCTACAGATATGTACCCGTTGGTGACAGAGGGATGCACGGCTGCAGTTGAAAGCAGATTGTCAGAGCTATGGCGTCAAAAATGAAAGACTCATGCGACCCACCTAAGTATCTCCATGTTTGGTTAGCGTCAGCACCCCAGCAGCAGCGTCTGAATGCCGGAAGTGCTGACTAAGCAAACCAAGTACTGCGAGAATACCTGTCTGGAAGAGAAGCTCGGTCCTCCGTATATACTAGCGCGCTTCAGTCAGTCACCAACAGACTGTCCCTGAAGGCAAAACGGCATCCACTATGCATGCACAAGTAGCCGCGTATATTGCGTAGCTTCTGTTCAGACGACTGCAGTGCCAGGTTGACTACTTAAAACAGCTGTCCTTTTTACCGGTCACCGTCTAGCAGTTTATGATTCGCTTATACACTATCCAATCGCACGTTCAACTTACGAGCGGTCTTTTAGCTCGTACACCAACTTTGTACACGGTGGAAGTCGGTAGCAAAGATACCCATGGAAGGTACTTAATTGAATAAAATACGACTTGAACTTCCGTTCATAATTTGCGTGCTATTGTATAATGTCTTCTCTGCATTAGTCATATAGCAAAATTTTCTGTCCTTCAGTTATTCCTCCGCCAAGGCGATAATATTTTCGTCTTCGTTCGTCTATTTTTTTGCCTGTCTGTCACCAAACTAACGTAAAAAGTTTTAAGTGGAATTTCATGAAACTAACAGATATCAAAAGGTAAGTTAGGGGGAACTGATGATCAACGTTTGGTGGAAACCCGCTCATCTGTTTGTTTGTCCACCTGTTTTTCTCCTTTTTTTCTTGGAAACCTAACTCAAAAAGTTACAAGCTGATCTTCATAAAAATTTGCAGGATATGTTAGGAATTAATGATACGAAGCGACAATGACCAAATTTTTGTAACGTTTTGTTCGTCAGTTTGTCTCTTGGTCTTTATGTATGTTTTTTGTGTGTATTATAACAGAACTCAAAAAGCTATGAGCTGATCTTCATAAAATATGCAGAAGCTATTATTGCCGGTAGGCGATAGAAACCTACTCAGAAATTATCGTCGGAATCGCCGGTAATTATTGGCACCAATAGGCGTCCAAACTATTGAAATCGCCTTTAATTATCGGCTCTGTATCATCGGGATATATCCGCTTTTCTCGCCTATAACATGAGCGGCGTCTTCGTCGCTTTCAGCAGGAAAGGCATTCTTATATAGGCAAATATATGCCTAATTTTGCTTGAGACGTCGATCTTCATTATAGGCGGCTTTTCTTCGAGAACAGTGATATTTCGTCTATAATCAGGCCATATAGTTAAGGCACCGTACAGAAATGGCTATCAACGTGGGCACTGTCGAGAAGATACTAGCCTTCACCAAAAAGGTACGGTTATACAAGGTGTTGAAAAATTCAGCGCAAATGTTTTACCCACGAGCAAAGTCATCATAGTCATACCCAGCGGTGAATTTTTTTGCAAAATTCAGTTTTTAAAAAAGTGACAACGTTTTTAATTTTTATTATTCTAAAAAACAATCTTCACTGCAAAAAATTCAGTTTTCAGCCGAGTTTAATAAAATTTTGTAGCAAAGTACATCTTTCAGTACTCTAGGCGCACATGTTGTCAAAATTTGAAGAAATGTAAAATAACAGGGAAAATGACGTTCAAATTCAAAATAGGCTATACAAATTAATAGTCTCACTCGTGAAAAACGATAACCCTACAATGAAAACCCATTTTTCAAGACCTTTCAGATGATGTAAAGCATGACAAAAAATAATCAGATTAAGTGCTTTTGCCAGGAGGAAAACTGATATAAGTTCACAAGTATTGACGCGCACCCGCATGTTGCCCTGTCACTGCACCAGATAGGCATGACTAGACGAGCGTCAGTGCTGCGGTAAGTGGTTTTACAACGTTTGAGGAAGATATTTTGATAAAACACAAGTTGTACTATTTAGAATTATTATGCATGGTGAAATTTATATATATTACGTTTGGGCAATCTTTTACTTAGGGACATTTTATGTTCGTAATACCACATTATTTTGGTCGACTATGGAGGAAATTTCGGCCGGAAGAAGATTTTCCATATTCTACAAAAGAATATTCATAAAGGAAATGTATACAAAAACAATTGATAACATGTTTATTAATTACTTAAGGAGTTGGTGCTTTACAATAAGCAATGCCAAATATTACATTTCTTCATCCAAAAGGTTTAGAATACTGAACGAAGGGGCAAACCGTTAGAGTAGTGAACACAGGGGCGGGCTCAAGCCGCCCCTTCAGACGTCTGATAGATTTACATACTATATATATATATATATATATATATATATATATATATATATTATATATATATATATATATATATATATATATATATAAAACAGTTATATGCTGAAAAATTAAAATTTAATTCGGAGGAAAGTCGGTGATAATCACCTACTATTATAGTTGGTTGTGCAGGAGAAAATCGCCCATTGAAATCAAGGGGCTTCTTTCAAGATATTTCAGCTGACATACTTTAAAAAAAAAATTTAATCGGTCATCCGTTGATAATAGCCCGTAAAATACTGGGTACGCCGATAATTACCGGCTCTGCCGACGATAATTTCTGACTGGGAACGAGCAAATTTTTGCGATGACATGCTCACCCATTTGTACGTTTGACTTTATGCTTGTCAAAATGGTTGTCAGAGCATAACTAAAAGCGTTACAGAAAATTACAAAAAGTGTTCAGAACTTGAGGAGCAAATGACCAAACTTTGGTGATGATAAAAAAGAAATCCTGGTTCAAGATTAATTTCAATTTTTCATTAAGATTGCATTTCTTGGCAGAAGAATGCGCTATCAGAGTTCCCGCTAGTTATTTTACGGTTTCAAGTCTCCAAAAAGTTTCATGGCCGCACAGATATTTAACCTGTGAACGTACAAAGAGAATTTTTATATGTACTGTATATTGTTTCAATTCTTTACCCTTTACGTTACTCAGACGACAATCGGGTTTTAAATTTATGATATTCCTACGAAAGTAATTTTTTTGCTGCGCTTAAAGTATTTACACTGCGCTGCTATCTCAAGCTGAAACACAAAAATATTCCCTTGCTCACCTACAAACAGGCGCTGTCGACGCCCCTGACAATGCTTTTGCTGATCTCTCGTCCCCAATCTCTTCCCAGCAATCAGACGCTCCCAGCATATCAGTGGACCGGAGAAGCAATGC